>SKCR01026119.1:0-63261 GCA_019454045.1 Zanthoxylum bungeanum | reverse complement strand
GTTGGTGTGCTAGTTATGCTTAGGTACATGTATTCATATTTTGTCTTCTGCTATGATGCTGAAAGTAGTTTTATGGCTTTTTTTTTTCCTGTATTTTTGGGCAGCCTTACAATCACTTTTGACGAGGCACATAGTGGAGTTGCTTGTAACCTTGATTCTCGTGGCTTTCATGTCTTGTGTAAGGCAACTGAAGAGGCAGTTGGGCATGTGAAACCTTACTCGATCACTGGGACTTTGCCTCTCATTCGAGAGCTTCAAGTGAGATACATATCCATCTATGGCCTTTCCTTGATTCGCATTTGTTTAGTTGATATCTCTAACTTTTACTTATTGAATTGGTTGGTAGGATGAAGGCTTTGATGTTCAAACTGCAGGCTACGGTATGACACCATTACTAAAATATTTCTGCAAGTTTTCATTTTGTTTTAAAAGGCTACATTATTTTGGATAGTCGTGTTGAATTTTATACTTACCTAAGTGTAAATTTTGTTTTTGTAACATCCCTCCAAAGTAAGGTGGGATGTCACATTACTGGTCTTAAAAATAAAGAAAAATGACATGAATTTCTAATTTTTTTCTCATAATTTTCCATCACTATTAGAACAATAATAAGAATGAAATTGGAACAGCCCCTCTAATCCTGATTTTATCCCGATTTGATTCGGGATGAACAAATTGTCTTGAATTTGATTAATTTTTTGAATAGGAACAAAAAATCTTCCGAACCACAATCCAAATTTATTCAGGTCAATTTTTCTTCCCAAATCCCGTACTATTCGGTACGAGATCCCAAACCCCAATTGAGTTTCAATTTTTTTTTTATCAATCCTAAATAATGGAGACCTAATAGTAATTATTGTAAGAATAAAAATTAATGACCTAGAGGGCATTCTCCCTAAAAATAAAATCTATGAGGAAAAAACATTTATGGCAGATTCAATCATAAAGATCATATTCATTAATTTTATATGCGTAAATATGCAGGTTTAACGGCAAGATACCATGCAAAGAATGAGTACTGTCTTCTTCCGGATATGTGCCAAGGCTATCAAGTTTTTGTCAGCATCATCTCCCAGTTAGAAGATTGACGACATGTTTTCAATGAAATAAATTTCAGGTAAATCCTGTTAATTTTGAAGAGTCTCCAGGATTCTCTGAGCTGAGTTTCCAGCTTCAAAAATTTCTCAGTCCTGTTTTTATTTTTAACTTGGAGATTGTTTATGTAATATGGATTAATCTTTTTATTTTTCTTTACATGTAAGATTATCCATTTTCTCTTGTCGCGTTGACCTTTTGTTTTAACTCTTCAGATTTTATATTTTTATGCCACTTTGTCTGGATGAGTTTGTATATAACTAATTTATAAGTGTAGTATTAGTTCTCCCAAGAACGTAATCGACTTGGTTTTAAGTGAAAGTAGAAATACCCATCCCTTATTTAAAAAAAACATAATAATAATTAAAAAAAAAAGGTGTATTATATTAGTCTTAATCAATGCAACATTTGAAAAGGAAATTTAGGTGCAATATATCAATCCATATTATAGATTCAGATTTGGTCGGCTCAAATCAATATATTTTTTTCTATTATACCATTTTTTAATTCTGTTCTGGGTTGACAATAACTAGGGCTTCCATTCTTAGTTTTTTGTTTTTTGTTTTGTTTTGTTTTTTTTTTTTTATAGATTCATGATTTATCGCAATGTTGCTGCCTCAAATATAATATCATTTTTTAGAGAAAAATTTATATAAGACGGACACATTAGATCATTCGTGCTTTTTTTAATAATTTTTTTCTACAATCACAATACAAAGAAATTATTTGAAGTTCAATAGTTAATAGGTTCTTAAAATTTATGATTTAAAGAAGTAAAATGAAAATTTACTCTTTGTACGTACTCGTTATTCGGGTTTTTTTTTTAAAAAAAAAAAAAAATCATATTTTATCATTTTGTTTATTATTATATCAATAAAAATATCATTATTATAATTTTTAAAAATAAACTCATAATAATTTTTTATAACAAATTTAACTACTTTTGTAATGAAACTAGTTCGAAATTAATTTGTAAAAATAATTTTCTTATACCCTTTAGCGTTGAAATATTCGACACTAATGTAATAAAATAATATATATTTTTTAATATTATATCACCTGTAGCGTCAAAATATTCGATGCTAATGATCAACCCTTTGACGTCGAAAATATTCGTCGCCAAATACATATTTTAGCGTCGAAAATTACAATTTGTCATCGAAATATTTTTGACGCAAAATGTTGTACTTTAGCATCGAAATTTTTTATTTCGACGCTAATTATCTTCCTCGTTCATGTTTTAGAGTCAAAAATTAGTGTCAAAAATTTTTGACGGTAATAACCTTTAACGTCAAAATTTTATATTTTAGCGTCCATATTTTTCGACGCTAAAGACCTTATTTTTATAGTAAAATCACCATCCATCAAGATTAAAAATTTGTGCTATAAAACCTTATTTTAATGGAGGTGGATGAGAAACCACTCTTTTGTTTTTTAAAAGCGAAAGCTTCTTCAAATTTCAAAACCCATTGAAAGACAAATTGCATTTAAAAATATATAATTTGACCAAATAGATTTTAAGAGACGTTTACTTTTGCAAAATAGAAGGGGATTCGCTTACTTGGGAAAATTTGATATTAAGCTAAATTTTGAAGTTTTTTTTTAATTTAAATTATGATTGATATTTATTAAATAATAATTTAAATATAACTAAATATATTTATACATTATTATTAAAGTAGCAATAAAAAAATGAAAAAATTAACATAATTAAACTCAAAATTATATCCAAATTTGTAGCTAGTTTGATTAACATAATCTTTTTAATTTTTATTATATTTGTATTCTATGAAGTCAGCTATTGTTGCTATTTTTAGCTATCTTCTTAGTAGGGTTTTTTTTTTCAAGTATATGTATAAAATAAATTCAAGTGAGAAGACCAGATCGATCCGGTAATTATTTATATTTAAGTAATTTTATATGTGAATATGTTTTCCCGACTAGGTTTAAGTTTTACATATTTTTATATGGTTATTCGAGCTGAATTCTCATCTTATAATTGCGTTGTTTACAACAATATATGATTTAATCTTTTGATCTCATTTATGTAATGTAATTTTTTTTTTTTTTAAAAGAATTAGATCTAACAATGAATAAACACGGTTAAAAAAAAAGGTACACACCCAATCACCCATTGATATAGCTAGTAATTGGGTTCATTTGAGGCACATTTAAATTATAATTTTCAATTTTAATATTTGTCATATTTTGTTTTTATTCTGATTTCTTTAAATTTTAATCACTGATCAAAGTAATTAGAAGTGATAAAACTAGGGGTAGCATTAAATGTTACTATTTATCTCCACATTAATATGATATTGTCCACTTTGGGCCTAAGCCCTCATGGATTTGCTCTTGGGCTTTACTCAAAATGCTTCATACCAATGAAGATACATGTCCATCCTTATATGCCCATGATCTTCCCCATTTATAACCAATGTGAGACTTTGGGACTTTATTTGCACACCCAACAATCCTCCCCTCGAACAAAGGACCACAAGGACCACCGAGCCTCCCCTCAAACGATCATCCATCAGTCCACTCTAGCTCAGGCCAACTCCTCTTCACCGTGTTGGGATTAGGACACGTCCATGAAGACCGGAGCACACTGCCTATCTAACCGAGCACATTCACGGATCACGATCGAGGCTCACCACCTTTTTTGTTTGGTATTCCGAGGATTCATCCACATGACTAACTTTGGGGCATGGCTCTGATACCACTTGTAAATAACCTAGGACATCACTTATCTCCACATTGGTATGATATTGTCCACTTTAGGCCTAAGCCCTCATGGATTTGCTCTTGGGCTTTACCCAAAAGGCATCATACCAATGAAGATACATGTCCATCCTTATATGCCCATGATCTTCCCAATTTCTAACCAATGTGGGACTTTGAGACTTTATTTGCACACCCAACAATCCTCCCCTCGAACAAAGGACCACAAGGACCACCGAGCCTCCCCTCAAACGATCATCCATCCGTCAACTCTAGCCCAGGCCAACTCCTCTGCATCGTGTTGGGATTAGGACACGTCCATAAAGACCGGAGCACACTGCCTATCTAACCGAGCACATTCACGGATCACGATCGGGGCTCACCACCTTTTTTGTTTGGTATTCCGAGGATTCATCCACATGGCTAACTTTGGGGCATGGCTTTGATACCACTGGTAAATAACCTAGAACATTATTTATCTCCACATTGATATGATATTGTCCACTTTAGGCCTAAGCCCTCATGGATTTGCTCTTAGGCTTTACCCAAAAGGCCTCATACCAATGAAGATACATGTCTATCCTTATATGCCCATGATCTTCCCCATTTCTAACCAATGAGGGATTTTGGGACTTTGTTTGCACACCCAATAAATGTTTTAAAATTACTTGAGATATTGGGAAGATATGTTTGTCCATTCCTTACTTTAAAAAATAATAAAAATAAATAAATTAAAAAGGTGTAGTATTAGTCTTAATCAATGCAACATTGAAAAGGAAATTTAGGTGCACTTGATCAATCCATATTATAAATTCAGATTTGGGCGGCTCAAATCAATATATATTTTTTTCTATTATACGTCAAATTATACCATTTTTTAATTCTGGGCTGGGTTGAAAATTAATTAAGGGCTTCGATTCTTAGTTTTTTTGGTTGTTTTTTCCATGATTTATCGCAATGTTACCTCAAATAATATCATTTTCTAAGAGAAAATTTTACATGAGACAGGTATATTATATCATTCGTGCTTTTTCCAATAATGTTTTTCACATATATAATCATTACGAAATTGATCAATCATAATAGAAAGAAATTATTTGAGATTCAACAGTTAAGAGATTTTTAAATTTCTCATAATAGAAAGAAATGTCTCCAAGGGGCGTGGCTTTGTGGTGTAGGGTTTAGGATGTCACTTTGAGATCTTGAGTTCGAATCCAGTGAGTGCGTTTCTTGTAAGAGCCTGAGATAGTCAGGGGTTTTATCTGCTCCGCTTAAGCCCAGAATGGATGATTTAGAGGTGGAATTTCCAACGATTTCGAAAAAAAAAAAAAAAAAAAAAAAAAAAAAAAAAAAAAAAAAAAGAGAGAGAGAGATTTTTAAATGTCACACTCGTCATCTTAGATATAATAGAGATGACATGAAGACGTGAAATTGACAGAGTTTCTCCTGTAAAGTGAACAAATTCCCTAAATACAATGCTAAAATATATAATTTATAACATCATCATATATCATATATATATAGAGAGAGAGAGAGAGAGGATTTACTTGATCCATCCCAAAAGAATCATCCATGATTAAAAATATAAACATATCAGGGTATCAAAATATGTTATGTGCCCATATCAAAATAATAAACCCACCTAAGGAAGATATATCTAACCCATTCATCTCAAAAAATATATTAAAAGACACTCTACTGTTAGTACAACCTTTCTTTAATACCAGAATATGATGAAGAAACAACAGAAGACAAAATGAAGGATCTACTAATCTTCCGAACCTGTAAAATAAAGAAATGAGTAAGCTCACACTTAGTGTAATGGATCACAACATAGTATTATGGATAAACAAGTAACAAAGCGGATCAAATAAGTCTTTCATAATATAAATAATTACATAAATCTGTAAACTAACGTATAAAACATTTCCTGAAAATCATACGTTTTATTTCTTATAAATCTAATTCTACACAAGAATATTATGCATAAAAATAAAATTATTCATTCATTTATATACACATTCGTGACATATCGGCAAAGCTGACAGCATGAGGCTTTCCCTCGACAATAACTGGCATCCATAGCAAAATTGATAACATGAGATCACGTCTCACAGCAAATAAATATGGCACGTAAATGTACTAAAATTTTATCCTAACATAAAAATCATTTTCTAAAACATATACTCATTTATCTCAAAACTCATGCAAACATCAATATACTACAAACTCATGATCCATAACATAATCAATATTCAATCCTTTCTTTTATACCAAAATATAAACTTTCTAGAACTAAATAAATTAATGTATCAACTTAAAAATTATTTAAGAAAACATACATAACTATATACTTTTGAAAAATATCAATATTACAAGCTTATTCACGCACCTGGTGAGCTGTACTACCGAGAAAAGAAACTGCACAATAGGATCGTCCCCGCCAATGTTATCTCAATCACTTAAAGAGGCATAAGAATTTATTGTAAGGAATATAATATTAATTAGAGTATATGAAAGAATATGCAAGAAACGTGACTTAGATGCTCTCATAATCTTAACGGGATTTTGGCAGAGTTCCATCTACAATACGAATTTCCATTATACAATTCAACCTCATCAAACTTACAATCATATTCAATTCGCAATATACACACATCTACATATCAATTCAACATCATTAGCCTAAATCTCGAGCCTATAATAACTTCCCGCATATATTCTTACTAGACCATATTTTTCGGTTAAGTCTGTAATTCACTTCCTACCACATGAAACCATTTAAATAGCCTAAGCAATTAAATTAATCACACTTTAAGGCTAATTAGGTTCTGAAACACATAAAACGCATAAATCGAATATAACGATGAATTATACAAAAATCAAGATTTGGAGGTTTGTTACTACTTGGAAGGGTCAGGCCAACACGGAGGGCGACTCAGGAGATTAGGGCGGAGATTATGTCTGACGTGTGGGCCCACGCACAGCGTCTTCAGGCCACGCGTGGTTCCACGAGTTGTGGTTTCTACAGTGCATGAGCACCACACATCGGTCAAAATATGGATTTTCTGGTGGTCATGGGTTCGCCTTTCTCCTCTGGTTCGAATATTGCTGATGGTTTGTCAACCGAAGTTCTGGATCAACGAGAAATCGAGAAAAATCGAAAAAGGTTTCTTACTAAGAAATTGGTGAAAATTGATAGTTTCTCAAGACAATAACAAAATTACCTAAAAGCACACTCAAACAACAATCTCTATACCCAGTGGGGGTGAATTGGGTAATGGCTTAATAATACAGAATTAAAAATTCTTGACAATTTTAAACTACTTAGATGGTAGCTTTTACCAATTAAGCTTAGAGAATAATTTCTACAATTAATATACCCAATAATTAATTCTTACACGGTCATGTAACTCTTTCTAGATAAAACGTTACAGCCGTTTTAAAATTAGCGTGCGGCTAACAATTCTGACCGAACTGATCCAAAAATTACAGATAAATTTGATCCTAATTGACTCAAAAACTCCAAGAATTGAATCCTATATGCTATTACCAAGCAAGAACATTATAATAACATCCCAGATTCAGTCATAAACATGAAAAACACTACAGAAATATTAAAAAAAATTGAAATGAGAAGAGACCAAAAAAAAAAAGGAATGTGAAGACTTCATAAAACGACAAAGATAGAGAAAATCTTGACCTTGGAACCATGAGCTCCTGATACCAAATGATAGAAACCTGCCTGGAACAAAGCCAAGCAAACCCCTCCACGTGTTCTAAGCCCCAAGAACCGCGAATCTTGATTTTGTAAGAACAAAATCCTTCCAAGATCAAGTCCAACCCTTAAAGAACTTTTCCCTTAAGAACCTTTCTTTATTTCTTTGGAGAATCTTAAACAGCGCCACAACGCTTGCCACACGTTGATAAGCTTTTATTCCGTAGAACCAAGGAAGAATCCACTCCCTCAAGATGACACAAGTCACTTTGTTTTGTAAAAAAAAAATGCTCTTAGTTAATTCCCAATTACAATGAATAATGTCTCTTTAAATATGTGGATAACCCTAATTCTACCCAAATAAAATAAAACCCTAGTAAAATAAACCCAATAACACATAAAATACTTTAAAATTTTGTGCATGGGCTTTGTAATATAATTAAAGTTCAGCCCAGCACTTAATCAACATATAACCTTAAAAAAATTATAAAATATAAAAACCATAGGGATATTTTACGTCCTCATTTTGACCAAGAAGACATCTGAACTGGACTTTGATATAAGCTACAAAGTTGTAGAGCTACGAGTTATCTTTCCACTGCAACTTGAATCACCAAAATTGAACATCAGACGAGAAAGTTACGTCCAAAATACGAAGACTACGCAAATCCCGCCTCTGCTAGTGCACCATTCGGAAATAAAGCCCAAAATCAATCAAGGCAGCCCATGCACATCCAAGACCCATTCCAATATTGCGTTAGCCATATTAAAGCCTTCGCATAAAGTCTCATGCATGGACCAAACTCCAGAACCCAAAGAATCTTCCAAATCCACCAAAATGGCCCAAATACACCAATTTGACCAAGCCATGCAATCATCCACAACTTCAAGTTAACTTGGCCCAACAAACAGAGCTCATTCTGGATCACATCATTATGCTAAATAATATGGAAATTTTATATAAATCTTGCAATAAATTAAAGAGATAAGATTAGAGAAATTGACACCAGATTTATAGTGGTTCGAATAATAATGTCTATGTCCACTCCTCCAAGCCGCACTTGAAGCTTTCCACTATCAAAAGTGATTCCACACTTTACACCGAGTTTTCCGTGGTCAACTCGCAAACCAATATTTTTTCGTGGTTTACCCCAAACCAATAGTTTTCCTAGGTTCACTCCAAACCTCTTACAACACCAAGAGTTTTGTAAGTTAAATTCACTCTTTAACATTTTACTACCAAATCACCATTTTGAGTATACTCACTCAACAAGAGATTTCCATTACCTCAAGTGTTTAAGATAAGAAAGTTTTTAACACAACTTGGGCACTTACAAAAGATAAAGAATATTAAGTGTGTGAGTTTATAACACAAGTATCTCAACCTCACTAAATGATAATGAAGGTGTAGTGTGTGAGGTATGATTATAATGAGAGTGATTGATCAAGAATGTTTAAGTTACTCTCAATTTTTTTGCTTTAGAGAAAATGTAGGAAGGTGCAAGAACTTGCCAAAAATGAAATTGTGGCTCAATATATAGTGTATGTGAAAATTGTCACAGCTCTCTGTCTTAAGACCGGTATGCCGGTTTACAGTGCCCGACATGCCAGTCTTGCAATTCAAATGGCTATATGACTATTGAAGATTAAAGTGAACAAATCAGATTACTGACCGGCATGGTGATCAGTATACCAGTTAGGGAACCGGTGTGAGGACCGATATGATCTGTTCCGGCTCCAATAGTTATGTAAACTCCATATATACTAGTATATGAGACTGATATGAAGTAGCCTGATTCCAGAGAGCATGAAAATTTCCCCGAAGCAGAGCAGAGACACCGGTATACCGATATTATGGACCGATATGTCGGTTCTAGTACAAAAACTCAGGATTTGAAGATTAAAATCATTTTACACTTGACCCTAATACATTTAAATGAATGTGCATTAGTCATATGAGCTTAGAGTACTTGAATTATAAACTCACTTACAATAAGAGCCCTAAGATATAAGATTACACAAGATTTGTTCATTAAAGTCTTGAGTCTTCACATCTATTTGCTCTTCACCACTAATTTGCTTCGACATCTTTTTGTAATACTCGCGAATGTGTTTCGAAGTCTCTTGTGTTGCATCATCAAACCCCATAATTGAGAATATGTCGCTAACAAATTCCTTTTTTTTTTTATGATGGCAACCTGTAAAACTTGTGAGCTTTGATAGTTCCAAATTTATTGATGATTATATCTCCCTCTCAATATTAACTCCCCATCAATATTTGATTGCCTTTCAACATAGCTCTATAAAACTTAAACAAACACATTAGTATAAATATGCTCCCCTTTAATACAAGGGTGAAGGTATCACAAGTTTTATCTCATTCTATGATTTCTCCCCCTTTAACATTATCCAAAAAGACGGAGAAGCAAAAATTAAGTACATAGAGATATAAACCAATCATGTGCATAAAACGTAATCATAAAGTTTATAAACATGCACATTTAACATTTTCTCCCTTTTTGTCATACAATATAGAATTCATGCATAGGTAATCATCAAAATCATCTAAGTTAAATCAATATCTATGCATTTTATTTTTAACAAATAATGAACAATGGCAAGGCATAGTCAATGCTAATAATCTAAAAGGATCACAAATGTCATATATATCAATAAGTCATATGTGAAACCAATTGAAATTAATAATATGATCAATTCAAACTATTAAGAATAATTAAGGCAATTTATGCAAAATGTTCATAAAACCTTTAACTCAAAATGTCTAATTAATAGTATGCTTCACAATTATGTCCAATTCATGTCAAAACTTTAAGCATACTCATATAGGATGGGAGAAGCGGTACCAAAGTTTCCATAAGCATGAATTTTACCTTCTAGCGTTGTCACCAAGTGACAAATCCACCATTCTTAAAATTCATCTGTTTTGAGGTAGCATTTGATATTCTTCTTGTTGAGTTATTTCCTCATTTTATGGTAAGTCCTGCATTTCTCATTAACAATCATTCCCAAAGCTTCCCCTACACAACCATTTAAGCACATTTTGGTACCGAAACTTTCTTGGGTCCATGTGAGTTAATCTGGGATCCTTTGGGAACCCATGCATTCACGTTTTCTTTCTTATACATGCAATCATAAAGCTTATGTCCTTTCATATTCCATGCATGACATATGATATTTGCATCCTTAGTAACATGTGTATAAGAGATGGATGCCTTAACAAAATAATTTTTCAAAAAATTCTTTTTGATGTAAGGCTTATATCCCAAACCCTCTGTAAAAATACGTCTTTGGGATCCAAATATCATTTTAAAATTTTTCTCTCCCAAAGTGAATTTTGTTACTATTTAGTGCAAATCAATAATCGTTTTACTTAATGCAACATTTTCATCTTTAATGTGTTGCACTCACATGTACTAGAGCTAGACGACATGTTAGATATGCTCTTTTCAAGTTTTAATTTTTCATCTTTTAAGCATGCAATTTTTTTCACGCGTTCCATTTTTCTCAACAATTAATGCATGATCATGTAATGGGGATGAATGCTCATTTTTTATCAACTTATGCTTTTTTCATAACAAGCCATATAATTCATGTAATTCATTGAAAGTATCAAGTAATTCATCATATTCGGTAGAATCATGTACATTTTCTTGGTCACTATCATCTAGGAGATCATCATTATCATCCTCAATTGTCATAAATACAACATCTCTAGTCTCCTCTTCATTTTCTTCTTCGAATAAGTTAGAGTCGCTATCACTCCAAGTTACTTTCATTGCATTCTTATTAAATTTTCCCTTAAATCTTCTCATTGGGCAATCAATAACTACATGGTCTGATTTTTTACACTCATAGCAAGTGATTTTATCTTTCTTGTATTTCTCTGGCCAATTCTCCTCTTTCTTCTCATCCATCCAATATTTTCTTACAAGCTTCTTGGATTTGAGGAATTTCTTGAAATTCTTTGTCAATTTTGTCAATTATTCATCACTATTATCTCATTCATCTCATGAGCTTGAGCTATCCATTTTTCTCACAAATGACTTAAGGGGTATTCTCTTTTTATTCTTCTATTCTTTTTCCTTTAAATCCTTCTCAATCTCCATCTCATATTCTATCATTTTTCCCACCAAATCATCCAACTTCAAGGTGTTCATATCATTTGATTCTTTGACGGAGGAGGTACAAATTCTATATTTCTTAGGAATATACCTAATGATCTTCTTAAATTTATCATGTGTACTAATATTTTTTGCTAAAGTATTTAGTTGATTTATAATAATGGAAATCTTGAAATCATCATCTCAACCTTTTCACCAGCTTCTATCTTGAAGTTATCCAAGTCACATATAAACCGATTGATCTTTGATTCTTTAACTTGGCTAGCGCCCTCATTGACAATCTCCAATGACTTCCAAAATTCATATGCATTTCTAAATTCCGAAAAGTTTGTTGATTTGAATCCTATCATTGCACAAAATAGATAGTTGAGAGTCTTCGCATTTATGGAGGCTTCCATATAATCCTTATCGGTCCTTTCAAATTGTGGTTCAGGAAACTCCACACCATTGCTATCTTTCTTAATCGGTATTCTAGTACCTCTTACGATCACTTTGAAGGATTTCACATCAACAGCAATGAGGTAGTTCGCCATCCTCATCTTGCTATAATTATAATCGGTTCTGGTGAAGAATTGAGGTTTATTTGTTGAAAATCCCTCGGCTAGAATTGTTGTGTAGCTTGTAGAGGTCATGATCTATTATCGGACGATTAAGTCTTTTTCGAGAATACATCACTCTGATACCAAATGACATTACCTACAAGCATACTCAAACAAAAATCTTTATATCCAATAGGGGTGAATTGAGTAATGACCTAATAATGCAGAAGTCAAAATTCTTTTTATTTTTTAAGTTACTTAGATGATAGCTTTTACCAATTAAGCTTAGAGTATAATTTCTACAATTAATATACCCAATAATTAATTTTATCAATGGCAAGCTATGCTAAATAATATGGAAATGTAATATAAAGCTTGCAATAAATTAAAGAGATAGGATTAGGGAAATTGACACCAGATTTATAGTGGTTCGAACAATAATGTCTATGTCTACTCCTCCAAGCCGCACTTGAAGCTTTCCACTATCAAAAATGATTCCACACTTTACACCGAGTTTTCCGTGGTGCACTCGCAAACCAAGAGTTTTTAATGGTCAACCTCAAACCAAGAGTTTTCATAGATTCACGCCAAATTTTTTACAACACCAAGTGTTTTGTCACTTAGGTTAACTCTTTAACATTTTACAACCAAATCACCATTTTGAGTATACCCACTCAACAAGGGATTTCCACAATCTCAAGTATTTAAGATAAAAAAGTTTTTTAACATAACTTGGGCACTCATAAAAGACAAAGAAGATTTAAGTGTGTGAGTTTCTAACCCAAGTATCTCAACCTCACTAAATGATAATGAAGGTGTAGTGTGTGAGCTATGATTATAATGAGAGTGTTTGATGAGGAAGGTTTAAGTAACTCTAAATGTTTTTGCCTCGGAGACAATGTAGGAAGGTACAAGAATTTAGCAAAAATAAAATTGAAGGTCAATATATAGTGAAGGTGAAAACTACCCCAGCTCTTAGTCTTGAGATCAGTATTCCGATTTATAGGGACCGGTATGACGATCCTTCAATTCAAACGGATATATGACAGGTATGGTGACCGGTATGCCGGTTAGCTAACCAGTATAAGGACCGATATGATCCGTCTTGGTTCCAGTAGCTATGTAAACTTCAGATAAACCGGTATGGGAGATCAGTATGGAGTAGCCCGGTTCCAGAGAGCGTGCAAATCTGCCCAAGGCATAGAAGGGACACTGGTATGCTTGTATTGGGGACCGATATGCCGGTTCCAATATAAAAACTCAGGATTTGAATATTAAAATATTTTTTCACTTGACCCTATTGCATGTATATGAATGTGCATGAGTTCTATGAGTCCTAAAAGCTAATAGTACTTGGAATTATAGACTCCTTTACAATGAGAGCCCTAAAAGCTAAGAGTACTTGAATTATATACTGACTTACAGTGAGAACCCTAAGCTATAAAACTGCACAAGATTTCTTCATTAAGCTCCCGAGTCTTCACATCTATTTGCTCTCTACAACTAATTTGCTTCATCATCTTTTTATCATGCCCGCGAATGTACGTCAAAGTCTCTTGTGTTATATCATCAAAATCCATCATTGAGAATATGTCGCTGACAAATACCACCATCAAAACGTTCTTCTCATCGAACTCTACGTTTTCCTTAAAAGAGCCGATCGAAACTGACTCCAAATCAGACGAATCAGGATAAAAGGCTCATTTTCTCTTCTCTCCCTCTCTCTTCGTCCATCAAATTGTGAAGCAACCCACCTTTAAATACTATCATGCGAAATGACAATTCTAACCCTTATTTTATTTTCTTTCATTCCCGAACTATCCCTAAAATTCCAACACACGTAATAATAAATTAATGCATGTTAAAAAAAATATATATTGGGTTGTTACATTAAAAATTTATGATTTAAGGAATTAAAATACACTATCGTGTCACAATTTCATAAAAGAGTGGGACTGTTTTGAACTTATAAATTTACTCTTTGTACCCGTTATTCAGTTTTTTTTTATTTTATTTTATTTTTCCTAAATCACCGTTCTTCAAGATTAAATTTGTGCTTAAAAAATTTTTGTTTTAATGGGGAGAAAAATGAAAGCTTCTTCAAATTTGAAAATCCATTGAAAGACAAAATTGCCTTTAAAATATATATAATTTGACCAAATAGGTTTTATTGAATATAAGAGAGGTTCACTTACTTTTGCAAAATAGAATGGGGTTGGCTTACTGATTTTGATTCAGTATTGAGCTTAATTTTGTAATGAATTTTTTTTTTTTTATAAATTATAATTTTAGATAATAATTTAAATATAATTGAATATTAATTGTTTATTATTATTAAAATATGTGTATGGAAAAAATAAAAATTTAAAATAACTAAAAATATTTGCTTACTGGTTGGCGGTGGTTTGTTGCGTGAGTACGGATAGCAGTAGATAAATTACCAAACTCACACCATACCTACTGCGAGTTTTAATTTTCATTACCAAACCTGCATCCGCATATAAAAATAAATTACCAAACCCGTATTGGTTCCCGCGGATTTTTTGCGGGTTTTTAAAATATTGAATTCCCTTATGCTCTTAATAATACAATATTTTTAATTAAACATTGATACTTTTCATAACATTAAAAAAAAATGTATTTGACAGTTTGTGAATTATGACACATAAATAAATGGCAAAAATGCAAAACTGACCCTCTAACTTTCACGTTTTTCATTTCAGTCCTCTAACTTTCAGTTTTGTCAATTCAGTTCTCTAACTTTCAATTTTTGTCAATTCAGTCCTCTGTTACAAATCTGGTACTGCTGCCGTTACTGCTGCCAAAACGACGCTGTTTAACGGAGGACTGAATTGACAAAAATTGAAAGTTAGAGGACTGAATTGAGAAAACTGAAAGTTAGAGGACTGAAATGAAAAAACGTGAAAGTTAGAGGACTGAAATGAAAAAACGTGAAAGTTAGAGGGTCAGTTTTGTATTTTTGCCTAATTTAATTTAGACCATATTAAATTAGTTTTCTTTTTCTTATTTTTTTTTTAAATAGTAAAAGAAAAAGAAAATAGGCTACAACTGTTAAGAAAATTAATAAATATAATTTTAATGATAACAATAAAAAATTATATACCAACAATTACATTTCAAAATGTAATTTTAGAGATTACATTTCAAAGATAACTGATGTATTTTTTAATTTTTAATATTTGATTTGACAATATAATTTATAAATATAATTTTGACAATGTAATTTATAAATATAATTTTAATGTAATTGAACAGTAATCTCTAATGCCTCACGGAAATGTTGAAGATAATGCTTGTCCAGGATCGATCTTCATCGGATCATTATTTCTTGAATGAATACAAATTTTTTTTTTTAAAAAAAATGAATGGGTTGTTACTTAACTCACTTATTACTTGTCTAAATTGTTGGAATCTGTTTTCAATTTATATTATTATTAGTAGTAATATAATATTAAATTAGTTTTCTTAACAGTTGTAGCCTATTTTTTTTTCCTTTGACTATTTAAAAAGAATAAGAAAAAGAAAACTAATTTAATATGGCCTAAATAAAATTAGACAAAAATGCAAAACTGACCCTCTAACTTTCACGTTTTTCATTTCAGTCCTCTAATTTTCAGTTTTGTCAATTCAGTCCTCTAACTTTCAAGTTTTTTCATTTCAGTCCTCTAACTTTCAGTTTTGTCAATTCAGTCCTTTAACTTTCAATTTTTGTCAATTCATTCCTCCGTTAAACGACGTCATTTTCGCAGCAGTAACAGCAGCAGTAACAGATTTGTAACATCAAAATTTAACATAATGTCAGATACATATTATTACAATTACATCCATGAATCACTAGCTGAATGTCCTTCATTATGTTAAATTCATATCATCAAAATTATTGAACCATTACCAAAAGTAATTCAAAAATATTAAGAGAGAACAATTCAAAAATTGTAAGTTAGTGAGTCCTTTTATATGAGAGATTTTTTTGCCCTAAAGATATAAAGTAAAATAAAAATTAAACTTGCGGGTAGCGGATACCCGCAGCGGGTATCCGCTAGTTTTGCTTAATTACCAAACCCATAGCGGATTTTATTTTAAATTACCAAACATGCACCAAACCCGCTTAAATATTTACCAAATCCTACCCATTACGGATGAGTTTTTACAGATTTGCGGGTTTGTGAGCGAAATTGCCATCCCTATACGTGAGTTAGTTGTCAAGTAAGTATTAAGAGGTCTATTGCTAGTTTGATTAACATAAACTTTTAGTCTTTATTATACTTATGGACTATCAAGTCAGCTATTATTGCTATTTTTAGTTATTTTTTAGTAGCTTTTTTTTCAAGTCTTTATATAAAATAAATTTAGGTGAAAAGATCAGGCCGATCCAATAATTTTTCTTGTATTTAAATAATTTTAGGTGTAAATCAAATTTCTTGTTGGTTACAAAGTGTTAAGGGATCGTGGGCTGAAGGTGGCACAGAAGTAAAGTGAAATTGAGAATAATTGTTAATTCATAAGGCTTTGCCTACCATATAACAGTACAATAATTATTAAGAGGCTTAGCCTACTATAAATCTTAATAATAAAATAAAACAATGAGACACATATTTAACGTAATAAAACCTTCAATGTGAGGGAAATATCCACAGACAAAAGTAAAAGGATTTCACTATAGTAGAAAAAAATTTACAACCTCTCTAAACACAAAGAGTGAACGGTCTCACATTCTCTTAGAATATGAGAATTACAACTCTCTCACTAACTTTTAAGAATAAATAATATTTTTCTCTCTTAGAATAAATATGATTGGTTGAGAATGAAATAAAGAAAATAATGTAATGAAGCTTCTATTTGTATGCATGAGATTCACTGTGCAAATAATGAATTTTAATTTTTATTATTTTCTTTTATTCATGTGGGACCACCCATATATTTTATTTATTTAATTATCAACCACCTTCCGGTGCTTGACTTTAACAAATCTCCCAATCGGAAAATTGATTGAGAACCAATCAGTTTTCACACCATTCGTTCTACTTTTCCGTCTTCAAGCTGCTTACGTTTCTGCTAAGCCATAAGAGAATCTACACCATACAAACTTGTCTGTATTGATAGACTTGTTCATTACGTCTGTAAGGTTCTCATTGTTGTGTATCTTCAACAAGTCCACACTACCTTTTTCCACTACTTCACAAACAAAGTGGTATTGTACCCCTATATGTTTTATTCTTGAGTGAAAGGCTGCATTCTTTGCAATATACAAAGCACTCTCACTATCACAAAATAATGAAATCTTCTACTGTTTGTGCCCGAGCTCCTCCAATAACCTTTGAAACCAAATAGCTTCCTTGCAGGCTTGTGTAGCTGCCATGTATTCAGTTTCTGTTGTAAATAAAGCCACAACACTCTATAACTTGGATACCCATCTCATTACTCCTCCTGCAAGTACAAACACATAACCTGTTCTGGATTTTCTTTTGTCAATGTCTCATGTAAAATCTGAATCCACGAAGCCTCTGACAACTAATTGTGATCATCTATAACATAATGCAGCATATGAGGTTCCTTTGATATATCTAAGGATTATCTTAATAATATTTCAATGATCTCTACCAGGATTCACCATAAAATGACTAACTGCTCCCACTACCTATGCAATGTCTGGTCTTGTACAAATTATGGCGTATATTAAGCTTCTCACTGCTGATGCATACAGTACTCGAGACATCTCTTTCCTCTTAACTTCATTATTAGGACACATAAAAAATGATAACTTGAAACTAATAGGAAGTTGGGTAGAAATTAAGTTGGGTAGAAATTGGCTTACAATCTTCCATGTCGAACCGCCGCAAGATTTTCTTCAAGTAATTTTTCTAAGAAAGCCAAATCTTCTTGTTATTTCTGTCTCGGTTTATTTGCATCCCTAGAATCCTATTTCATGGTCTCAGATCTTTCATGTCAAACTCCATAACTAATTATTCCTTTAATTCTTTGACTCGATCTTTGTTAAGGTCTGCTACCAACATGTCGTCCACATAAAACAGCAAAATAATAAAGTCATTATTTCCGAACTTCTTGTAATATATATAATGGTTGGAACAGAGTCTGTTGTACCTAAGGCAAATAATAAAGGAATCAAATCTCTTATACCAACATCTCGACATCTGTTTGAGACCATATAGAGATTTGTTCAACCTGCAAATCAAGTTCGCTTTGCCAATTTCAGCAAAACCTTCTCGTTGGAGCATATAAATTTCTTCTTCAAGTTCTCCATCAAGAAATATAGTTTTTACATCCAATTGTTCCATATGTATGTCAAAAGTAGCACACATAGCCAGGACTACTCTGACTGTTGTAAGTCAAACCTCCGGAGGAAATATCTGGTTGAAATCAAACCATTCTTTCTGAGCATATTCTTTTACCACCAATCATGCACGATACCGCTCCACTTGATCATTGCTCTCTCGCTTGATCTTGTAGACTCATTTATTACCAATGGCTTTTCTTCCACGTGGTAATGGTACTAGATCCCATGTATTATTTCTATGTAAAGCTTCTATTTCTTCTTGCATTGTTGTCATCCACTAAGATGCATTTACATCTTTTGTAGCTTCATGGAAAGTTGATGGTTGTCCATCCTCTGTTAGAAGACAGTATGCAATGTTACTTTCCGTAACATACTCTGAGAGCCAACCTGGAGGTCTTCTCTCTTGAGTTGATTGACGGAGTTCAAAAGCTTCAAACTCAATTAGTTCTGGTACCTCGTGCTCTGGTACTACTTCAGAAGAATCTGAATTTTCTTATTTTGGATTATTTTCCACCAGTATTATTGTAGTCTTTGTACTTTCTTTTGAAGTACTATCATTACCTTATTTCTGCAGTTGATCTTCTGTAAATATCACATCCTCGCTGATGATGATCTTGTGAGCAGTAGAATCCCACAAGCGATACTTATTTACTCCATCAGCATAATCCAAGAAAATATATTTTCTAGATTTTAGATCTAGTTTTATTCTGTCTTGAACGTTGCACATCATATATTTATGACAACCAAAAATGTTAAGAGATGAGTAATCAGTTGGCTTTTCGCTCCACATCTCCATCGGTGTCTTCAAATCATTTGATGTTGAAGGAGATCTATTTACAACATAGCATGTTGTATAAACTGCTTCTGCCCAAAAGCAATTTGGTAGACTAGCTGTTCTGAGCATAACTCTTACTCTTTCCTGTAGCGTTCTATTCATCCTTTCTGCCACACCATTTTATTGAGGAGTGTATGGTGTAGTATTTTATCTTTTGTTGTCTTCTTGCTGACAATATGCATCAAAATTCTTGCTGCAATATTCTCATCTATTATCTGTCCTTAAACACTTGATTCTCTTTCCAGTTTCTTCTTCAATTTGTGCTTTGAAGTTTTTGAAAACTGACATTACATATGACTTATTTTTGATCTGGTACACCCAACATCACTAGAAAATCCATCAATAAATGATATAAAATATTTTACTTTCCCCAGAGATTGAACTGGTGCTTCCCAAACATCAGAGTGAATCAATTCTCTTATTATCTTATACTCTTCTGACTCGACTCGGCATACTCTTGCATAAATAGACTGGATTCCATAGTCTGAAAATTTTTAGTCAGTACTCATTCAACCAAAACTTAATAATATACTAAAGAAAAGTTCATGAGGATACTAACTTGATAACTAAGGACCACAACTTTCTTCAATTCCTCCACTGGGCCCAGCTCAGCCAACCTGTGTTCATCTTCCTCAACAAGAAGCCCATTGATAAATTTCGAGACGCTTGAAGGGTCCAATATTGCAGTCGACCCATAAGAAATATTTACAATTATGTTTTCCAAGTCCTCATTGTGGGAACACAGAAATTGGGCGACGCATGATGTTCCTGGCTCACGGCCCGGTTGGGAGTACGGAGTAGCCTGCGGGGGGACTAAACCAGGGAATAATGGAGTCACCACCCGATGTGAATCGGGACAAAGATTTAAGGCCGCACTCACCCCTCGCAAGGGAAGACCTCAAACCGTTGGGTTCGGAATGGTCTCTTACTTATGCCACTTGTAATGAAAAGATTTGTGCAATAATTTAACCAAGCCTAAGCAACATATTTCCAAGAGTATTATACTTTTAGGTTCAGATGCATGAAAGTAATCATCATAATGGTGAACATGAAATATCACACAGCAATCTCATGAACATACTTCGATCATATAATACGGAAAATAAAGAACAACCTAAACATAATGCAAATTTCAAACGCAAAATAAATGACTAATCATGCTTGAAAATGAACAACTAAATAGGCCAAATCAGGCTTAAGAACCAAGTAACATACTAACGGCCTAATCATGCTTGAATACCATCTCATTAACACATCAAATAGATAAATGCAGGGATACAAATAGTATGATTGATTACATGATACAAGAGAAATCACCTAAGAAACAATTATGCATGACATGTGATGAAAATGACTCAGTTCAGTGTATGCGCGTTCGTGTAGGGTTTGAAAACGCGTTCGAACGGTAAACAGAAGGTTCACGTTCGTATAGCGTTTGAGAACGCGTTAGAACGGGACAGGACCTAATGAAACAAAACACATTCGCGTTCGAGTAGCGTTCGTAAACGCGTTCGAACGGTAAACAGAAGGTTCGTGTTCGTATATCATTTGAGAATGCGTTCGAACGGGACTGGACCTGATGAAACAAAATATATTCGCGTTCGATTAGCGTTCGTAAACGCGTTCGAACGGTAAACAGAAGGTTCACGTTCGTACAGCGTTTAAGAACGCGTTCGAACGGGACCAGACCGGATGCATGAGAGACGACACAACACATACATAAATAAGCAAATCCACAATGTAGGACCTCGTGTGCCCGATTGAACTCGTTCCCATTCAATCGGGTGTACCTTGTCCGGCGCGGCAAAACATTGTGGTAAATGTAGCCTTCAGGCATTTTCCCTCAAATAGAGGACCTTTAATCCACCCTAGTTAGCCCATGCGCATTAGAATGAAATACATGCATGAATAGAACAATGATATGCATAAAGTCAATGACATAACAAAAAAAAGCGGCAAAACATCATGGTAAGGTAGCCTTCAGGCATTTTCCCTCGAATAGAGGACCTTTAATCCACCCTAGTTAGACCATGCGAGTTACATCACAATGAATAGAAAGTAAAGACAACGATATAGGACTTCGTATGCTCGGTTGAACATATCTCACATCCAACCAAACATACTTTGTCCGGCGTGGCAAAGTATTGGCGTAAAGGTAGCCTTTTGGCTTTTTCTTCCCTCGAATGGAAAACCTTTAGACCAATATGCTAAGCTCATGCGCATCACATCATCAACACACAAACAAACAACATACAGAAAGTAAAATGGAGAAATATAAGATGTGGATAATAAACAATCAAGATAAAATAAAGGGAGATATTTGTCGTTTACTCAAGTGGTACATAGAGTTGTATCCCAAGTACAGACTGCACTACCGTCCATTCAGATTCGGCTACGGAATTTACGTCTGGGTTTCCATCCTGTATACCACATGAGATAACACATTTTCCCCTTCATTCAAAGGCCATAACATGCATCCACAAACGACTCTCATGCGAATAAAACAATTAAAAAATGAATGACAATAAATAGAAAAAGTGCCCTCAGGTCTAACCTTTTAAATCACCTCTCGGATGTACGGTACACGATCGTCGGAAGGGCTAACGCTCCGCAACTCCTCCGGTTCACTGCTCTCATTCGTTGTCTCAATATTTTGAGTCGTCGTTATCCTTGTTTTGCTACTGTTTTTACTGTATTTCGCTGCTCTTTCGGTGACATTTTTTGGTCCCTGTTTCAAGTATTTTAGGCCACTATTTTGGGATATTTGGGGCTGTTGTTTTGGTGATGTTAAAGGCTATTGTTTATGGGTGAATTTTGGTAGTTTGAGGGGTGTTCTAGGGGTAATTTTTTGGTCAAACAGTGAATGTTTTAGGTAGTGATTTTCGGTAATACAGTGGCTGTTTTAAGGGCTGTGATTTTTGGTTATGGAGGGAAGAGTAGGAGAGAAAAATTCTATGTTGCTTCTTGAGTGTATTAGGCGTGAATGGATAGGCTTTTTCTTTGATGTATATGCGTGAGAGTTCCGGGGGGTTCAAGGGTTGGAATAGCTTTGTTTTTATAGGCAAAAGGGATGGGTCAATCTTTGCTTGACAAGGAAGGGATTTGTGCATTAAAGGAGGATTTGATTTAGTGTTAAACAAGGAAAACCAAAGATTGATTGGAGACAAGATTTGGTTTGTTAGGAAGGTAATATATTTAATTTTATTTGTTTAGGCATGATATTTGTTTAGTTAGGAATATAATAATCTTGATTGATTTTAATTAGGCATGATTTTATTTTAAATTGGTATATGATTTTTAGATTTTATTTAATTTTGCCATGTGTTAAATATGTATTTAATTAATTTGGATGTGTTTTATGGGCTTTGGTGGGCTAATTGGGCTTGGGTGTGAGGCTAGCAGCAAAACCAGAAATACCGATTCCATTCGAACGCCGATTCGAACGCTACACACGAACGCCCGCAATCTGCTTGTCGTTCGAACGTGGTCACGAACGCAGCACGAACGAAAATAGTGAACTTGTGAAATGAATCTGATGACATACTTATTCTGAATTTCCCCTTCTGACGTCTGTTTCCCGTGACTTCCGTGACCTAAAAGGTAGTGTCTCCAAATGAGACTCATCATAGGGACTTATATGCAAAAATACAGTGCCTACAGTCGCCCCCACTTTGATGGGACTTGTGCAGTGTGTGACAATGACAATCCTATCAAAGTACGTGCAATGCATTTTACTCACCTGGCTCGCCAGCTGTTGCTTAACTTACTTGTTACTGAGATGCTATGACCTTTGGGCTTTGTTCCCGAACTGCGTTAAGAGAGAGCTTTATTCCCCTGGGCTTTATTCCCGAGCTGTTTTGAAAGTGGTTTTTGTAGGCATTGCATTTTTGCATGTGAAACCCGATGATGAATCTCAGTTGGAGGCACTACCTTTTTAGTCGAGGAAGTTGCGAGAAACAGTTGTCGGAAGGGAATCGCCATTCCATTAAATTTTATCCGCATGTTTAGCTCCAAGCCGCTCGCTGGTGGACCTCCGTTTTTAAAGCACCTTTAGCCTAAAAAATCCGCAAACACTTAACCTTGGCCCAAAACCCCACATCCAAGCCCATCTCACCCAAGCCCAATCCAAAATAATTAAAACCTTTAAAATACATGTCACAAATTAAATTAATTAAATTAAATTTAACTAATTAAAATTAAATTAAAATCCAACACAAATTAAATTCCAATTTAAATTAAAACAAATTAAATTTAAATTAAATCTAATTCCAAAATTAATTAAATCACCTACCAATTTTAAATAAATCACTTCCTAATTTAATAAATCACTCACCAATTTAAAATATTTACTCACCTAATTAACAAATTAAATGCCTAATTAAAATCAATCATAACAAATTAAATATATTGTATTCCTAATCTAAACCAATCAAATATTCAACCTTCCTAATTAGCCAAATTTTGTCCCCCAATCAAATATATATTTTCCTTTTGTGACACTAATTAGATATCACAAATCCCTATCCATGCAAACCCTAATTGACAACTATAAAACACACACTAAATCAACCCTAGGGGAGACATACAATACACGGCACAAACAAAGAACAAAAAATAAACAAACTGCTTCAATTGCCTCAAACGCACAAAGAACTCACTAACGAGCCCACTGCCTCCATTCACTGCCCTCACAATAAACCTTCAACAAAACCCCTTCAACACGTCTTTAGCCTTCACACATATTGCCAAATTCACTGCCACTCACCGCCTACCAGACTCCACTCATGTTACCCTCATTACAAATCATCATAGCCACTCACACCAGCCACTAACACCAGCCCTAAACGTCCCTCACAAAACCAATAACCCTTCACGCCAAATCTGCTCCTTTAACACAGTGCCAAATACCCCACACTTCCCCTAACTACTTCACGCCAACATAGCTCATTTGAACGTCACACACTCCACGCACCTACAACCAAATTTCCCCCCTCACACCTCAGCATATCCTACACGCCAATACCTTCAAACGCCACTTGACCCTTCAACCAGCGCATAAACACCTAAGCCCTGCACGCTACAGCCACACTCAACGCACCTACAACCAAATTAGTGGCCCCTCTCTATTGACCGACACACACAGACTACAACCCTCATTCAACATCTTAAACTGCACACATATTAGGCCCTCGAAACTGCCCCAAACTGCCTCAAATCAACCCCCTGAAACTGACCAAAAAAACAACCCCAATCTGTCTCCATAACAGCCCCGAAAATAGCCCTTTTACCACCCAAAACAGTCCTGAACTGCACCCTAAAAAACTGCCAACAAAACAGCAGCCCCTACCCCCTCAAAACTGTGAAAAACAGTCCATTAATACACCAAAAACAGTTACCAGAAAATACAGCAAACGGCAGCGAAACCGCGAGGAAACAGCAGCAAAACGGAGGTCAAAACAGTAGCTTGAGCAGCGAAACAGCAAGGTAAAACGCAAAGCAGTGAACCAGAAAAATTGCGATGTGATAGCCCTTCCGACGGCCATGAAACGCGAGTCCGAAAGTCGACATAAAAGGTTAGACCTGAGGGTATTTTTCACATTCATTTTCTGTTTTATTTTCATTATTTATTGAGTATTGTTCGCATGATTGTTATGTGGAAATGCATGTTGTGGCCCTTGAGTAGATAAATATGCATGTATTACGAAATATTGTATGTTGTAGCCTTGGAATAAAATGAAAGGTGTGTCAACTCTCGCGGTATATCGGATGGAAACCCGTACATAAATTTCATAGCCGATTCCGAATGGACGGTAGTATGATCTGTACTCGGGATACAACTCCACGTACCGCTTGAGTAAACGGCACCTTCTTTTGTTTTATATTGCTTTGATTTGTTTATTTTTCGTCATTTGAATTCCGCATGTTACTTGTTTATGCATGATGCGATCGAGCGCATGGGCTTAGTAAGTCGGATTAAAGGTCCCCTATTTGGAGGGGTTAAAATCCTTTACCACGATGCTTTGCCGCGCCGGTTGATGTGTGTTCGGTTGGATGTAAGATATGTTCAATCGGGCATACTAAGTTTGATATGATTGTCTTTATTTTTGTATGCATGATGCTATCGAGCGCATGGGCTTAGTAAGTCGGATTAAAGGTCCCCTATTTGGAGGGGTTAAAATCCTTTACCACGATGCTTTGCCGCGCCGGTTGATGTGTGTTCGGTTGGATGTAAGATATGTTCAATCGGGCATACTAAGTTTGATATGATTGTCTTTATTTTTGTATGCATGATGTGATCGAGCGCATGATCTTAGTAAGTCGGATTAAAAGTCCCCTATTTGGAGGGGTTAAAATCCTTTACCACGATGCTTTGCCGCGTCGGTTGATATATACTCGGTTGAATGTAAGATGTATTCAATCGGGTATACGAAATTTCATATAGTTATCTTTATCTTTGTACGCATTGTAACGAAAGGCGCATGGGCTTATTGTGTTGGATTAAAAGGTTCTCCATTTGGGGGAAGAAAAGCCTAAAAGGCTACCTTTACCACGATATTTGCCGTGTCTTTCATATTTTGATTGCATCATCTATCCCTTAGTCTTGGCTTAACGTATTACAATTCATATATCCATGTCATGATAGCATTTGAGTATTATGTCTTATGGTATATCAAATGGAAACCAAACATAAATTCCGTAGCTGATTCCGAATGGATGGTAGTGCGGTCTGTACTTGGGATACAATTCCACGTACCACTTGGAAAAGTGCTCACATGTGTGTTTGTGTCCGTATTAGTTATCTTCTTTTGCACCACGTCATAACATGCTTACTTTAATGCCTAATTGCATCTTTAAGTGCCTTTTTGCATTATGTACTTAGTTGACTCTTTTATTTATGCATGGACATGTAATGGCTATTTGTTTATGATATGTCTATGAAATCGCATGTTCGCCATTATTTGATTCGCCTTTATGAGTGCTTGTGTGGTTAGTGTGTGCTTGTGTTTCCATGAATACAATATGCCAATGAAGTTGTATGTTCGTTGCTACTTTGATGTACTTTCAAGCATGCAATCTTAGATGTGAAATATATACAAATTTAGGTGTAAGTTTCATTTTTGTGCATATGGATTTAGAAGCATGATACTCTTGGAAATAAGTGTTACTTAAGCTTGATTAAATTATTACACAAATCCTTTCATTACAAGTGACACAAGTAAGGGACCATTCCGAACCCAACGGTTTGAGGTCTTGCGAGGGGTGAGTGCGGCCTTAAATCTCATTTTCCCGGTTCACACCGGGTGGCGACTCCATTATTATCCGGTTTAGTCCCCCGTGGCTACTCCGTATTCCCGACTAGGCCGCGAGCCTATGACAGCATGCGTCGCTCAGTTCCTGTGTCCCTACAGTCTGGCGACTCCAATCACTCTGCCTCTGAATGGGTTGGGGGATGATATCCCCACTTTTGATGATGACATGGCAGAGTATGCAACAGGCAGAGTGATTGGGTCTCAGGCAGAATTTCAGAGGCTCCGGGATCAGGTTGAAACATTTACTCGCAAAATGAGGGGTAAACATGAAGAGTTGTTAGATTATGAGGCAATGACCTTCGGAGAACAACTGCCAGCTCAGTTTAAAATGCCCGACATGGCCAAGTTTAATGGGAATGGAGACCTGAGGGTCCATCTGCAGCAATATGTCTCAGTCATGAGTTCAATGGGCCTATCACAGCGCCAAGTCCAAAAGATGTTTGGGATGTCACTCGAGGGGGCACCTGTGGTTTGGTATCATAGCCTTAAGAAGAAGGTTAAGGAAGATTGGAAGGAACTAGCTGATGCTTTTCTGAAGCAGTATGTTACAGACTTAGAAATTGATTTGTCACTTCGTGATTTGGAGAACACTAAGCAGAAGCCAGAAGAAAGCTTCAAGGAGTATGTAGACCGCTGGAGAAGCCAGCTTCTGAAAATGCAGACTCGGCCCTCTGAGAAAGACCAGATTAAAATGATCATCAAGGGCACCAAACCCTCAATTTATAGTAAGCTGAGGAGGATGACTTCGATGATTTCTGATTTTCGACAGTTGAGGGAAACTGTCATGGATATTGAGGAAGAGGAGGCTGAAAACAGAAAGTTTTATGGCCAGAGTAGAAGAACTTTTGGAGGGCATTCTGAGACCAAGCCCGCTACTGCCGAGATTTCTGCCATAAGAACCGGCGTTTCTCTAACTTGGGAAGACCTTTGTCCAAGGTACTTGAGAAGTTGACAAGGCAAGGATTCTTAAAACCTTTGGAGTCTAAACCACTTCCAAATCCCCCACCACCACATCTAAGAATAGACCGCTACTGTCACTTCCACCAGCAACACGGCCATGATACAGACAGCTGTTCCCGCATCCGGTATGAAATTCAGGACCTCATTGATGCCCACAAAATACCCGATCCTGAAAAAGAACAGCCTAGCACACACACCAACCCTCTGCCAGATTATCACTCTGTTCCCCCACCGACTTACATGAACAACTCCGGCCTACCCGAAACCTTTGTCCTCCAAACTCTCAATCACCAGGCTTCTTGTATTGAGATAAAGGATAACAGTAGTAAAGAACCATAGGCCGAGGAAGAAGACAATGAAACTGCACTTTCTGGTTTATTTTCTGCATTTTTAATAAAGACATCAACTTCGTCTACTTGTTTGAACCTTTTCCTGAATAATAATAAAGACATCCATTCCGCCTACTTGCCTGAGTCCTTTTCTTTCAACCTGCATAACATGAGTATGTTTGACAAAAGCATTCAACCCTGATACCATGATATTCAGCGACACTCAGAACGCGAGGGATTCCCAAAAGAAGCAAGTAGAAACGACATAATAACCGTTCAGTAATGAGAAATGGGGCAGTGAGACTATCAGACTTGGAATGAAATAAGTTCACTGAGCCGATCAATGTGGATAGATTGAAGCAGTACTTTGCCAGAAGAGGAGAAAACCGAGTAGTCACCAAGGGAATTGGTGGACAACCTAACCCAACGGAATAGAAAATTCATTCATGCATGCATACATACACGTAACATATTTGCATCCTTTTGTGTTTGTTCTGTTGTGTAATAACAGGTTTCAAAGGAGAAAAATAGAAAGCGTCAAATGCAAGCCAACCAGAAGCAGCAACCGTACAATGTCAGCAGTCTTCAGGAATGAATCACATGGGCGAGGCCCATATCAGCAGTATCAGTTTAGGGCGAGGCCCATAGCAGTATGGGGGCGAGGCCCACATCAGTTTGGGGCGAGGCCCACAGCAGTATCAGTTTGGGGCAAGGCCCATATCAGTCTGGGGGCGAGGCCCACATCAGTTTAGGGCGAGGCCCATATCAGTATCAGTCTGGGGGCGAGGCCCATACCAGTAGCAGTTAGGGCCGAGGCCCATATCAGCATCAGTTTGGGGATGAGTCACAGGGCCGAGGCCCACATCAGTATCAGTTTAGGGGCGAGGCCCACATCTGCATCAGTTTGAGGTCGAGGTGCCCACTACAGTATCAATCGGGGGTGAGGCCCATATCAGTATCAGCTTGGGGCGAGGCCCATATTAGTATCAGCCTGGGGGCGAGGCCCATATCAGTAGCAGTTAGGGCCGAGGCCCACATCAGCATCAGTATCAGTTTAGCCGGGAATGGCACTCCAAGAATGGAAACATAGTTCGAGAATGAACAAGCCGGGAATGACACTCCAAGAATGGAAACACAGTTCGAGGATGAACAAGCCGGGAATGGCACTCCAAGAATGGAAACACAGTTCGAGAATGAACAAGCCGGGAATGGCACTTCAAGAATGGAAACACAGTTCAGGAATGAACAAGCCGGGTATGGCACTCTGGGGGCGAGGCCCACATTAACATTAGATCAGTTTTGCCGGGTACGGCACTCCGGGTATGGAGACATCAGATCAATTTTGCTGGGTACGGAACTCCAGGTATGGAGATATCTGATCAGTTTTTCCGGGTACGGCACTCCGGGTATGGAGACATCAGATCAATTTTTCCGGGTACGGCACTCCGGGTATGGAGATATTACTGCGACGCCTTGGGTATGAGGTTCAGCACGCCAGGTACGGCACTCGGGTATGGAGATATTACTGCGACGCCTTGGATATGAGGTTTAGCATGCCAGGTACGGCACTCCGGGTATGGAGATATTACTGCAACGCCTTGGGTATGAGGTTTAGCACGCCAGGTACGGCACTACGGGTATGGAGATATTACTGCGAAGCCTTGGGTATGAGGTTTAGCACGACAGGTACGGCACTCCGGGTATGGAGATATTACAGCGACGCCTTAGGTACGAGGTTTAGCATGCCAGGTACGGCACATCATCAACTCCACGCAACATATGGCAAGTCAAGCAACAGCTGGCGAACCAGGTAAGTAGAAATGCATTGCATAACTTTGATAGGATTGTTCAAAGTCACACACTACACAAGTCCCATCAAAGTGGGGGCGACTGTAGGCATTGTATTTTTGCATGTGAAACCCGATGATGAGTCTCAGTTGGAGGCACTACCTTTTTAGTCGAGGAAGTTGCGAGAAACGGTTGTCGGAAGGGAATCGGCATTCCATTAAATTTTATCCGCATGTTTAGCTCCAAGCTCACTGGTGTACCTCCATTTTAAAGCACCTTTAGCCTAAAAAACCCGCAAACACTTAACCTTGGCCCAAAACCCCACATCCAAGCCCATCTCACCCAAGCCCAATCCAAAATAATTAAAACCTTTAAATTACATGTCACAAATTAAATTAAATTAAATAAAGTTAACTAATTTAAAATTAAATTAAATCCAACACAAATTAAATTCCAATTTAAATTAAAACAAATTAAATTTAAATTAAATATAATTAAATCTAATTCCAAAATTAATTAAATCACCTACCAATGCAAACCCTAATTGACAACTATAAAACACACATTAAATCAACCCTAGGGGAGACATACAATACACGGCACAAACAAAGAACAAAAAATAAACAAACTGCTTCAATTGCCTCAAACGCACAAAGAACTCACTAACGAGCCCACTGCCTCCATTCACTGCCCTCACAAATAACCTTCAACAAAACCCCTTCAACACGTCTTTAGCCTTCACACATATTGCCAAATTCACTGCCACTCACCGCCTACCAGACTCCACTCATGTTACCCTCATTACAAATCATCACAGCCACTCACACCAGCCACTAACACCAGCCCTAAACGTCCCTCACAAAACCAATAACCCTTCACGCCAAATCTGCTCCTTTAACACAGTGCCAAATACCCCACACTTCCCCTAACTACTTCACGCCAACATAGCTCATTTGAACGTCACACACTCCACGCACCTACAACCAAATTTCCCCCCTCACACCTCAGCATATCCTACACGCCAATACCTTCAAATGCTACTTGACCCTTCAACCAGCGCATAAACACCTAAGCCCTGCACGCTACAACCACACTCCACGCACCTACAAACCAAATTAGCGGCCCCTCTATTGACCGACACACACAGACTACAACCCCCATTCAACATCTTAAACTGCACACATATTAGGCCCTCGAAACTGCCCCAAACTGCCTCAAATCACCCCCTGAAACTGACCAAAAAAACAACCCCAATCTGTCTCCATAACAGCCCCGAAAACAGCCATTTTACCACCCAAAACTGTCTGTTTCCCGCGACTTCCGTGACTTAAAAGGTAGTGTCTCCAAATGAGACTCATCACAGGGCTTATATGCAAAAATGCAGTGCCTACACTCCTCAGGCTCGGCCACAACCTTCATCTTCTTTGAAACGACAGCTATCCCAGTCGATTGCCCAGGTTTGGTAGAAACCCCAGTCAAAACTACTTCCTTTAGGGCTGGGACCTCAATCTCTACAACTTCTGGCTCCTTCCCCTTGGCCATCTTGCCTTTTCTTCTGTTTTTCAACTCGTCGAGTGAAAGCACCTTGAATGGACCCGACATGATTTCGGTTGCGCATAAAAGTTCCTCAGAAATTAGTGTCTTTAAAAATAGCAGCCCTCCAAAGGTCAGTTGACACGATCAAATGCTCAATATCACAGCCAAAATATGTCTACAAAAAGCCAAAAGGATACCTTCTGAATCAAAAACCTCATTCCACAGTATAGTTGATCTCAACCTCTTCTCCTCCAAAATGACTCTCCAATTTCTATCAGAAGCAGGTAAGCCGAGGATAAATTTGGTGTTAGAGATGAACCGACTAGTAATGTCGAATGACCTGTTGTGAAGAAAACCTTCAAGAAAAGAAAGATATGAGTGTGCACAACAGAACTGGACGACGCATGATGTCCTAGGCTCGCGGCCTAGTCGGGAGTACGGAGTAGCCACGGGGGACTAAATCGGAGAATAATGGAGTCGCCACCCGGTGTGAACCGGGAAAATGAGATTTAAGGCCGCACTCACCCCTCGCAAGGGAAGACCTCAAACCATTGGGTTCGGAATGGTCCCTTACTTATGTCACTTGTAATGAAAGTATTTACGTAATAATTTAATCAAGCTTAAGTAACACTTATTTCCAAGAGTATCGTGCTTCTAAATTCACATGTACAAAATAAAACTTACGCATAAATTTACATATATTTCACATCTAAGATTGCATGCTTGAAAATACATCAAAGTAGCAACGAACATACAACTTCATTGGCATATTAGATTCACGAAAACACAAACACACATATTAACCACACAAGCACACATGTGAGCGTTTTTCCAAGTGGTACGTGGAATTGTATCCCAAGTACAGACCGCACTACCGTCCATTCAGAATCGGCTACGGAATTTATGTCTGGGTTTCCATCCGATATACCATAAGAAATAATACTCAAATGATATCATGACATGGACATATGAATTGTAATATGTTAAGCCAAGACAAAGGTAAATGATGCAACCAATGGGATAAACATGCTTTTCATTATGATGCGTACAAAGATAAGAATGATTATATGAGATTTCATAATACATGCATGAATGGTATATGTGGCTTTATGACGTGAGGAGTTAGGCTTGTGGTAAGCGGCTTAATGGCAGGCGAATGGGTGTGTGGTTTGTTGAGAACGTGGCTGTGATTGGCGTGGTTTCAGGCGGTGGAGTGAGAGTGTTTAGCGTGACCGAACTGGGCAGCCTTGGGTGCTAAATGTGTGCAGCTTTAGGGGTTAGATGCGTGTAGTCTTAGGCTGTAACGGGAATATGGCAGTGTGGGCGAAGGGGCTGCTGAAATGTGAGGCTTATGGCTTACGTGAGTGCTTGTGTGCGTGACTAAACTGGAGGTAAATAGCAATGTGTTCGTGAGTCAAGTGACCATGTGTCCGTGAGTGGGCTGATTGATGGTGTATGTGCGTTAAAGTGGTATGAATGGAGTTGGCTTATGGTGCGACAGTTTACTTACGTCTTGGCTGTGGCGTACAGGGGTAGAATATGGGTATACCAATGACAATAGGTCAAGCCAAGACATGGAGAGATGATGCAACCAAAAAGATGAAAGACATGGCAAATATCGTGGTAAAGGTGGCCTTTTAGGTTTTTCTTCCTAAACAGAGAACCTTTCAATCCAACACAATAAGCCCATGCGCCTTCCGTTATAATGCATACAAAGATAAAGATAACTATATCAAACTTAGTATGTCCGATTGAATATATCTTACATCCAACCGAACACACATCAACCGGCGCGGCAAGGCATTGTGGTAAAGGATTTGAACCCCTCCAAATAGGGGACCTTTAATCCGACTTACTAAGCCCATGCGCTCGATCGCGTCATACATACAAAAATAAAGGCAATCACATCAAACTTAGTATGCCCGATTGAACATATCTTATATCCAACCGAACACACATCAACCGGCGCGGCGAAGCTTCGTGGTAAAGGATTTTAACCCCTCTAAATATGGGACCTTTAATCCGACTTACTAAGCCCATGCACTCGATTGCATCATGCATACAAAAATAAAGACAATCATATCAAACTTAGTATGCCCGATTGAACATATCTTACATCCAACCGAACACACATCAACCGGCATGGCAAAGCGTCGCGGTAAAGGATTTTAACCCCTACAAATAGGGGACCTTTAATCCGATTTACTAAGCCAATGCGCTCGATCGCATCATGCATAAACAAGTAACATGCAGAATTCAAATGACGAAAAATAAATAAATCAAAGCAACATGAAACAAAAGAAGGTGCCGTTTACTCAAGCGGTACATGGAGTTGTATCCCAAGTACAGACCGCACTACCGTCCATTCGGATTCGGCTACGGAATTTGCGTCTGGGTTTCCATCCTATATACCACAAGAGACGACACTTTTCCATTCATCCAATACCCACAACACACATCATACACAAACAAGATTCAACAAATAATTAAAATACAATCAAAATAAATAACAAAAATCAAATAAAGATGAGTGTGAAAAGTACCCTCAGGTCTAACCTTTTAAGTCGTCTTCGGACTTGCGTTTCGCGGAGATCGGAAGGGGTAAAAGCTCCTTATTCTTCCGGTTCACTGGTTTAGCGTCTTAGCTCACTATTTTGCTGTTTTGCTCGCTGTTTGGTCTCCATTTTGCTGCTGTTTTCGCTGTATTTTCTGTTCACTGTTTCAGGTCACGTTTTTGTGTTTTAAGGGGCTGTTTTTTTTGCGTTTTTTTTAGGCTTAATGTGCAGATTTTTTTGTGATTTTTTTATGGTTAGATGTGCAGTTTTTACTCACTGGTTTGGGGTATTTTAGGGGCTGTTTGAAGGGCTAAAATTCGGTTACAGGGGCTACTGTTTTGCGCACACTGCATGCGTGTACAGAGGGTTGTTTTGGGTGCTAAGGGGCGTGGATGTAGCTGCTGTTTTTGGACTAGTTTTGGTGATGTGTGGGGGGTTTGTGGAGGTGGTTTTCAGTGGTGGTTAGGGGCTGTATTGGTGGTTGTATTGGCTACAGAAATTTCGGCTATGGAGGGGTGCAAGGGGGATGGTGTTCACGGCTAAGGAGGATGAGATGGAGAGAAAATTTTCTGTCTTGATTTCTTGTCTTGGTCGTGAGTCTTGGTGTGTTTCTAGGGCTTGGGCGTGACTTAGGTTGTGTGTTCGAGATAATGGCTTTGGTTTAGTGTTGTTTATATAGAGGAGGATTATGGTTTGTCCTTGTCTCACAAGGAAAGGATCTTGGCTTCTAATTTAGGCTTTTCAAGAATGGTATACACAAGATTGAGGGGGAACAAAATATTTTAAATTAGGAAGTTACAAGATTAGATTGGTGTTGATTAGGAAGTCAAATATTTTAGATTGGTAAATATATTATTTAGTTAGGAATGATTATATTTGATTAGTTTATATTAGGCATATACTTATTTTATGTTTGGTAAATATTTTATTTATTTATTTAATTTAATTAATATTTTATTTAGTTAATGTTTTAATTTAATTAATAATTATTTAATTTGTGTGTATATTAGGGGGCTATGGGCGTGTGGGCCTTGATTAGGTGGGTGGGCTTGGCTAGGTGTTTTGATGTTGTGTGTGGGCTTGGTTAGGTGTTTGGGCTAAATTTGTGTGGGTTAGATGGGTGGTGCCGAGCATAATTTTTTAAAACAGAAATCAAACGAGTTACTCGAAGCTAAACTAGTGAACTTAATCCGTCAATGAGTCAATTATTGACTCTTCCCTTTCGATGTCCGTTTCCCGCGGTTTCCGCAACTTAAAAGGTAGTTGTATCCAAATAAGACTCCTCATCGGGTTTCACATGCAAAAATGCAATGCCTACAATGAGCCTCAGTCGCCCACAAATATAAAAGTAAGGTAAAATAAAGCCAAAATACTCACTCGATGAATTCCAATATTCTGGGATTCAACCATCTCCAGCCGACCCAAAGACATCTGTTGGGAAGCGGCCGCGAGTGCGCAGAGAAAAATCAAAATTATTATGCTGCTTTCTCTTTGCCCAATACCCATTTGTTTTGAATATTCTACAAGCCTAGGCATGTTACTATATATTCTAAGCATAAAAACTCATAAAACATGGAAAGAACATAAACCTAAACATGTTAACTATCAAAAGAACTCTAATTAAAACAAAGAAAGAAAAAGACTTACTTGAACCGAAGACTCCTCCAGTCCTCCCTTCAATCTACAAGCTTTTCTCGAACTCATCAAGCTCTTCCACGTTCCAAAGAGCCACCCAAGTGTGTGGCCTCCAAAGATGCACACACCAAAGCCAAAACTCAACGGCAAGACTACGCCTTAAGTGCACGAGTATTTTGCCCTTGGTGCTAGCCTAGGCAAATACCTCAAAACTTTTAACTCGAGGTTCCTCTAGTCAATTAGACTCAAGGATCCTCAAAATCAGTGGCTTACTCTTAAAATTTATAGTTGCTCACTTATATAAACTCAAGATATGAAAGGTTTGGTGCAAAAATTTGTGAAGAATTCTTTGGGTTTATATAGTGCTCCAAAGACAATAAAATTAATTAAGAATCTGATGTGGGATAAAAGCCAATTTAATCTTAGCCATTGCATCTTAATTTAGTGGTTTAATGAGATTATAAAATCCTAATAAGAGTTTGGGCCGAAGTGGAATTCAAAACAAATAACAAAAAAAAAAATTACTATTCACACGTTACTATTCACGCAAATAGTAATTTTTTTTATATATTTATTCCAATTCCCAAAGTACCCCTATCGTCATTCACCAATCCCTAAGCCACTATGGAACCTCATAAATGATTTGTTCAATAATTAAACACATTGAACCATTTATGAATAATTCCTATAGCAATCATATATGCTGTTAAATATGTACTGTGCACTGTTAACCATTGATTTCGACTTTGTTGTGTGTGACCTTTTAGGTTCCCCTCAAGTTGGACATGAAATGAATCGTGATAATTTAATCGAACATAAATTATCCTCCGATCAGATGGTCGTTCGATTTCAATGACCAAGGTTGACATCTAGCAACATGCCAAGGCCCCCAAATGAGAAGGAAAGATATATATACCCATTCTGTATGCGATTTACATATGATACTGTCCCTCGCCTCATTGTATCCTTACCTATTGACCTAGGGTACGGAAAGTGTCTACCCATATGGTCAAAGGTATGATGTTGATAGTGTCATGAATTGTGCTAACCCAAGAATCTCACATGATTCTTCCGCTATGGCCACAGTCTCAAGCACTGATCACACATATCAACCCGCGAACTGGAATACTACTCTTATAAGAAAATATTTATTCGAGAGAGTGGAGATTCTATGTTGTATCTTTACGAACTTTATGTGTTTCAACAAATGACCCAATCATACCCTTATGACCGGATCTTTTGAACTGGGGAAGGAGAATGTCAAAGTTATCTGATCCACACATAAGATTGTAAAGACCTCAAGTCTAAGGACTAGTCATATAATCGATACATGAAAGTTCTCACAGACACATGGGATAAAAACTCTATATGAAAACTTTCGGCGGTCAGTTCGATGGACACGAGCAACTCATGCATCCATGTGATACACCAAGCTGACGGATCTCCGCTAGTAGCCTATGAGATCGGCTACCCCACTTAAGGGAGAATCATATCATCATGCTAGTCTCTTCGCTTTGTGAAAGCCCAGATTATTCACAAAACTATGACTATGAACATTTAAGAGTAATGATTCTCATAAGGCGTGGAAGTCATCGTCTTATTACTCCAATGGCTTTATTACAGTGTTGATGATTCATATAAGTTATGTAAGACACGTATACTAAAGATTGCTATTTTATTAATTAATGAAAATATTACAAATACATGTACATATAGCCCATCCACAAGTTAGGTATAGGGCATATTCCTAACAACACCCTCATCCCTTACAAAGAAATAATATTTCTACCAATCTCCCATATCATTTGTTGGAAGCCCCAACACTAGATGTTCTTTCCTCTAGCGAAGATACAAAGTATATCTCCCATTTTAGATCAAATGCTCCTTTAAGTAATAAGTATACAATAAATCCCTCACTCCAAACTCCACTCCCAGCTCAAACGACACACACTCAATCGACATTAGAATCCTCCATGTGTTTGGCATTATTTGGGATGGGGCTAACTCATAATGGTTCAAAACTTCCCATACTAACTTGGGTATGAGAACCTCAATCCATCAGCAAACAGACGCTCATAAAACCCACCTAGGTATTTAATAGTCAATCCTCTCGATCAATGATGCTAACCTAACCTCTATCGACTGAGCAAACCTATATTTCAATTTCATCTCCTTCATCGACCATTCACTCACTAGACTGGTTGGGTTCCTAGTCAAGACATTTGTCGGTTCACTTGTACAATGGGTCCCACTCGACTCCCCAAAGGCTGGAATTGTCCTAAGTGGCGTTGCGTCAGTTGGTATTCCTAAAGGTGGCTCAACTATTGTTAGAATCCCAGCCTCTTCTAAGTCTTCACACGACCAGCTCAATGTTTCGTCCTCAGCCGACTCGCTACTAATGCTCAAAGGGGATTCGACATACCTTCCTAATGGAATATCACCATTATCCGTAGAACCCTCACTCGACATTGATTCAAACAACTGTACGATGTTCAAAGCCTGCAAACACTAAAACTTTTCTAAATTTCTACTCCCTAAAGATCAAACTACCCTAATCCTCAAACACAATTCGAATAATCTCACAACGATCTTAAAGATCAAATGGCCTATTTTGACTAAAATAACTTGAATCTATGCTATGAAAAAATTGAAGATACTAAAGAACACAAGGAAGGGTATGTGGAATACTTTGAAAATCAGGAGAGCTCTTCGAACTTGCGAATGGACCTTCATTCAGTCTAGACGACATTGAAGACTCTCATGGTCTTTTGACCAGTCGAATGGAGAATATCCTGAACTTTCATCCAGTTCAGTCGACTGGGAACATTGCCTATTGCTTATGTTGAGTCAAGATCAATGCCTGGACCTTCATCCGGTCTAGACGACATTGAAGACTCCCATGGTCCTCTGACCAGTCAAATGGAGATTATCCTGAACCTTCATCTAGTTCACTCGACTATGAACATTCCTCATGGCTCATGTCGAGTCAAGATCAAGGCCTGGACCTTCATTCGGTCCAGACGATATTAAAGACTCCCCTAGTCCTCTGACCAGTCGAATGGAGATTATCATGAATCTTCACATGGTTCAGTAGACTGGGAACATTCTCCATGGCTCATGTCGAGTCAAGATTAAGGCCTCAACCTTCATCCGATCCCGAAGATATTGAAGACTCCCAAGGTCCTCTGACCAGTCGAATGGAGATTATCATGAACCTTCATCTGGTTCAGTCGACTGAGAATATTACCCATGGCTCATGTCGAGTCTAGATGAAGGCCTGGACCTTTATCCTGTCCAGACGATATTAAAGACTCCCATGGTCCTCTAACCAGTCGAATGGAGATTATCCTAAACCTTCATTTGTTTTAGTCGACTGAGATTATTTCCCATGGCCTCTGTCAAGTCGGGATCAAGGCCTGGACTTTCTAGATGACACCAAAGTCTCCTTATAAGTATGATCATATGTTTATTCTTTGCAAGTACATCCAGATCTTCATCTATTCCAGACAACAAGGAAGGCTCCCTAGACCCTCGACAGCTCTGGTCGACTTGAAATTATCTTCGTGACTAGGATCAGTCGAATGAAAATCATCATGGACATTTGTTTAAAGCACTATCAACATGGTATGACCTTCGACATGTCCAAGCAACATTGACAATCAGGTACATCTGCATGCTTTAAATCAGTCTTAGACAACATACTCGTCAGGTACTCTCCAAGTCAAGGACTCTTTGACTTAGAGAGTATGAGAAAAACTGTACGGGCCAAATTTGGACCAATGGTAAGATTGTCTTTTCACTTTAGACCCAAAGATAAATAAAGCCCAAAACAGCAATTCGGCCTGAAAGACCTAAACTATTCGTGAGGCCCAGATTATAGACAAGCCACATGTATCCCCTTAATCTCTCAACTGCCATATCCCAATTTCCCAACAAAAATACCAACTCTATATGAAAATATTCTTCATCACTGAAAGCTTAAATCTTGAACATGTTATGGGTCTCATCTCCATAAATACAACTATTGTACCAACTAAAAATGTTATATTTCTCAACCTATAAATAGAGGCAGAACTCAAAATACAGAGGAGGAGAAGTCGAAACTCTCTTACTTGAGCTCTCAAAACCTCTCACTCTCTAAACATCGGCCCATCGTCCTCACGGAAGTCCTCAGAGTTCAAGGTACCCTCAAACCTTGCTCTTCCATTGTTCACCGCTCATCTTTGCTACTGACTTGAACGTCGGAGTGTCTACGGTACCCACCACACCGGTGGGTAGAGATTCTTCGTTCACTTTACATTCGTTTTGTAGGATCACTAGTGCCTCATCATACAAATTCTCGATTATAGACCTCAGGCGAAATCCAGTGTTTACACCAATAACCTATTAAAAATTTACTAGCCATGGTAAACACTCTAGTCATTCTCAAAATAAACTAAGTGTCTGTTTGCTATGGCTTTTAGTAGATGAAAAATATTTTTTTTTTAATCCCAAAAATTCTTTTTGATGATGTTTGGTTGCAATTTAAATATCTTTTGAAGAACAAAAAAGTTATTTATCTCTATTAGCAAAAACTCAAAATGTGGGCTTTTGGGTTATAGTTTTGAAAGTTTTTTTAAAGATTTAAATTGTTTATAATACCCTTATTTAATTTAACAATATTCTTTCATTTCTTTTATAGCACAACTTAAAAAAATTTATCTAATTAAATAATTTTATAATATTAATAAAAAAAAAATCCAACTCACAACCAAATAATTATTTTTTTAATAAAAAAAGCTCTATTTTTAAAAGATTTATTTATAAAAACTCTATTTGAAGATATTGATGAGTGGTGAATCTATCACTATTTCCCACTCATTTAACCTAATATTTTGTATAGTTTCTTGAGTTTTGTGAATGTTTTGATGTGTTTTGTGTTATTTTGTAGATAAATAAAGTTTCAGGACATTCTGGAGGCAATTGGAGCAAAACAGGAAAAACTGGACAAAAAAGGGCAAAATGGTCATTTCGGCGTCGTGACGCTGAAGCCTTGCTCGGCGCGACGCCCAGCATGCGCTGGACTTGCTAATGTACGCTGTGGACACGTGGACCAATCAGAAAACTTACTAACGTGCGCCACTTGCTAAAATGCGCCGATCATGCTATCTTGCTCCGTGACACGTGTCGCTATCACAACGGAGATGCTAATGTGCGCCGGTGCCACGTGTCGCGATCTAACGCTGCCGACAATCGCCCTCCACACGTCAGCGTGACGTAAGCAATGACGTCATGAACAGTGCCACGTCATCGGATAAGGATCTGAGCTCTTAGCCGCCTCGCCACGTGTCAAGCCGTCATTGTGCCACGATTCACAGTAGCTGGCGTCACGACGCTGAACTGTAGCTGGCATCGCGACTCTGGACCCCTATCCGCGCCTATAAATTCAGCTCGAAATTTGAGATTTCAACACACCTTCCTCTCTCTTAAATTCTTTCTAAAGAGAGAGTTTCTCTCTCTAGGTTCTTTAGTTTTTTTTTTTAGTTTTTTTTTTTATTTTTAGTTTTTATTTTTGTAAATAATTTTAATTACGTTTTGTAATAATAGTAATTTAATTTTTACTTTTTACTTTTTACAGTTTTTACTATTCACCATGATAAGGTAACTTCCCCAGCTAGGGTGAAAGGTAATTCTTTTACTGTTACTATTTAGATTAATCTCCCTAAAAAATAATATATTTACTATTTAAAATACTGACTTAAAAAGGATCCGCTATATTGGTCGGTTGGTAATTTAATTTTAATCTGGTTTTAAACCTGACTAATCAAGGATACCGCCAGATTGGTTGGTTGGTAATTTAATTTTGGTTCCGCCTTTATGGCTGGTTGGACTTAATTTGACTTAATCAGGATACAGCCAGATTGGTCGTTTGGTAATATTATCACAAGTTTATATATTATTTTATGGGAGATATCTAAATTAGTAGTAGTAAAAGTAATTCCTTTTACCTTAGCATTTTATTGTAATTTACTTTTCAGCTTTTATTTTATGTCTTTTAATTTTCAGCATTTTTACTTATGTCTTTTACTTTTATGTTTTTACTAGCCCTAGTTATGTGTTAGTTATCTGGGGTTGTGATGACTTCTAATATCTCCGGTTTATAAGAGGTTATTTTATAGTTTGGGTAATTTAAAGGTTTACTTATTAAGTCTTAAGCTTAATGCTTCTTGTTGTTTGATCACCAATAAGATTGATGTGGTAAATCTAAAATGAACTAGACATAGGGATTTTAGGTTTAAGCCTTAGACTTAATAGCCCACGATCTTCCTTAATGATAGATAACCCTTTAATAGATTTCCTTACATGATAGACATATACCTGTCGGGCGGGGGTAGCCATAATTGGAACTTAAACTTAATGAATCCAGATAATTTGGTTGACATATACATATGGTTCAATTGGGTTAAACTGGGTATTTGCGTCTGACCATCGACAGAGGCTTTTGCATAATTTAGTGTTCCAGGTTAATAAACTGATTTATTACACAAACATAAAATAATCACTTCATCTTTTAAGATATTAGAATGATTCACAACCCTAGATCTTTGTGTCTTTTGTTATTTTCCTTAGTATTTTCTTTTGTCTTTTTATTTATTTATTTATTTTGCAAAACTACAATCAACCAAATCAACCAAGCAATCATTCTCTTATCCTCAATTAGATATCTGTAAATAAATAGATTCAATAATTTAATAAACAGTAGGAATTAAGTCCTCGTGGGATCGATATTTTTATACTACTTGAACGATACGTGCGCTTGCGTTATACGTGTGTGTTTACGCCGGTCAAGTTTTTGGCGCCGTTGCCGGGGACTTATATTTCTTGAGTTATTAATTTTGAAACTATCAAATTTACTTATATCTAATTTTCTTTATTTTATTTTGTAATTTTTATTTCTTTTGTTTTCAGGTGATTAAAAAATGGAACACTACTGGGAGATTGAAAGATTACGAGCCTTACAAGAAGATACACCCCACATCTGAGAGCAACAGTCCGGTTTTCTGAGGCCTGTTGTCCAGCCCAACAATTATCACTGGATGTCAGAACCAAGCAATACTACATTTGCTCATCAGAACGAAATGGGAAGATGTGTAATTTGTGATGGTAACCACTTGAGTGATCAATGTATATACCTTTCAGAGTGGCAGAACTATCAAAAGCCAATATATTTCACAGAACCATCATACTTTCCATCTTATTCACCATCCACCTACTATCCTCAACAAAAACCAGAACCATCAGAGGAAGAACAATTGATTGATATGCTCAAAGATTTTTTCAAGAAACGAGACGAAAAGATGGATACAATGCTTGAAACATTCCAGAATCAACTCAAAAGTATTCAGAGTCAAACGACGTCTATACAGAGACTGACAGATCAAATGAGACAATTAACAGAAAACAGAACTACATACCGCAAGAACCAGTTTCAGATGACACTGATGAAGCCTTCGAGTACCCAGAAATCCACAATGACACCTTAACAGAGGAGGAGGCTGAGCAGTATCAACAACCAGAGGTATCAGTTCAGGAGTCCAATCCAGCAAAGTCTCTATTTGACTTTTATTATTCAGATTCTGATTCTGACGAAGAAGCTGAGCTGTTTGTACCAACTGCACCAACAACGGATGATCAAACTTTCAATCCTCAAAATGAAGATCTTGGAGCATGTTTTACCATGATGTTTGATGAGAATCTACCTGAACCATCCATTCTAGTCGTATCAGAGGATGAAGACCTAATTTCAGAAACATCTTTACATCCTCAAATGGAGCAAGAAACAGAGCAAATGAAGGAGCAATTGTCAGACCAAATTAAAGATCCAAAGCATTCAGAAGAAACATCTCTGTTTTGAGGAGTACAAATCAAAGATATCGCCCAGAAGCTTGACAGAATGGAACTCCCATTCCAAGTCAAGCACCATACGAGACCTCCTGATTTTCTTTCTTTCTTTGTAGGAATCACTGGAGTAACAAGGAGCAAAAAGGTGGCACGAGCACTGAATGAGACAAAACTCTTTTTGCCACTTTACTGTTGGAAGAGACCCTTCAAAAGCAACGCTCACGGGATTGTCTTTAATCGGACATCCAAAACGACGCTGAAACCTCCTTAACAGATAGATTTCAGTCACATCTGGCTGAAGACGAAAAATTTAGTGCTAGCAGGGAGGCAACTCATGCAATTTGTTGTAATTTATTTTTGTGTGTGAACTTTTTAATTTGTGTGTTAGTTTTACAGGAAAAATTAAAAACGGAATTTTTCAGGACAAAGCAAGCCAGTGCAAGTGGGATTTTTACAAAATAAAAATTTGACAAAATCGCGAGGATATAAAGTTGATCCAGTAGAGACGACCGAGTAAAGAGTCAGCTCTTGAGACGCGTCCCAGTGGATTTATCAGTCTAAAGACTTGGTTTTGCCAAAAAAAAAAAAAACCTAAAAATACCTAGCGTCGCGACGCACGGCCAACTTCAGCGTTGCGACGCTGGTACGATTACAGGTCTAAAAATGGGCAGCCACCAAGACAGATTTCATTCATCTTCTTCTTCTCTCAACAGCCACGGAGTCAAACCCAACAGAGACCAGAAGCCGAATCATCACCACCAACCACCAACCATCACCTCAAAACCGAGACTCACCATAGCCTCACCACCGAGCAAAACCCCGTCCTCAACTGAGACCAGAGACCAAACCGAGAGCCACCACCCACCACGCACGATCCAGCCAGCCGAGACCCACCAAACCGAGAGCCATCGCCGAGATCTACCAGAAACCAGAAACCCATATTTTCCACCATCGAGACAAACCGAGATCCACCACCGTGAGACCGCCAAAATCCACGACTGAAGCCGAACTGAAGCCATTACCACCATCACCGAGCATCCTCCAACCTCGACCAGACCCAAGAACCGCACAAGCTAACCACGACCAGACCGAAACCACCGAGCAAACGAGCAACCTCTTGACCTTCATCACCACACCAAGCCGAGCCCACTACCGTGTCTTGCCGTGACTGCCAAAGCCGACCTCCGCAAGCCGAGATACTCCAAAACCGACCCATCACCCTCACTACCGAGAACAACCACGCCCAAAACAACCGAGCAACCGAACCAATTGCTGAATCAGAAACTAAAATACGGTAATGATCTGATAAAAAATTGATTTGGTAATTGGGTAAACTGAAAAATTGAATTGTGAATTGGTTGATTGTGGATTGGATTACGAAGTGTTGGATGGTTGAATTTGATTGGTAGTAATTGGGGGAAAGAGATTGAGTTTGATATTTGGAGTTTGGTTGTGGTAATTGAGTAGTTTTTATTGATTTGATTGTTGGAAAAACAGAGGAGATTCTGCCAAAATTTTTTAAAAGTTGCCAATAGCGATCGTGGTAAGAACCGTAATTTGGGCATAAATCTTAATCAGTATTTTTTCCTGTAAATTTCAGCTAACCAGTTACGACCTTCTAAACTCTTCTTCTACTATTTAAGACATTGAGGACAATGTCTCATTTAGTTTGGGGGAGGGAATTAGTTAATTAGTACATTGTTTTTAATTTGTGTGTTATTTTTATTTTTAGTCCAAAATTTTTCGAAAAATACAAAAAATTGGAAAATTTTCAAAAATTACAAAAAAATATTTTGCGTTTTTGTGTTTTTATTTTGACTAAAAGAGTGAAATGGTAAAAGATAGCCGAGTAATGAATTTCCACTCCTGAGACGTATCTCAAACCTATTTTGAAACAAGTTAATTTTTGTTTATTTCCTTTTAATTATTTAATTTGTGAATTCTCCATAATACTGACTAAAATGGATCTTCATATGCTCAGTGGCAGGTATTATCAACATACATAGTAACATACAGACATGAGCTGTAATTGAAAAGTTTGTAATATTCCGTGCTCTAGTTTAATTGGAAGAAGTATCTATAAATAGTAATGGAATAAAAAAAAAATCCGAGATCCGAGTTATTAAGTCTGTAAGGGTGTTTTAACACCTAGTGCCCTAAAACCAACTGGTTTGGGAGTCACTGGCCCAAAGCTCGCTACATGGATCGAAGATGCTACAAAAAAATATATTTATATCTGAAGTCTGGGTATTAAGTCCGTAGGGGTGTCTTAACACCTGGTGCCCTAAAGCCAACTGGTTTGGGAGCCACCGACCCAAAGCTCGCTACATAGACGGAATGTATTGTATATAAATAAAAAATAGAAAAAAAAAATCAAAGAAAAAATCAGAAAAATCAGAAAAATTTATTCCATTGCTACAAAAAGGTGTGAAATCTGATGGAATTTTAGGACAAAAATATTACTCTCTTATCAACTGCACTTGTGACTGTTGTGGGCAAAAATGAGTTGATTAATATTATGCTGGCTGTGTATATGGAGAATGGTAAAAATAATCGGAGAATTTACTTATTCGGTAATTTAGAAAGAAACAAACAACTAGTAACTTGGAATAGAAGTTTCACTTGATTAGTCACTAACTTCTCTTTTCTCTTGTCTTTTTGCTTTTGTGTGCATTAGTTTTACTAACTTTTTACTTTTGTAAAAACGTTTGTGGGTATCGTTGCTGTAAGCCCTCACGAGACTACAACTCGTCCACTAGGGACACCTAGGGGTTTAAAGGCTTGTTGCATACGCTAAATGCAACCGTGATCCCTACGAAAGTGGCTTAGTTAATTTATTTATGTTATTTTACTCTATGTTTTGCTCGAGGACTAGCAAAATGTTAGGTTTGGGGGTGTGATGAGTGGTGAATCTATCACTATTTCCCACTCATTTAACCTAATATTTTGTATAGTTTCTTGAGTTTTGTGAATGTTTGATGTGTTTTGTGTTATTTTGTAGATAATAAAGTTTCAAGACATTCTGGAGGCAATTGGAGCAAAACAGGAAAAACTGGACAAAAAAGGGCAAAATGGTCATTTCGGCGTCGCGACGCTGAAGCCTTGCAGCATGCGCCGGACTTGCTAATGTACGCTGTGGACACGTGGACCAATCAGAAAACTTACTAACGTGCGCCGCTTGCTAAAATGCCCTGATCATGCTATCTTGCGCCGTGACACGTGTCGCTATCACAACGGAGATGCTAATGTGCGTCGGTGCCACGTGTCGCGATCTAACGCTGCAGAAAATCACCCTCCACACGTCAGCGTGATGTAAGCAATGACGTCATGAACAGTGCCACGTCATCGGATAAGGATCTGAGCTCTTAGCCGTCTCGCCACGTGTCAAGCCGTCATTGTGCCACGATTCACTATAGCTGGCGTCGCGACGCTGAACTGTAGCTGGCGTCGCGACGCTGGACCCCTATCCGCGCTTATAAATTCAGCTCGAAATTTCAGATTTCAACACACCTTCCTCTCTCTTAAATTCTTTCTAAAGAGAGAGTTTCTCTCTCTAGAGTCTTTAGTTTTTTTTTTTAGTTTTTTTTTTTTATTTTTAGTTTTTATTTTTGTAAATAATTTTAATTAAGTTTTGTAATAATAGTAATTTAATTTTTACTTTTTACTTTTTACAGTTTTTACTATTCACCATGATAAGGTAACTTCCCCAGCTAGGGTGAAAGGTAATTCTTTTACTGTTACTATTTAGATTAATCTCCCTAAAAAATAATATATTTACTATTTAAAATATTGACTTAAAAAGGATACCGCTATATTGGTCGGTTGGTAATTTAATTTTAATCTGGTTTTAAACCTGACTAATCAAGGATACCGCCAGATTGGTCGGTTGGTAATTTAATTTTGGTTCCGCCTTTATGGCTGGTTGGACTTAATTTGACTTAATCAGGATACCGCCAGATTGGTCGGTTGGTAATATTATCACAAGTTTATATATTATTTTATGGGAGATATCTAAATTAGTAGTAGTAAAAGTAATTCCTTTTACCTTAGCATTTTATTTTACTTTTCAGCTTTTATTTTATGTCTTTTAATTTTCAGCATTTTTACTTTATGTCTTTTACTTTTATGTTTTTACTAGCCCTAGTTATGTGTTAGTTATCTGGGTTGTGATGACTTCTAATATCTCCGGTTTATAAGAGTTATTTTATAATTTGGGTAATTTAAGGTTTATTTATTAAGTCTTAAGCTTAATGCTTCTTGTTGTTTGATCACCAATAAGATTGATGTGGTAAATCTAAAATGAACTAGACATAGGGATTTTAGGTTTAAGCCTTAGACTTAATAGCCCACGATCTTCCTTGAGGATAGATAACCCTTTAATAGATTTCCTTACAGGATAGACATATACCTGTCGGGCGGGGGTAGCCATAATTGGAACTTAAACTTAATGAATCCAGATAATTTGGTTGACATAGACATATGGTTCAATTGGGTTAAACTGGGTATTTGCGTCTGACCATCGACAGAGGCTTTTGCATAATTTAGTGTCCAAGTTAATAAACTGATTTATTACACAAACATAAAATAATCACTTCATCTTTTAAATGATATTAGAATGATTCACAACCCTAGATCTTTGTGTCTTTTGTTATTTTCCTTAGTATTTTCTTTTGTCTTTTTATTTATTTATTTATTTTGCAAAACTACAATCAACCAAATCAACCAAGCAATCATTCTCTTATCCCTCAATTAGATATCTGTAAATAAATAGATTCAATAATTAATAACAACAGTAGGAATTAAGTCCTCGTGGGATCGATATTTTTATACTACTTGAACGATACGTGCGCTTGCGTTATACGTGTGTGTTTACGCCGGTCAGATATATTTAAAAAGTTATAATAAACGGACCTTATTTGTTACTTGCTCTAGTTATTATCAAAGCAGAATATTATTGAAGGCTCGAATTCCATTCAAACACCAATTACTCAATTAGTTATTTACGTTAACGGGCGTGACTTGGTGGTGTAGGGTTCATGATCTCACCTTAAGGTCCTGGATTCGAATCCAGAGAGTGCGTTTTTTATAAGAGCCTAAAATATTCGGGGGTTTTACCTGTTCCGCTTAAGCCCGGAATTGATAATTTGGCGGTTGAATTTCCAACGATTTAAAAAAAAAAAAATTTGTTAGCACGTAACACCAAGCCACCAACACAATTCATGGGTTATTTTGGTATTTTCAATCGAGTTTATATATATACACACACATTGTGTGTTTGGTTCTTCGAGCAAGTACAATTATTTTTACAGGATTTAATTTAGTTTTTTTTAATGGAATTATTTGTTTAGATTTGATGGATTTGGGTTCATTCATGTTTTTTTTTTTTTTAGTATGGTTTATTTGTCTTTAATATGGTAGATTTCCTAATAAAAAGTCTAGTATTTGCGAGTAATTCTAGTATTTGCGAGTAATTTTATGTCTTTTTTTCCCACTATGTATGAACAAGGGCACATGTAACCTCTCCAAGCATTTGTAATCGTTAGATTTGTGGATATTTTTCCTTGCACCGATTAGACCGGCAGTGGCGGATCAAAACATTTTTAGATTTTAGTAAAAAAATTATTAAGGTCTTTTTATATTCAATATAAAAATTATTTACTATAAAATTACACATAAAACAATAAAAATATAATAAATACATATTAAATGGGCTTTAGGAGAGGAGGGAAGTGTTAACAAACATAAAAATGATAGACCTTGATTGACGCGAAATTGCAAAATACTCATGTTTTGAAGTTTCAGTAAACGGTAGGGACTGCAGTGTTAATTACGGCATCCAGCACCGGCAGCAACGAAGTCAAGTCCTTAGTATGACCAAGTCCAGCATGTGATTATAGTCAAAGTCAAGAACACGTTTTTGTTATGTCAACTCCAGAGCCTAGCCAGCCATCTCTACTGAAATTCAACTTCTTTACTCCTGTAAGGAGGCTTATTTTTCAACAATTTTTTTAAAATAAAAAAAAAATTAATTATTTTTAATATCTTAACATCTCATTGTTAAAGTAAATGTCTGAGAATCCTCCTGAATATAAGGGTGGCAATTTGGGTCAAAATTCGTTTATTCGTTCGATTCGATTCGCTTTAAAGCAAATACGAGTTTGAAAAAATGGATTCGTTTATAAATGAATTGAATACGAATTTAAGTTCATTGTTTCGTTTATTCATTTAATTATTATTCGTTTTATTATTTTTATTTACTAGTTCTTGTTATTTTTCAATTAAGATTCGAGAAATTATAGCTAATTACCATAGAAAAAGTAATATTTTCGATATTTGGTGAGATATTTTTAATAAATATATTAATTACATATTTCATATGTATATATTTATTAAGAACTAATGAAAATCAAGTGTGGTAAATTATTTTACTAAATAATATCATGACTAAACGAATATTCGTATTCGATTCGTTTATTAAACGAATCGAATACGAATCTTGATATTAGGATTCGTTTAATAAAAAAAATGAATACGAATCCATCACATTTTGATTCGATTCGTTTACGATTCGATACAAATTCGATTCGTTGATTCGTTTTGCCACCCTTACCTAAGTACACATCAATTAACAAACTTTGTTAATTTAAGCAAGTTTCACTTTTTTTTCTTTTTTGAAATCGTTGGAAACTTTACCGTCATACCACTTCTTTCGGGCTTAAGCGGAGCAGGTAAAACCTCTGACTGTTCTAAACTCTTACAAGAAACACACTTCTTAGATTCGAACCCAGGATTGAGATCTTGAACCCTAACCACCAATCCACGCCCACTTATTTAGATATTAATATGATATATATATATATATATATATATATATATATATATATATATATATATATATCATATTGTTCCACATGCAAACTATCTGTTAATATCATGTTGTTTTCTCAATGAGAGCATCATTACTTAAAGATTGTGAAATTATGTCATTCACGTGATGAATACACATCACATGTCTAGAATTAATCTTTTGTTTATATAATTAGGAGCAATATATATGATGCTTCAGGTGCAACTAATCTCTATTACATTATTCATTATTGCCCAATTATATAATTGAGTAATACATTGACTTAGATTCGGTGCTAAACTGAATTTTGTATTAATTTTTTTTTATATATAAATTATGAGTGATAATTATTCGATAATAATTTAAATATAAATAAATCTTAATCGTACATAACCATTGAAACATACGTAACAAATATTTTTTTAAAAATTAGTATAGTTATTTTCAGTATTGAATTTTGTAACTTATCGCATGCAAAAATGATATAGGTATAAAGTTGAGGACAAATCAAATAGAATAAGGATTCGTGCATGTAAAGATAAAAATTAACAAAAAAATTATTTAACAAATTTTGTAATTAGTTATTTTGTCCCCATTTTTGCACATAGACATGTCCCCATTTTTGAAGTTTGAGTACTTCAATTAACTGGAAAAGAAAACAAAAATTAAAAACTGCAATACAAAATTCAATAAATTATTGCTACAAAATTCAAGAAACACATATTTTGCAGATGCATAGATTTGTATCCCTTCAAATCAATTTCCTTGAGTCGATGAAATTCTTCCTCTTAGGCTCACAAGATGAAATGTATTCAAGGAAACTGGCGAAATCTGTGTCCTTATAGCGCCTTGGACTTGCTTCATTGATGAGTGTGGGAGATGGGCTAACCATTGAGTTGAAAGGAAGAGAATGCAAAGAAGCTACAGAAATTCGAGCCTTGGCTGGATTGACAAGAACCCTATGTAACACACTCTTATAATTTCCATTGCTGAATATCTAATAAAATCAAAAATCAAAATCAATTCAAAACCATTAGAGCTCATGAAAAAGAAAATTTAAGCACGCAATCTTACCCTAATCTTGAACTCTGAAAATAATCTCTATGTATTTGGTATGTTATCAAAAATATACAAATCGTGAAATTTTATTTACCAGTCCATCTAAATATTGAAAAGTATACCATATGTCCACCTATCATGTGATAGATATATACTTAATGTTTGATAAAATTGACAATCGCATACTCAAATGTGATACACTTTTAGACAATGAACCCGTGAATAAAATTTCAGAATTTGTATAGTTTTAACAACGTGTCAAATATTGAATATGCGATTGATAATTCCCAAAAATAATTAGTAGTAATGCACCCACCTCAAGGTGATCGCCAACGTTAACCACAAAAGAGTTGGCTATCGGTTCAACTGTGACCCATTTGTCATTATATTGAATTTGCAAACCCTCAACATCATCTTGTAGAAGCAGAGTGAGGAATCCATAATCTGAATGAGGAGGCATTCCTAGGGTTAGATTAGGTTCTGGGCATGGAGGGTAGCAATTGACCACCATTAGCTGGCTTCCATCTTGGAATTTATTTAAAAGTTTTTCAATTTCTGCTGTCTTATTCATGGTGGCTCCCAACAATCCCAAGCTCTCTAGGATGGCCTCCACTAGCATTAAGAACAAGTATTTGGTTTCTTCTGCGTAGGTAGCCGCCAATCTCCTATTTGAGCATAAAATAAATGATTAGTGTATTATTAAATTAAACTAATTATTTAGATTCACTATTATGCATTGCATGCATGATAATTGATTAAAAAAAAAAAAAAAAGTAAACTATAAATTTATTTGCTGAGGAGAAACAGCCTGCCTGCCTCAACATCTAAATTTAATATGTAAATACGTAATGTCAACAACTCTCTAAAAGAACCATAGTGATGTCTATGGAGCCCTTAGATGTTATAATGAATTTTTTTTGAAGTTGACTAAATTATAACATAAAATCAGTAAAAATGAGAGGGTCAATAATGGAATCATAATGAGGAGTTAAACATATTACACATGCTGATTAAACATAAAATATATTTAAAAATTGATATTATTTCAATATGATCTTTTGTTTTTTTTTTTTCCCTCGGGGTCTTATTCAGGTCTTTATATAGTTTTTTCATTGAGAAACACACCCCGTTGAATTCGAAAATTTCTTAAAATATGTCATATAAAATAATGAAAAATATAATTCGTTAATAATTGTGAAAATCAAATTTTACACCCCTCTATATATGGAACAGAAAGTAGTGTTTGAAAGCTGATCTAATTACCTCCAGTCCGTAGGATAAGAAGGCCAATGAGCAAGGACTTCAGGTAAGGGATGGCACACTAGCTTCAAGAAATCTCTCCAACAGAAGACACTATCCTTATTTTGGTTAAAGCTAGTTCCATATCGAACTGCTGCTCTCATATCTGAAGACATGTACTTGGATCTTTCCTCAATTGGCAGCTCAAAAAACCTTCTACTCACATCAATCATATTGCTAGTAACCTCGTTACTGATACCATGATTCACCACCTACATGAATCAACAAAAAATCTCATCTTTATTTGACAGAATATAAATGTAATTGTTTTATCACATCAAAAATACTATCATAAAATTTATAAAACAATGATTTATGACGATTTTAAAATTATCATAAAATGATTTTTGTGACTGTAAGTTGTAAAGACATGCACAAACTCCTACGTACCTGAAAAAACCCATAGTTTTCACAAGCGTAAGTAAGAGACTTGAGGACTTGGGAACGATTTGGGCCTTGCAATTCCGAAAAATCAATGATAGGCAACTTAAGATTATGCATGACTTCCGCATTTACTTGTATTTTATCTGTAATGGGTCGATCAAAATCGGGCAATATGTACTTCTTAGGGACTCTGCTTATGCCATTTTCCCAAAGATGCTTCACTCCTTTCTGGTATTGGCTTTCTGGTTCATGATGATCATCATTTGCCTTCATTTCACCATCAGTTGTAATTGCCATTGCAGGAGACATGATCAATCTGGGTATCTGCGTACAACTATAAAACACAATTATATATATATATAAAGAATGGATCATCAGCCACTTAAAAATACACTTATTTGAAAAGAAAGAGAGAGATTTGGATTCAGGTAACTACCAACCTTATATTTTCTTTAAATTTGATAAAAAAAAAAAAAAAAAAGCTTTCAAGTGATGAACAAGTTTGGTGAGAATTAATATACAGAGATGGGATCAATTTATATTAAACCGCGGTTTCGATTGTTGACAAGATCCACATCATGAAACCGTTGACATTATTATCTCCAGTCAGCCAACGCGATGATGGCCAAGTCATATTGTTATTATATAAGTCTCCCCCATTCATGTATTTCAAAATCTTCAACTTTTAATAGTTTGTCTTGTTTTCTAGGTCCTTCCATACTCATCTTATGGTCTCTTTGTGAAAGTATATTATAACAGTGGTGATACTTCTCCCCTTCTAATTGTATAACTTAAGATCGAAAGAAAATCTTGAATCATGAACGGAATTTGGGATTTTATATCATTTGGTATGGGATTCTGAACGAAATTAGAAGTTCCTTTATATTGATGAGATCAATTAGAAGGTGTTGGATATTATTTTCTAACTCTTTTTTTTTTTAAATTCAGAAAATAAAAAATACGTGTCCGGTAGACGCTAATTGAGATTCGAGACGATTTTTCATCCAGATTTAAAATTTATCAAGGTTTAGAATGATTTTTCGTCTCGAATCAAGATGAGACCCGATGAGAACATATTGTCTCGATTTCCATCCCTAATGTAAAACCACCTCACTTTTTAAAAAATTAACTACCCACGTTCACAATTAAAAAAATTAATCAATTAAATCCCCATTGACAAGCAATGAGAAAATCTTCTATGCAACAGTGGTACCACGTCATCTATGCAACAAGTCAATCATCCACTGCCACACGTGCAAAAAAATTAAAAAACAACTAAAAAATAGGTGAAGAAACTCTACATGTTATTTTTTAATTCGTTTGTGGTACCACGTCACTCATACCACTGTTGCACCAAAGAATCTCTCATCATTTAACTGTGGCATACCACTTTCAACCACAATTTCTTTACCTACTAATTTCCATCATCAAAAGTTATATTGCCATCTCAGAATGACCTTAAATTTGAAAATTTCTTAGTTTCACCTGTTATATGACATGAACATCCTCTATCAAGATACCATTTAGAGAATAAATATATATGTGGTTGCAAACATCTCTATACAAATTGAACAAATAGTTTGCATGACATGAAGGGATTGAGGGGCTCGCAATTATTTTCATTTACTGCTTCACTTTTCAACTAATTGCTTCATACTATGTAAATTGTTAATACAGTTTGTAATTGTACAAGAGTATTTGTATAGTTGTATCATGTCCCCAGCGGTCAGAGTCGGTTATGATAAATAGGCAGTCTAGGCTTTGGCCTAACGCCTTCACTTATGGAAAAATTTTATTGGAAAATTTTATGGACTAGAGTCCCAAATCATTTTAGATATTGTTATTAATAAATAACTTTGACTTAATTTACAGCCTCATTATTCTTGATCTCACTTAGGACCACCCAAACCTCATAACCGACCTTGCCAACAGTGTTGTCGAATTGGTTTTCAAAATCTTAATAAAATTTCCAACCTGTGTTCGAGCCTTAGATGAGACAAGTGATAAAAAAAAAAATATTTGAACTTGTTCACCTCTTATTTTAAAAAACAAATTATAATTGTATCATTAATAAAATAATAAAATAAAATCACAATTCATTTTTTCCAACTTCAATTATCATCAATATAATAACACCAAAACTTATTATTGGCAATGGAGTGGGCTTGGCGGCAAACATTTATTTTCCAACAAACCAAAATGCATAATTCTCTTCATCCTCTCCTGGTCCGGAAACTTTACAGAAGCAATTTTCATCTCAACAAACATTTATATGAGAATATTTTTTTAGTCATATTCTAATATTTCTGTTTAAACAGTTATAAATTTTGGAGAGATTATAATGTACAAATCAGATATCTTCAAATCAAGACGGACTTAGGAAGTTCAACATTGGAAGGGATTCGAGGACGAATCCTATTTAAGGGGGGAGAATTTGTAACACCTGGTAATCCCGACGACTTGTACGTTATCAGAGGTCGACGACTATTACGTTATCGGAGGCATAATGCATGATATAAATCATGTTCAAACATGTATGTGCTCATGGAAGGACTTTTTCGACATTCAACAAATTTCTCGCAGTTCTGATAAGAAATTTAATTTATATTCTTTTTCGGACAGCCCTTAATATTTGGGCCCTAACTTTCTCATACGATCTCTGATTTTCATGAACCTTATATCTTCGTATAGTTAAGACCGAGACCTACAACTTCCTCGTTGGATATTTTTTCAACAGAAATAGGTCAAAAATCATGATTTCCATAACTGCTACATAGAATTCGTGATTGGCCTAAATTAAGATGAGAAGCCCAATTTGTGAGGCCAATTTTGACTCGAAAAATTCTAGAGAAGTCCACTTTTTTCAAGAGAAGATGAGAAGCCCAATTTATGAGCCCAATTTTAACTTCAAAAATTCTAGAGAAGTCCACTGTTTTTCAGGAACAAATTAAAAAGGGGAAAGAAACAAAACTCGTCATTTTTCCTTCCTTCTTGGCCGAAGGTGTGAGAAATAAAAGAAGGAAGATATTTGCATTTTCCTAGCCAAATTTCCTAGAATAACCTAGAGTAATCCACCACCATTTCAAGCCTAAGAAGGAGAAAAGAAGCTTGGAGACTCTATTAATGAAGGAATAGTTGAATTCAATGTGAGAAAGACTTGACCGAAATTTTGATACATTGAGTTTTGATGATTTGATAATTGTAGTATGTTGTTAGCTTGAGTTTTGATGATGATTGAATGATTATTGTATTAAGAGAATGGTGATTGTGAGAGACCCATAATTTGTAAAATCTTTGGGTATGAAACTAAGTGGAGTCTATAGAATGGATGTGAGATGATGTTAGAGGGTGATATTGATGATATTTGGATACTTATTATTGTTATTACTTGAGTAATATTGTAGAAGTTGAGAGTGAATGTGAAGATTGAAGTTGGGTCATGAATACAGGCTAGCGTCGCGACGCACGAACTCGTCGTCGCGACGCATACTGCAAAGTTTTTACTTGATTCGGTTCTGGAACGTGAGCGTCACGACGCCCAAGGACTAGCGTCGCGACGCGGAAAAGCAGAGGAAGCTCACTGCCTTATCTCTGTCTGTTGGACTTCTCGACGCTCAACACTTAGTGTCGCGACGCTTGTGGTAGTCACGAAGCGGGCCAACCTTTGTGTTGCAACGTGGAAGCAGATGATGCTCACTGTCTCAGCTATTTGTGTGAGCGTCGCGATGCCCTTGGGCCAGTATGGCGACGTGTGACCAGTTTTTCAGAAAATAGCTTTAGTCATTCCAGATTCATCTTAGGGTGTTAGAGGCCACCCAAAGGATTTATATCAGCGCATATACACACATTATGTTATATTACAAGCATAATTCATGACTTGAATACTAATTAAATTTATCAATTATAAATCATCGCATGAACCGCTAATTACTTCGACAAAGTGAAGTAATGCTAGCTGGACTTCAAATCTGTGAGTGGACCATTTTCTCAATATGGTTTTATTTAAATATTTTTTTATGTAAGACTTACATTTAAAAGCACATAAGGCGTTAGCCAAAATTTGATTTCTGTTATTTTACGATTGATGATGTTTTAGAAAGATTATTTTCAAAAAGCTTGAGTTTTATGATTTCGAGACATTGAGAAATACCCACCTCAGTATGTAACTTGATTCAGATATGAAATTGACGAATACATATATCGTGTGGACACGTAGTTCAGGACTAGGGTTGATTGATGCCCATAGATCCCAGATTTTGAGTCTGGAGAGTAGCATAGATCCGCACCCCCGACTCCAGATTTGTGGCTTAGGGGACGGCGAGACGTAACGCCCCAAGACCACCAAATATTTTCGTTCAGGGGGACGCCCCTAAGCGCCATATTTTTGCGCCTGGGGGAACGGCGATACGTAACGCCCCCATACGCTAGATATATAGATACAGATTTCTCAGATACAGAATTTGTCAGATATAGATTTTTCAGAAACATATTTTTCAGAAGAGATGAGTTTTATAAAAGCGTTTTCAGAAACGTTTTTCAGAAGAGTTGAGTTTTCAGATAAGAAAGAGAGTTCAAAAAAGAATATTTTCTATGAGGTTTTCGGTTTTTAGAACCATGAATTTTCAAAAGAGTTAGTTTTCGTTTTTAACTGTCCACTCACTAGATCATTCAAACGATCTACCCCCCCCCCCACACTTCCAGTTTCTTTGTTTTGCAGGTTACCCGGAGGACGAGCTCGGAGGGATGGATACTGATAGCAGTCACTAGGGGGTGTTGAGTCCACCATGTCAAGTTAGAGACACAGTTCAATCAGAGTCAAGTTAAGTCACGAATCATGTACATTTCATAGTAGATATTATGTTGTAACATGATAAAGTGTCATGAATAAGAATTATAGAAAAAGTACATTTAAGTATACAGTTATCAGCATTAAAGTTCTTTACATGTTGTTATTTGGGCAATGGTCTCATGTATGAGTTTACATTTGAGTTAAAGTTGAAGTAAGGATTACTGTCGGGTAGTCAGAGGCTCGGGGGGTAGTATAGCATATTCCCTGCCGGTTGCATCCCCGGAAAGGGGATGTTACATGTAGGGTTTTTCTTGTGCAAAACTGGCTAAAAAACGTGTCCAAAATAACACAATATCGTATTCTCATTCAAATGCAATACGAATGCGTGTTGAACGCACATTGTTCCATAAACATATTCGAACGTAGTCTCGAACGCACCTCGAACACAAACACACGGGAAGGTTTCGTTCACACGGGAAGATGAATGCAATACGAATGAGAACATGCTGCCAAGTTTCGTTTGAACCCAAACACGAACGTGACACGAACTCTACTTATTCGAACCCAAAAACGAACGCAACACTAACGTACATATGATATCTTCATGCATAGGATCCAAATACTGGTCCAATTACTCCGAAATCTTCAAGAATTATTACAACTCAATTGAACTTGTTTTATTATGGAAAGTGCCAATAAATATGGAACTAACAATGTTACCCAATTTTGAATGTGGATTTGATCATTTGTGTGAAACTTATTAATGTTGGGCGTCCATATAGAAATTAGAATTTAGGTTTTTTGTCTACTTATAATAACCTATAAAATAGTATTAAAGATTTAAATGGTTATTTTTATTTTGCCAAATCATTAATTGACTACTTTGCCTTGTTTTGTGCCTTGTTTTGTCTACTTGATATAGTTTTGGAAAAATATTTTTAAAAAATCCACATCACAATCTTCTTCAAAGAAAACTAAGTATTGTTCAAGTGAAGATTTATAAGATCTTCCTACAGATCCTGGATTACGACCTGGAATCTCTTATTATAGTCCTAATATCTATGATCAAATCAGAAGAGCGTATTTACATAAGGGTCTTATTCAGCATAAAAACCACAACTTTAAATTATCGGATTTTGGAAATCAAAAACGACGATTTGACTCTACGTGGTTTGAAAATTTTGGATGTTAGTTGGAATATAGCATAGAAAAAGATGCTCCATTTTATCTTTTTTGTTATCTTTTTAAAGATGAAAATGGTGATTAAGGTGGTGGTGATAAGAAGAAAGAAAAATTTGTTAAACATATGAAACATGATATTGAAGTTCCTAATTTGGATGATATTTTTCTTACTCATGGGCGACCACAACGGAAATAGATCACAAATATACATCGTTTTCGTGTTGAACTTTTTTATGAGGTCTTGAACATGCAACTTCAAGAACTAAACAATTGTTTCAATGAAACAAACATTGAGTTACGTGTTTGTTTGGTATGCTTATGCCCAAATGACTAATTATTTGTAACTTTGATAAACATAAGTTATTACATCTTGCTGAGTTTTATCCAAATAATTTTTCTTCAATGGATCTCATGGCATTTGAAATTCAGCTTGAAATTTACATCACGGATGTGGTTCTAACAATGAGTTTTCAAGATTGAAAGGAATTGGTGAGCTTGCAAGAAAAATGGTGACTAAAAAAAATAAAGTGTTTTCATTAGTTTATTTATTAGTTACATTAGCATTGATTTTACCGTTTACCACTGCTATGGTAGAAAGAGCATTTTCAACTATGTATTTTGTGAAAAATCGATTGCGAAATCGGATGGGAAATCAATGGTTGAATGACAGACTAGTTATATACATAGGAAAAAACATATTTTCTAGTGTTGATAATGAGATTATCATTCAAATTTTTTAACATATGAAATCTCGTCGAGGATAGTTGTAAATATATTGAATGAAAATATATCAATGAAGTTTAGAATTTTGATACTTTTTTTCTAAAATTGCATTACTTTTTGAACTTAGCATTCCTATATTAAATTGCATTACTGTATATTTGTATTGCAGTATATTTTTTTTTTTCTTCAACTTGTTTGTTAGTATTGAACATATTCTCTGTTCTGATTGTGAAGTCGGCTTAATTGCTTGCTTTACTGAATCTGATATTGAGTAATGTTTGTGCCTGCACGAGTCTCTAATGATCTGAAGCTAGGTGTGTCGAATTATGAAACTTAAATTTCAAACTCATATTGCGTAAAGCTGGTGAATGATATTGGTTGAGCTGCTGCAGAGTTTATGAATTCTGATGCTCATAGGTAGTGTTTCACTTGTAAGTAGACCCGGCCGGCGGTTCGGTTCCGGTTGGAACCGAACCGAACCGGCCGGTTTCCGGTTCCACAAGTGTGGAACCGGAACCGACCGGTTCGGTTCCAATACTTTTTTTAAAAAAAAAAAATTAATTAAAATAAATGAGATTAATTTTATAAATAAAAAAAATTTATAATATTGAAGAGCTTGAGCTTAAATTTTTAAAAATTTAAGTTGCCTACGTATCCTCCAAGGGTGAGAGGAATCAAAGCTCACGTAGTTCCATTACAAGTTTAAGATATATCCCATTTGTAAATTATAATTTTACAATTATCAATCATCATTATCAGTTGATTATTCGGCTCCGGTTCCGCTTGCACTTGTTGCAGAAGCATTATCGAACAAATCTTCAAAATCATCGGGGGCATCTTCTTGTTGTCTCAGATCAGCTGGAGTCCAATCATCCACACAAACTGTTGCTTCTAGAGTGCTTGGATGTAATGAAGATCGTCTAGCTTCCAATATATTACCTCCCAAGCTGAAGGCTTGCTCAACCGCAACGGTGGAAATAGGTGCTGCCAAGATCTCTTTAGCAATAATAGATAAAACATGATATATATTTTGATGCCGGTTCCACCATTCAAGGATTTTAAAATTTTTACTGCATAAACTTTCATTAGAAAACTCAAAATTTGTAGATAAATAATTATCTAATTCAGGGTTATTAGTTGTCGTATCCTTAGATTTTTTATTTCGTTGCAATAACCAACGATGCCCTGCACTAAGTCTTGTTTGAATTACCGGTTCGCTACTACTAGATTGACCTAATGTTCCTAAGTTATATCTTACAATATAATCATTAAATAAAATAATTAAATCACTTCTTAATTTCGTCATTATGCTCGTAATATCAATTTCATCTAATATTCCTAAATAACCATAGTAAGCTTGTAAACCACCATTCAAACCTTCTAATTTAAATCTAGGATCAAAAACAGCAGCAATAAGATAAAGTAAAGGAATTTGTGTAAAATAATTCAACCATTTTACCTTCATAGCAGTAATGGCTTCGAGCAAAACAATATCATTAGGGTCGTCACTGTCAACATGCTTATCGAGAGTGCCAACAATATTCAAACTCTCAAGAAGAAATAAATGTGCTGTAGGATAATAAACACCGCTAAAAACTAAAGTAGCATCATTAAAAACTCTTAAAATATCTAAAAAAATTTCACAAATATCACATTGACTAGGATAAAGTGTGATATTTTGAACATGTTGAGAAAAAAAACTACATAATGCATCTTTGTATTGAAATGCTTGACATAAAAGAAAATAAGTAGAATTCCAACGTGTTGGAACATCTCTTGAAAATTTAATCGGTTTAATACCATTTATTTTACAAAACTTGGTCCATTCTCTCCTAACTTGAGAATATGACCAAATACAATTAAGTGCCGTTTTAATTGGATCAAGGAAAGGTGATAATAATTTTAGTCCGTCTTGCACACATATGTTAAGGACATGACATGTACAACGAATATGAAAAAATCGACCCCCTAAATTTGGTTCACATAAGGATTTTAAATCATGAATGGATGCAGTATTTGCAGATGCATTATCAAATCCAATTGTTAAAATTTTTTCTACTAAACCATATTCATCAAAAATTACCTTCATCATTCTATAAATATTATGTGCAGTATGTGGTCATCAAAAACTCTAAATGCAATAAGTCTTTTTTGCATGGTAAATGATGCATCAATCCAATGACAAGTCACACCCATGTATGAGTGTGTTTGCCAATGGTCACTCCAAATATCAGAACATATAGAAATACGACATTTCATCTCTTTAAATATTTCATTTAAAATAATTTTACCATCTTTATATAATTTGAAAATATGACGTTTTGTTGTGTTTCGAGTCATTCTACATGCAGCAGGGTTTAAAGCATTATGCACGTAATTAGTAAAATGAAGTTTTTCACCAAAGCTTAAAGAAAGATGTGCCATACAAGTTAATTTCGCAAATTCTTCTCTATTTTTTGCATCAGAATATTTAAATAAATCTACACTACTCGTACCTCTACTAGATGATGCGTACCAGCCCATTTGAGTTTCCGTCGTATCAATGTCAAGTTCAACCGGATGATGTTTTTCCATGTGCTTGATCATATTGCCATATCCACCAGAAAATTTATAAATAAAACCCCACAATAGTTGCAAATTGCTCGTTGTGAACCATCTTCTAGGCGTTCCAAATTAAAATGAATTTTGAAAATATCCGAGGACCGAGCCTTAACTTCTCTTCTCCGTGATTGTGCACTGACACTAGGGCCACTCTCTTGGGTTGGCATATTTGACATTATGTTCTCAGATGAGCTTTCCATTTTTTTTTTGAGAAATTAGGAAGAAAAATAAGAAAATTGAATAATTGCGATGCGAATGATAACAAATTAATGAATTGAGATTGAGAATAAGAATATAAGATTATAAGAGAATTGTATTGAAGTAAGACTGAGAATAAGAGAATTATAGAAAATGAGAGAGTTGAGAATTTGGTGTGATGAAATTATGAAAAATGAATCATATTTATAGAATTTTAGAATTTTTTTGATACCAAAAATGCCCCTAAATATAACCGTTTTATTACCATTATTAGGGGTACATTAGTAATTTATATTTTAAATAATAAAAATAAATTTTTTTTTAATTTTTTTTTTATTTGGGCAGGGAGCCGTACGGTTCCAACCGGAACCGTTCAGTTCCGGTTGGAACCGCCGAACCGGTGGAACCGTACGGTTCCACCGGTTCGAGTTGGGGTCGAACCCCAACCGAACCGGTCGCCTTCCGGTTCGGTTCCGGTGGCCGGGTCTACTTGTGATGATCTTTTTCTCTTAGTTTTTATTACGATCCTATTACCCAAGTAATTCATGCAGTTTCATCAGCTTGGTCTATAGGTTGGTATATTTTTGTTTTGCTTGTAGAATGTGCAGCTATCTCATGTTCGTGTAAGTTTCCTTGAGGAATGTAGGGGACTTGAAATGCTCCATTTGGCACCATCAAGGTCAAGCTTCAAAGCCAGCCTAGCCTGCTCCACTTCCAGGCCAACTGCCCAAGTACTCTGGTGCAATGGATAATGTCAGGCAAACTGTAGGCGCCGAAGGCCCAAGGGGTTTGTACAAAGGTATGGGAGCTCCACGAGCT
>SKCR01026118.1:0-62988 GCA_019454045.1 Zanthoxylum bungeanum | reverse complement strand
ATCGGAATGACCTTTTTCAACATGAATATCTGGCCTGCTTCCCCATCCGGGCTTGAGGTTCCATATCTGCAAAAGTAAAACAACCAAGGAACATAAGAAGAAATACTGATGCAAAGCAATTGAGATGAAACTGATGCAAATTGTAGGAAGTTAAAGCAGAACAAGATAATGAGAACTGTGATAGAAACATCAATTAGGGAAAGCCTAAGGGTCCAGTCTTGCTTGCAGCCCAGTGTTATCAAAGGCGCAAGGCGCACCGAGGCGCAAAAGGTCCTGGAGCCTAGGCGCGCGCCTGAGGAATGTGTGGCGCATATTTGTATATATAATTTTTCAATTAGAAAGAGGAACATTTATATTCTTCTAATCATTTTGTTTTGAGTATTTTTTAATATTTTGACCAAATTATGACAAAACATTTATAAATTATTGCACTCAATTAAATTTATATACCATCACTATTTTCATAACTAAGTTGCTATTATAAATAAGATATTAATATTTACTTATATTGTCTTATGTACAATTTTATTATTGACTAGTTTAATCTTTTGGTTAAAATTATGTTCCCAATAATTATAAATGTATGATATATTATTAATTATTATGGCAAACATTTATATTTTACAAAATATAAAATTTTCTTATAATTTTAAACAATCCCAACAAATTATCTAAGAGTCATGTCAAAAGTAAATAAATTAAGTTAAATTATGAGATTTATTGTTTTTTTTTTTTTTTTAACTCTCTAAGTTGGAAAAAAAACCAAAAAAAGTACAAAAAAAAGCTTTAATCAACGAAATTGGGTCAAAAATCAAGATTTTTTGCATTATGTGCCTAAGGCGCGCCTCATTCATTGGCATCAGGCACGCGCCTCATCGCCTAGGCGCGCGCCTGATGCACGTCGCCTCGCCTGGATACCCTCTAGGCGCAATGGCTAGCGCCTCTACCTAGGCGCGCCTTTGATAACACTGTTGCAGCCTATGAACACAAAAGTGATATCAGACAGCACAAGCAAATACCTGTATAGAACCATCTCCTATACCACCTGCAATGCATTTCCCTTCATGATCCCAAGCACATGTGGTAACTGGAACCCTTCCAGGCCTTGCAAGCTTTGGTTTGATAACCTTTCCAATCCAGAACAGTCACATCATCAGTACAACAATTTCATTCCTTTCAACTTCACATCATAAGAATTCCGAGTGCTTGGCATAAATCCACCTAACATATCTTAACTGATTACGAAGTATAAAATAAACAAACCTGCTTCTGACTTTTGAAATCATTTACATCCCAAATACGAAGTGATCCATCCTCTGATGACGTCAAAATTGTCTCTTTAGTTTTAGGGTGCCACTCTCCACAAGTCAATCCACATATGTGCCCTTTAGTGTTTTTCAGATCACGAATATACATATCACCCTTCACAAACTCTCCTAAAGTAAGTCCATCTCGGTCATAAATCTGAAATACAAAGCCATAAGTGTGAAATGTGCCTGCATGCACCATAAACAATCAGCAAACAACCAAAAAAAGCCAGAATGCACAAGTACCTTAGCTTGAGCGGAGCCTGTGACACAGAGAAATCGGTCCGCAGTGGGACTCCAACTCAGGTTACGAACTTGATGACCCTCAAATGGCTCAAGCTGCCTAAAAGATTGCAGGCGGGAATTCATTCCTTGAAAATCATACATGCGTACTGTATAATCATAACTACCAGAAAGAACCCTAGACCCAGTGTGATCAACGGCAAGAGCTGAAACAACCTAACAAGCAACACCCACAATTTCATTGTCAGCATAAACCAAACTTTTCCAAAGCTAACCCTACTCAAGAGCAATATAGATACTGCTAATAAGGAATCCATTTCTAAAATCAACAGTCTTGTTTTTCACTTTTCCAACAATTAACATGAATTAATACATAAAATTAACATATAAACGAATTATCTTACCAATAAATTGAGCTATTCGCATAAATAAGACAGCAAAAATATTACCTTTGTATGGCCCTTGAGTACAATCTCATTACTCATCGGAATCCGATACCGATTCTTCTCTTCCTCCTCCTCCTCCTCCTCCTCATCGTCATCCTCCGCTCCCAAATCAAGCGGCGGCCGAGGCGGCCCAATCATCACGTCGTCGTCCTGCTGCGGAGGAGGAGGCCGTGGCGGCCCAATCACCACGTCATCCTCATCGCCCTCCCCTTCCTGCTGCTGCAGAGGCGGAGGCGGCGGTCCAACTGGAGGAGCGTCCGAAGACGACTTAGGGTTTCGAAGCGAGTCGAGCCATTCCTTGGAGGAAGAAGAGATGGACGATATGTCGTTTTTCTTTTTATCGGCGGAGACGGCGGTTGGGTCGGATCGGCGAGTTGCGTCGTGGATTTTCTCGAGAGGCGTTTGGGATTTTGACTGTTTGCCGAATGTGAGTGGAAATTGGGCTCTAACTCCATCGTATATCTCTGCTTCGTCCTCCATTTTGTTGTTTATCAAGTGATTTTTTTTATTCTTTTTAAATTTGAGGAACATTTATAAGCTTGCTTGACCGCCATCGGAAACTCGCCTGAGTGCAGGTAAGTGGGTGATGGGCCGAACGACCCGAGATGGCTGGTTTTTAATTGAGGTTTTAGATTCAAGTTGTATAGGTCCAATAGATGCAATAATGGTGGCAAAAATCCTGCGGATCGGCCCATCTATATTATAACCAGATACATATATAATTTTCTTTATTCAATGATTAGACGAATGAATACGAATATTGATATTCTCGTATTAATAAAAACAAAAATCATAATGTGGATGAGGTCTACATAAAAATTATGGGGACTCAATATATTAGAGTTAGGATAAGAGAAATTAATAAAGCCAACCAAAAAAAGATATTCATTTATCAAAATGAGGCACAATGTTTGCCATTTGTATTTTCAGCCACAGTCTTCGAAGTGTACTTCAGAGAATCTGGATTCTCCGAAATACACATCGAAGTTGGTGGAAAATTAGGAAATCCGAAGTTTTTAATATTTTAATTTTTCTATTCGAAACTTCGGATCTTTGAATTATTAATTTGGATCTCCGAAGTGTTCTTTGGATTTCTGAAGTTTGATAAAAAGTTTATAAAATCAGACATTCCCCATTAGTTCTCACTATAAAAACTTAGTCTTCTATTGTCAACTCATTTTCCGAAATTTCTTTATATTCTCATAAGTTTAAAATGGAAGGGGTCTTGGGAGAAATTAGATAATGGTAGCGATGAATATATGAGATAATCTATTTTTTTTAGAGTTAATTGCTACAAGCACAACTTATGAGCAATTAATGGAAATGTTGTATGTGCAGATGTAGAAAAGATGGAGAAAAGTTTAATTTTGTCATATTCGCAGTGACGTTTAGTTATTTAAATTGGTAGTCAAAAGGACCGTGAATGGTTTTTAAATTTACACGCAAATACCGTTCAACAAGGCAGTGTGGTCGAACTATATTTGAGTTGGGATAAGATTACTACTAGTGAGTGTCAATAATTTGGAGGTCGTTCTTCGTCGAGTTGTAATATAGTCAGCCATTCAGTCCCAGTTTATGTGTCAGATGCAGCGCCCTGGGATAATTATACAAAGGATAGAGATGAAGAAAGTGTCAAGTCATGGTCAAGTTGTGGGTTTGCTGAAGGTGATATGGATGGTCCTTCAATAATAGTTCGAGAAGTGCCTATGCATATTTGACCGGATGCATCTCGATGTCTCCCTCATATCATTTCTACGACGGATATAGCTTGAGACACCAAGATATCAACATCGGGTGAGGGCGAAATGAGGATGGGTAAATGCTACTCCTCTAAACTTAAGCTGTTTAGAGACTTGTATAACACCCCGGTAATTTCGACAACTATTACGTTATGGGAGGAATGATACATGATAAAAATCATGTTCAAGCATGTATATGCTTATGAAATTACTTTTTGGACATTCGACGAATACCTTGTAAATTCCGATACGAATTTTACTCTATGTTCTATTCCGGTCAGCCCTTAGTATCTGAGGCATAACATTTTCATACGATATCCGAGTCTTATGAATTACATATCTCTTGAAAGCTAAGACAAAGATCTACAACTTTTCGGTTGAATATTTTTCCAAATTTGGAATAGAGTGAGGCCTAATTCGGTTATTTCTCCAGACCATCTGCACTGTGACGAAAATGAAGAGTAAAAAAGAATTACCATTTTGATCCAAGAGCACATTACCCTTCTCAATTTGGTCCAATAGCTCTAAATAGTCCAATAACCCTAAATATCTCTCAAACCCCCTAGACTTCTCTAGAAAATGCTAAACACATCAATAATAGAAATAAAAGCCATTAGCCCATAGTATAAATGAGGGTCACTATTCATTCATCTAAATGAAGATAGAAAGATGAGAGAAAACGTGAGGAAGATAAAAAGGGAGAAAGAAGAGAGTGAGAGAATTACAATCTTACAAGAAGTTTGGAAGAAGAATGGAAGGAAATCCACCCCAAATCAAGCATAGGAAGGAGAAAATAAAGCTTGGAGACTCCATTTGTGAAGAAGGGATTTGATTCAAGGTGAGAAAGACTTAATCCAAATTTGAAAAATTGATGTTTTGCTAATTTAGTGATTATTGGATGTTGATTACTCGAGTTTGATGATGTATAGATGAGTATTGAATTAAGAAAATAATGATTGTGAGAAACCTCCAATTTAGGAAAACCTAAGCATTGAGTTAAGTGGTAGTTTATGTAATGGATGTTGAGATGATGTTAGAGGGTGATATTGATGGTATTTTATACACTTGTTGATGTTATAGCTTGAGTGATGTTGTAGAAAGTGAGAGTGAAAATGGAAAGTTGATGTTGGCCCTGAAATTAGACGATCGTCGCGACGCTCAACACCTTGCATCGCGACGCGTAATAAAGGATGTCCTCTGCTCAGTTCTGCTCGTGTGAGCGTTGTGATGTCAATGGGCCAACGTCGCGATGCGGAAACAGAGGAAGCTCACTGCCTCAATTCTATTTTGTGGAGTTGCGACGCTTAGAACTTAGCGTCGAGATGCATGTTGGAGTCGGGACGCCCAACCCCTTGCGTCGCGACGTAGAACCATCATATGCTCTCTGCCTCAGCTGTTTGTGTGAGCGTCACGATGCCCATAGGCCAGTGTCACGATGCATGATAAAAAATTTTCAGGATCAATTTTATCCATAAACTCGAGGAGCTAGAAAGGACGTAGAGACTCTATACACCCAAACCCAGGCTCGTAAGCAAATCAAATGAAGGTCGCAAGGAAAGAGGATCAATGGTCTTAACTTAGGAATCCGATATAAATAAGACCTTAATCTACCCGGATTCTAACCCCTCAGTAATAACGGTTAAGGAAAATTATCCTGACAGAGTCTATCTCATACCTATCTTACATGGGTAATAGACTCTACCAGGACGCATAGTACCAAAACAAGAACATCGATATCCATCGAGACGTAAGATGCTTGTCCCAGCCCTTACCGACATAGATAGAGATAACCGTAAGAAAACTCAGTGCCCATAGTGATATATTTTGAGACAGAGGTAGCGATCATTGAGAGATGGTTCACCCAGAAAGAGACTAAGGAGGCTCTTAAAGGCTAGAAAAGAAAGAACCCGACATAAAACAAGATTGGCAAATTGGCCGCATCAGTAATAATCCTTAGATCAGACCAATGTCAGTCGAGATCCACGTAAGTTTAAAATGATAGATTCATGAGATTGGATGTACTCATGAGTTAACAAGATTACCAGAACGAACGAGTAAGATTAAATGGCATAGTTGTAGCATATAGCGAGAGCATAGATCCTGGAAGTAGCCTATAAGAATGAATCACTACTAGCCTCGGCAGCACGACTTAGAGCCAAGAGACATGATATGAAAATAATAAAGAAGGATACATAAAGTGACAGGAAGGTTTAATACATATAGTGACATAGATACTGTAGCTTGGAGACAGTAACGTAAATGGAGACTTCAGAATAATTGATAAAAGTTGTGGACCCCTAAGTCATGGAATAGTCGACCCAGGTGCCGACAGAATGAATGACAATTCTTCCTTCCAGTAGCCTTACTTTAGTAAACATATAGACACCTAACCAGACCATTACTGAACTTAGACAAATAATAGTAATGAATATTCGAAGATCTCTACGAAATACATATAGTCACCCCCCAATTTAGAGGCAAGTAAGGATTTGAACAAGTAAAAGAGAATACTTAATAGAACAGACAAGTCATGAGACAATAAGATAGTCATACCAATGAATTTAAGAGAATCTAGAAAAGAATAATAAGATAGTAACATCCTGTATGAGATGGAGTAGTTTGAATTCCCAGTAAGTCAAGCTAAATCTAGAAGTGATAACCTACATTATCGTAGATCTGAAAGCTTTTAAGGAAGTAAAGGCTCAGAAGAGTAAGGAACTAAAGTAAATAACGCAGAGAACGGTCCCAGGAGTAAGATATACGACTTATACAGAACCTTCCACCATAATGGAGAGGAACATATTAGTAAGAGAGCATCATCCGAACCAAAAATTCTGTACCAATACCATAATTTGTCGTAAAAAATGGAGCTTAAGAGGTTTAAGGAATTGAGATAAAGAAGAAATCAAAGCAACAAAGCAAAAAAAAAATCGAAAGGAAGAATAACAAATGGAGTAAGAAGAATTTTGAGAGAGCATGAACCTTAAGGAGGTTCTCAGTAAGAGAGTGTGGGATCAGTAGACGGAAAATAATCAGGAGTAAAGTTGAAGGAGATAATTCAGATAGTTCCTAGCAATAGTACCCTTAGTGTGGGAGCCCAACATTAGTTATGTAAATAAGGAAATCTTAGGATTATAAATGAGCAGCATGTGCACCTGCAGCACGCATAGCTGGCGAGGTCACCATAACCAAAAAGACTTCAGAACCAACCCCACCCTCCCAACCCTCGATAGACGACGGCAGAAAAGATGGATCTCGATGTTCTTTCCGATGACATTCCCAGAAGCAAGTAAATATGTGGTGTAGTATAGAAGCCTATAAGGCATGGTAAGATTTAAAAGGTAATACCCTTGAATAAGAAGACGAATACATAGATCATAGAAGTTTCAAGTATAGAATAGAGCGGTAAGGAAGACGAAAAGAACCTTAAGTAAAAGGATTTAAAGGAGGAACTGTCAAGATAAAATAATGAAAATAAGGAGCATTAGTCAAATAATGACAAGTATACATGAGTGACAGTGTTAGGCATGAATACAGACCTATATCGTGGAAAGCATAATAATGAACCTTTAGGTGATAGTATAAGACCACAGTCCTATTAAATAAAGATTGGTAGAAAGGTAACGAGTATAGCCGTATGTTCCATTCGCAATGCACAATTACGAATAATGCTTAGGATGTCTTGAAACAGATTTATTGAGGTATAACATGAGACGACCAAGGATACTAAATATACGATATTGTTAAGACCGAAACGACACTTGATAGAGCCAAACTATGAGAGAAATTGAAAGTGGAATATTCTGGAGTGCAACCAAGCAATGAGAATAAGTTAGTTAAAAGGAGAGTTAACCAGATTTATACTAGCAACAAATTTAAAGTTACGGGACAAGTATGAATAGTAACTAGAAATGAATCACCAGCGTCGTTGAATATAAGAAGCATCGATAAATATTTATTTAGGTATAACATGAGACGGCCAATGATACTAAGTATACGATATTGTTAAGACCGAAACGACACTTGATAGAGCCAAACTATGAGAGAAATTGAAAGTGGAATATTCTAGAGTGCAACCAAGCAATGAGAATAAGTTAGTTAAAAGGAGAGTTAACCAGATTTATACTAGCAACAAATTAAAGTTACGGGACAAGTATGAATAGTAACTAGAAATGAATCACCAGCGTCGTTGAATATAAGAAGCATCGATAAATATTTATTTAGGTATAACATGAGACGGCCAATGATACTAAGTATACGATATTGTTAAGACCGAAACGACACTTGATAGAGCCAAACTATGAGAGAAATTGAAAGTGGAATATTCTGGAGTGCAACCAAGCAATGAGAATAAGTTAGTACAAAATGAGAGTTAATCAGATTTATACTAGCAACAAATTTAAAGTTACGGGACAAGTATGAATAGTAACTAGAAATGAATCACCAGCGTCGCTGAATATAAGAAGCATCGATAAATAACAAAAGTAAGTTAGAATCACAGAGAGAATTTGACCATGAACCATGAGGTCATAAGTTCCACAGATAGGCAGAGATAAGAAAACTTGAAGGACGGAACCGATAAGCTGTTGGAGCTTAGCAAAGAGAAAATATAGAGTTAAATAGTTAAGTTATGAGAAGGAATGCCAGGGTCAGATCAAACATGTGGAGTTGAGGAAGTATAAAGTATGATCATTTGTAATAGCAACAAGAATTACTCTTGTATATGTTTATTCCATAATTAAGGCAAAACATGGAGAAACCTGACTAGAGGAAACACAAGCATCCTTAGAGACGTGTGAGCACTATCTGCGAAAGAATTCAGATGCATATTCAGTAAGATCACATGACATCAGTACGACTTGTGTACAAATATACTTCTTAATGATCAAATTGGTATAAATTCCCCATATACACCAAGTGTGGTTATTGAGGATTAATAATTCAACTGGTATAGTTATGGGTACGACTATATTAGCACGTGTATATCAATTTGGTCAAGACCTTACAAGTTAAGAATGCTTGGGTGGAAGTAATAATAAGAAGAGTGACCATTTATGAAGTCTTAAGAAGTATTAAAACCTTAAAGAAAAGAAGGAGATGATGTGAAATACAGGGTATCCGACAAGAAAAGTAAGACACTTAGGCACCAATTCGAGAAAAACCCAAGTTCAGATTTTAGAGATTGAGTACTTCTAGTACATCTCTTGGGATATCTTGAAGTGTAGAATAAAAGATAGATAAATTCCATAAATGATAAGCTTCATGAAGGATTTACACCTCTGTATAGACAAGGTATATTATACGGACTTAGTTTCCACATGGGAAAAAAAGTTGCTAAAGGGACTCCTAATGATCAAGTATTCAGTTATAAGGGTCGAATATAGTGTATCATAATAAGAGAATCTCAGAAGTTATACTACTAAGTTCTTGAGCAGAAAAGCAGAAAGGAAGTTAAGGAAGATAAGAGCAGCAGAGACTCAGATGTCCTCAACCCAAGGCTGACCTGAGAAGTTCGACATCAAAACGGATTCGAGGACGAATCCTATTTGGGGGGGATTATAACACACTGGTAATTGACAAATATTAAGTTATGGGAGGCATGATACATGATAAAAATCATGTTCAAGCATGTATATGCTCATGAAATTACTTTTTGGACATTCGACGAATTCCTTGCAAATTCCGAAATGAATTTTACTCTATGTTCTACTCCAGACAGCCCTTAGTGTCTGGGGAATAACTTTTCCATACGATCTTCGATTCTTATGAATTTTATATCTCCGGAAATCTAAGACGAAGATCTACAACTTTGTTGTTGAATAGTTTTCCAAATTCTTTACAGAACTAGGTCGAATTTGGTCATTTCTCCAGCCCATATGCACTGTGATGAAAATGAAGAGTTAAAAAAGGAATTACCATTTTGACCCAAGAGCCCATTACCCTTCTTAATTTGGTCCAATAGCTCAAAATGGACCAATATCCCTAAATATCCCTCAAACCTCCTAGACTTCTCTAGAAAATGCTAAACACATCAATAATAAAAATAAAAGCCATTAACCCCTAGTATAAATGAGGGTCACTATTCATTCATCTAAAAGAAGAGAGAATGAGGAGAGAAAACATGTGGAAGAGAAGAAGGAAGAAAGAAGAGGGGAAAAATGAGAGAGTGAGAGAATTACAATCTTACAAGAAGCTTGGAAGAAGTATGGAAGGAAATTCACCCCAAATCAAGCCTAGGAAGGAGAAAATGAAGCTTTGAGACTCCATTTGTGAACAATGGATTTGATTCAAGGTGAGAAAGACTTAATCCAGATTTGAAAAGTTGATGTTTTGCTGATTTATTGATTATTGGATGTTGATTACTTGAGTTTGATGATGTATAGATGAATATTGAGTTAAGAAAATAATTGTACGGGCCAAAATTGGGGCGAGGGCAAAACCGTCTTTCACCTCAAACCCAACAGTATACAAGGCCCGAAAGTAAAGACCAGGCCCAAAGAATTCTGTATTATTGGATTACAATTGAGCCATAAGCTTAAGGACAAAACCTCTTAATTATATCAACCACATTTCCCCACTTTGCCTAACACAAGGCATATTCTCACATGCTCAAACTTTTATCAAATGTCTGGGCACGTTGTGGGACTTATGCCAGCTGCCAAAGACGATCCTTTTCATCTATAAATAGCAACGCAATTCAAGAAACAGGGGGGGCTTCTGAACTCGCTTCACTTCTTTCTTACAAGCCTCTGCTATCTGACATTAGCACTCTCAGAGCTCTCCATCCCCTTATACACTTACCACCGCCCTCACGGCCACCCAAAAGAGTTTAAGGTAACATCAAACCTTACTTTCATATTTACATATTTACTGCTCATTTCATACTACTGACTTGAGCGTCGGAGTGCCCTCGGCACCCACCACACCGGTGGGTAGTCTACTCTCGCTCACTCTACCTTTGTCTTGCAGGATCGCTAATGCCCCTAACCTACAAATTCTGATTGTGGACCTCGACCGAAATCCAGCATCCATAATTTGGCGCCCACCGTGGGGCCTTAGCGATTCATAGCAAGCAAAGACCACTCAGTCTACAATCTTTACAAACAGACACCAGATCCTGTAGTGGCATAATCAGCCACTCTACATAACATTTACAATCAATGGAAGATGAAAATTGATCCATGTAAAACTCGAGTACTAATCTCCAATAGTAGCGTGAGGCTACAAGTCATTTCAACTATCTTATCAAACCCAATCTCTTATGAGCATTCAAGAATATGGCAAGTGAAAATTCATCATCAAACAACCATCCATTTAATCACTAAAAAAGCCATCACATTTCACCAGCCGACCTTTCACAACAAGTCACATCTTTCGTGTGAAAGGAAATGTTGGAGTAATTATCTCCAATCTACACTCGAAGAAAGCACTCTGCCACATGTTACATTATTCTTCATGGTTAATGACCTATTCACGTCGAATGCGCCAACCCACACATGCTTAATTCAACAAATCACGCCGAAGCACCCAGCCTACTCAAAGTCCACATAACCATCAGACCCAACAGAGAACAAAAAATCAAACAAAGGCCAAATACACGACCGAGACAAACATAGTTACATCAAACAAATCCAGACAAAAAGTAAAGCCCACTGCCAACGGGCAAACAACCAAAAAGGCAAAGAGAGCTAAGCCGAACAAAACCAAGCCCAAAACTGTGACTTCCCAAGCCACAAAACAGCCCACGAAGAAACACCAGAAGCATCACACTAAGTCCCACATCATCTAAAGCTGCCAAATCACAAGCGCGGCTTAGGCTAATGAAAACCAAGCACAACACAAAGAACAAACCCAAACGCATAGAGAACCAACAAGAACGGCCCACACACAAGCACTCGAACAGAACAACAAACCGAGAACCAAGGAAGCTGTGAGCGACAGAAAGCCCATCAGCAGCAAAAACATCTCCAAAAACCATCTATCCCACACCGATTGGTGCAAGAATGGCACAAAACAAAACAGCTACTAAAGCAGTCCCACATCGCCTGTATCAATGAGACACAACTAAAGCTCCACATTTCCCATTCGACAAAAAACCAAAAGCAAAAAGCCACACTACATCACATACACACACACTCACTGCCCAATAAACTGGTTGGAATTTTTTTTTTTAATGGATTTTTTAAGTCTACATGCAAGCATATTCACGTGATTCATTGGGTGCTTTGGCTTGGATTTTTTGAGTCTACATATAAATATATTCACGTGATTCATTGGGTGATTTGGCTTGGATTTTTTGAGTCTACATATAAGCATTTTCACGTGATTCATTGGGTGCTTTGGCTTGGCTTATTTGACTCTACATACAAACATCCTCACGTCATCCATGAGGTGCTTTGGCTTGGATTTTTTGAGTCTACATATAAGCATATTCACGTGATTCATTGGGTGCTTTGGCTTGGATTTTTTAAGTCTACATGCAAGCATATTCACGTGATTCATTGGGTGCTTTGGCTTGGATTTTTTGAGTCTACATATAAATATATTCACGTGATTCATTGGGTGATTTGGCTTGGATTTTTTGAGTCTACATATAAGCATTTTCACGTGATTCATTGGGTGTTTTGGCTTGGCTTATTTGACTCTACATACAAACATCCTCACGTCATCCATGAGGTGCTTTGGCTTGGATTTTTTGAGTCTACATATAAGCATATTCACGTGATTCATTGGGTGTTTTGGCTTGGATTTTTTAAGTCTACATATAAGCATATTCACGTGATTCATTGGGTGCTTTGGCTTGGATTTTTTTAAGTCTACATGCAAGCATATTCACGTGATTCATTGGGTGCTTTGGCTTGGATTTTTTAAGTCTACATGCAAGCATATTCACGTGATTCATTGGGTGCTTTGGCTTGGCTTATTTGACTCTACATACAAACATCTTCACGTCATCCATGAGGTGTTTTGGCTTGGATTTTTTGAGTCTACATGCAAGCATATTCATGTGATCCATTGGGTGCTTTGGCTTGGCTCATTTGACTCTACATTCAAGCATCTTCTCGTGTACCATGGAATGACTGTATGCTCGGTAGCTGCCACATGCTACACTATTCTTCATGCTCCAGGAAAGAATGGCTTGAAGGAGATTATAGAAGAAAGAAATACACATCCCATAACCAATTTGCTTCCCTAATTGGGGGCCCGCAGGCTGCAACTATACTTGCAAAATGTTGTCACTTGGAAATTCTCTCTTGATTGGAGACTCGAGCTTCTTTTCTTGGTGTATGAGAAAGGTTCATTTTTGACACGACACAATTACATGTAGCTTTAGGAAGAGAAGAAAGGGCAGACTTCAACGAAAGTCAAAACAATAATATGCTTTCTTGGTGTATGTTGAGCATGAACACAAAGCTATGTAACAAAATTATTCTCCATATGACAAAGTGGGTGGCTATCAACTTCAGGCTACATGGAAAATTCCCAACACTCCTAGGCTACTCGGAATGATTATCAACTCTTCCAGACTAAGTCAAAGGTTAGTCATCATCTCCATGCTACATTGATTTAATATTGCCAACTCCATACTACATAGGGAATATATTATCATGCCTAGTAGAATGAAGAATTCTCTTGGATCTCCTTTAGGTTCAATCGATCAACCTTTTCAGGTTAGGTAGTATGAAAAGTCTATTTGACTTCCATCAAAATTTATTCCATTGTAGTATCAATAACCTTATTTAGGTATTGTATAATTAGTAATGACCTTGATAGGCATACATCTCTTCCATACTACATATGAACATAATCATCTCCACTCTACGTATGGAGATTATCATCCACTCTAGACTACATGTAAGGATTTCCATAAACTCTAAGAAGCAATGGAAGAGCCCCATGAACCTTCATCAGGTTCATTCGACCGTAGTCTCCTGACCTTCATCATGTCAGGTAGAATGAAAACTATTTTAGACATCCTTTCGGTCCAATCGTCCAACTTTCATCAGGACTAGTAGTATGAAGATTTTCTTAGACCATCAGGAATAGTAGAATGAAGATTCTCATAGACATCCATTAGGTTCATACGACTATATCTCATGGACTTTTTTCAGGTCCATTCGACAATAATCTCATGGATAGGTAAAATGAAGATTCTTATGAACCTTCACATGTACCTTCATCAGGTTCATTCGACCATAGTCTCATGGAACTTCTTCAGGTCCATTCGACAACTCCATTCGACAGTAGTCTCATAGAATGAAGATGACATTGCTGGTATTAATCAAGTTTATCTATTGTAGTCTCTTGGACCTTCATCAGGTCCATTCGACAAGAGTATTGTAGAAGTGTAAAGAGTGATAACCTTGACTGATATTCTTCAAGTCCATTCTACCATAGTCTCATGGACCTTCATCAGTTCTAGGAGAGTGAGTGATGAATTCTTTGGACTTTCATCAAGTCCATTCGATAACTTCATTCGACAGTAGTCTCATAGAATGAAGATGGCATTGATGGTATTAATCAAGTTTATCTATTGTAGTCTCTTGGACCTTCATCAGGTCCATTCGACAAGAGTATTGTAGAAGTGTAAAGAGTGATAACCTTGACTGATATTCTTCAAGTCCATTCTACCATAGTCTCATGGACCTTCATCAGGTCTAGGAGAGTGAATGATGAATTCTTTGGACTTTCATCAAGTCCATTCTACCATAGTCTCATGGACCTTCATCAGGTCTAGGAGAGTGAGTGATGAATTCTTTGGACTTTCATCAAGTCCATTCGACCGTAGTCTCATAAATCCTCATCAAGAGAATAAGTAATTACATTGATTGACATTCATCAAGTCCATGCGACATGTCCATTCGACAGTAGTCTCGTGACCTTCATCAGGTCTTGTAGTATGAAGATTCTCATAGATAATCATCAGGTTCATTCAATTGTACCTTATGGACCTTCATCAGGTCCATTTGATAGTCCATTCGACAGTAGTATCATGGACCTTCATCAGAACTAGTAGTATGGAGATTGTCCTGGCCTTCATCTAGTCAGACGACATTGTAGATTCCCCTGGTCTTTTGACCCGTAGTATGGGGATTATCCTGACCTTCATCTGGTTCAGTCGACTGGGGACATCCCCCATAGCTCATGACGAGTCAAGTTCAGCACATGACCTTCATCTGGTCTAGAAAAATTTGAAAAAACTCCACTGGTCTTTGACCAGTAGTATGGAGATTGTCCTGGCCTTCATCTGGTCAGACGACATTGTAGATTCCCCTAGTCCTTTGACCCGTAGTATGGGGAGTATCCTGACCTTCATCTGGTTCAGTCGACTGGGGACATTCCTCATTGGCTCATGTAGAGTCAACACTTAACCTTCATCCGGTCTAGAAAAATTTGAAGACTCATCTGGTCCATGACCAGTAGTATGGAGATTGTCCTAACCTTCATCTGGTTCAGTCGACTGGGGACATCCCCCATGACTAATGTCGAGTCAAATGAAGAAATGGACTTCCTACAATCCATACGACGCAATGTTGTGAGAAATAACTCTTGATCCTTCATCTGGTTCAGTCAACCCATGGACTCATGTAGAGTCAAATGAAGACATGGGTTATTCAACATTTAAACGATCAATGTCGTGTAAATTATGCATTGGACCTTCAGCAGGTTCAGTCGACTGGGGACATCACCCATGTCTCGTGTCGAGTCAAATTCATGACAGGGACTACATTTCGACCAGACAACTTGAAAAGACTTTGCAGCTCTTCTATCCTGACGAATAGAAGACATTATAAACCCAGACGATAAAAAGAAAAGTATCTAGAACTCTGCATTCTTGACAGGTACTCTTACATATCATGTTTCGTAAGACATGCATAAAAATACTCTCCAAATCAAGAACTTCTTGACTTAGAGAGTAGGGGACAAACTGTACGGGCCAAAATTGGGGCGAGGGAAAAACCGTCTTTCACCTCAAACCCAACAGTATACAAGGCCTGAAAGTAAAGACCAGGCCCAAAGAATTCTGTATTATTGGATTACAATTGAGCCATAAGCTTAAGGACAAAACCTCTTAATTATATCAACCACCTTTCCCCACTTTGCCTAACACAAGGCATATTCTCACATGCTCAAACTTTTATCAAATGTCTGGGCACGTTGTGGGACTTATGCCAGCTGCCAAAGACGATCCTTTTCATCTACAAATAGCAACACAATTCAAGAAACATGGGGGGCTTCTGAACTCGCTTCACTTCTTTCTTACAAGCCTCTGCTCTCTGACATTAGCACTCTCAGAGCTCTCCATCCCCTTATACACTTACCACCGCCCTCACGGCCACCCAAAAGAGTTTAAGGTAACATCAAACCTTACTTTCATATTTACATATTTACTGCTCATTTCATACTACTGACTTGAGCGTCGGAGTGCCCTCGGCACCCACCACACCGGTGGGTAGTCTACTCCCGCTCACTCTACCTTTGTCTTGCAGGATCGCTAATGCCCCCAACCTACAAATTCTGATTGTGGACCTCGGCCGAAATCCAGCATCCACAATAATGATTGTGAGAAACCTCCAATTTAGGAAAACCTAAGCTTTAAGTTAAGTGGTAGTCTATGTATTGGATGTTAAGATGATGTTAGAGGATGATATTGATGGTATTCTATACACTTGTTGATGTTATAGCTTGAGTGATGTTGTAGAAAGTGAGAGTGAAAATGGAAAGTTGATGTTGGCCCTGAAATTGGACGACCATCGCGACGTTCAACACCTTGCGTCGCGACGCACAATAAAATGATGCTCTCTACTCAGTTCTGCTCGCGTGAGCGTCGCGACGCCAATGGGTTAACGTCGCGATGCGAAAACAGAGGAAGCTTATTGCCTCAATTATGTTTTGTGGGAGTCGCGACTCTTAACACTTAGCGTCGCAACGCGTGTTGGAGTCGCGATGCCTAACTCCTTACGTCGCGACACAGAACCATCAGATATTCTCTGCCTCAACTATTCGTGTGAGCATCCCGACGCCCATAGGCCAGTGTCACGACGCATGACCAAATTTTCCAGGATCGATTTTATCCATTTCAACTTTATCCTAAGATGTTAGAGGGCACACTAAAGGTTTCGTATAAGTGTATAAACACGTGTTATGCCATGTTTTTAAGCATAATTCCCGACTTATATTCTAACAAGGTTTATAATTATAGATCATTGTAGGAACATCGAATTCCTTCAGCGAAGCGAAGTAATACTAGCCAGATCCTGATATATGTGAGTGGACCATTTTCTCAAATTGATTTTTATTTAATTACTTTTGATGTGAGACTTACTTTCCAGTACATATGGCATTAGCCAAGTTATTTCCAGTTGTTTATGAAAAAGTATGTTTTTCAAGAAGTTTGATTTTAAAAATATGTTTCTTATGATTTTTGGAGGCATGAAGGCAAAACCCACCTCAGATGTAACTTGACACATATATGGAATTGACGGATATGGAATTGACAGAAACAGATAACGTGTGCACACGTAGTTTAGAATTAGGGGGATGATGAGACTTAACGCCCCTAGATCCTAGATTCAGGGTCAAGAGGATAGCATGGATCAGCACCCCGGCTCTAGTTCAGTGGCTTAGGGGACGGTAAGATGTAATGCCCCAAGACCATTAGTTTAGGCATATGAGGGGACAATGAGACATAACTCCCCATGCGTGAGGTTTTCAGGGACATATTCACAGCGAGAGATTTTTAGAGAAATTTTTTTTCAGAAACATGGTTTTCAGAGATGATGGTTTTTATGAAATTATTTTCAAAAAGGACAGATTTAAGAAAGAGTTTTGGAAATAAATCAGTTTTACAAAAAACCTTAGAATTTCACAGACATAAAATAATTTTCAGAAAAAAAAAGGATAATTTCAATGAGATGAGATCTGTTTTAGAACACTGAATTTTTATAAGAACATTTTAGTTTCATTTTCAACTGTCCACTCACTAGGTCGTTCAAACGATTTAACCCCCCTCACTCCCAGTTTTTTTGTTTTGCAGGTTTACCCAGAGGACGAGCTCGAGAGGATGGATACTGATGGTAGTCACTAGGGTGTTTGAGTCCAACAGATCAAGTATAGAGTCACAGTTCAGACTAAGTCAAGTAAAGTCATGTATCATGCATTATGTATAATATTGACTGTTTGTGTAATAAGTTAAAATGTCTATGAATAGAGTTGTAAAAAGAAGTTCTATTGAGTACACATATATGAATGTTATATTGTATTTCATGTTTTGAGCTGGGCAATGGTCTGTATGCATGAGTTTACATTTGAGATGAGATTAATAATGTCGATCATAGTCAGTGAGTTAGAGGCTCAGGGGATATGTCAGTTTATCCCCTGCCGGTAGCATCTCCAGGAGATGGATGTTACAACTTGGTTCTGATTGCTGTACAGAGACACTTTAAAACCACAGTAAGCAGGTCGACGACAATAAGATTTGAAGCTTGTTGAACTGATTAATCTTGTGATTGGAAAGTGTGGACACAAAGCGTTTCTGGAGTCCAAGACTCAAATTAAATCGTAACTGAGTACTTGAAGACACACATCTGCACTTCTGATGATGTTGGTTTCAGAGATAGTCGTATTAGTAATCGGGTAGTTGGTGACATTATCAAAGGTAAATTTTGTCTACCAACAAAATCGTGAAGCCAATATATATTGCGAGTTTTATTCAATTTGAGTATGAGGTTCAATTATCATACAACCAAGCATTGAGGTTCATGGAGTTTGCAATGCAAGCTGTCTGAGGTTTTGTAGAAGATTCGTGTATGTTGCCGTCATTGTATTCATATGTATTGTAGGGTACTAATCTAGTGACAATTACTCATTTGCATACAAATGATGAGGGTGGGATTCTTTATTATTTTGTTAAAATAGGTTAAAATATTTGGGTTTTTTCATCGATCAGACCGGTAATAGCACCTGATGGAGCTTTTTTGAAAGATAAGTATAAGGGATCGCTGTTTATTGATGCTGCCAATGATCGAAATAACCAAATATATCCTTTGGAATTTGGTATTATAGACTCCAAAAATAATCAGTCATGGATTTGGTTTATGACCAAACTTCTTGGTTGCATCGGAGATATGGCGGATCTAATTTTCATTTCTGATCGACATAGCAGCATTGAGAAATCTATTATGCCATTTTTCCATGAAGTTTCTCATGGTGTTTACATCCACCACATGTCTATAAACCTTAAAGCTAGGTTCAGAAGAGCCCAAATGATATTGATAACTTTATAATGTCTTACTTTGCTGCTGCTAAGTCATATAAAAGTCAAGACATTGATGCGTAACTTCAAAAATTTTGGCAGATTAATACAGACGTAGCTAGGTATGTAGAAGAGTCTGTAGAGAGCAATAGATGGGCAAAGGCAGAGTTTTCAAGTATAATATATAACATGATGACAACAAATATTGTTGAAAGTATGAATGCATTGCTTAAAGAGGCCCGGACACTTCTGGTGCTTAGTTTACTTAACTATATCAAGATGACCCTTTAGAGATGGTTTTTTGATAGGAGAAAATCATCAGAAAAGATTATTACTCCGTTGACCCCCGTGGACGCATGCAAAAATAGAGAAACGTATAGTAAATCGCATCGAATGCCCGTATCACCAACTGATCACTATGAGTTTGAGGTATGTGGTAGAGACATTATTGAAATTGTCAACATAAGAAAGAAGACGTGTACGTGCATAAAGTTTGGCTTAGACCAACTTCTGTGTGCACACGCATTGGCTGTATGTGCGGCTGCTAGAACCAAACACTATAGTCTTTTAAGTAAGATGTACACAACGACCACCCTTTTATGATGTGTATAGGGAAACTATCAATCCTGTTGGTGACCAATCTGATTGGGTCTTTCCAGAAAAAGGTATAAAGTATAATATTAAAACTTTGTTCATTGGAAAAATATGCAAAAATAATTTTAACTAATGTTTTGATTTTCAATGCAATTTTGAATATATTATCACTAAATGAGCATGTTTCGATGGGACGACCGAAAATAGAAGACTATCACAGAACGAACAAATAGTGTAAGTCATATGCGGTCGATGTGGCGTACGTGGACACAATAGACGTTTATGCACGACTTATTTTAGCCAAAATCCAAGTCAACAGTAATTGTAACTTATGTAAACAGATTTGATGTATTAGAAATTGATGTTTTTGATTTATGTTTTCGAACTTATATGTAAAAATCATATGTATCAATAAAAATCATTAAATATTTCGTTCAACAGCAAAATTTATATCGTATTACCACAAATGCTAATTTTTATAGTGAGAACAAATGATGAATGTTTGGTTTTTTCAACTTTTTATCAAACTTTAAAAATCCCTTTGAAGATTCGAATTAATACTTCGGAGATCCGAAATTTTGAAAAAAAAAATTAAAAATTTCGAAGATCCAAAGTTTTGACTTTGGATCTCCGAATTTCCCACAAACTTTAATGTGTACTTCGGATACTGTGGCTGGAAATGCAAATAGCAAACGTTGTGATTCATTTTGGCAAATGAATATATTTTTTGGTTAGTTTTATAAAATTACCCAAATATAATGATATCATCATATCATTCACGATCCATCCCTGTCAATAATTCATTCAAGGGGTGTATATTAAAATAAATAAATATCTATTTATGGAATTTATTGTTGTCAGCTATATTTAATACTAATACAAGGCTGTATATTAAAAATGAGTAAATATTACATATTTTTTCCTTTATATACTAAGCGGGAGTTGGGTATATCACATTATATACTAAGCGAGAGTTGGGTGGTCGGTTTGTATTAGGGGTGACAATTTGGGTCAGGATTCGTGTTTGTTCGATTCGATTCGCTTTAAAGCGAATACGAGTTTGAAAAAATGGATTCGTTTAATAAATGGGTCAATTCGATTCGATTCATTTATTAAACGAATCGAATACGAATTTAAACTCATGAATTCGTTTATTCGTTTAGGATTAGTTTTATTATTTTCTTTTACTAGTTATTTTTATTTTTCAATTAATATTTGAGAAATTATGGCTAATTACCATAGAACAAATAATATTTCGATATTTGGTGAATTATTTTTAATAAATATATTAATTACATATTTTATAAGTATATATTTATGAAAAATTAATGTAAATCAACTATGGTAAATTATGATGTTAAATAATATCATGACTAAACGAATATTCATATTCGATTCGTTTAATAAACGAATTGAATACGAATCCCGATATTAGGATTCGTTTAATAAACGAATCGAATACGAATTCATCCCATTTCGATTCGATTCGTTTAAAATTCGATACAAATTTAATTCGTTGATTCGTTTTTGCATCCCTAATTTATATGCTGCATGCTTCACTTGCTCTTCTTTTGCATGTTGCTTGATTCTAATTTGTTTGCAGCTTGCTGCCTCTTTATTACTGTTTAGTTTATTGTTTGCTTCCTCCTTTATTTTTATTTTTATATTTATATTTATATTTATTTATGCACCAGTCACATATTTACCATTATCCTTCTTGGAGTTGTCACGTACATATAAAAATCTTCTTGATTAATCGACACGTAATCACTACTTGTCTGCTTCATCACCACTTTGAGTCAAATCAAAAGGCAAATTGAAACGGTGCCAAAAAAATAAAATCAAACCAGATAACAACAGAAACAAAACAGAGTTTGATCCAAAAAAAAAAGAAAAAAAAAAACAAAAGATTGAATCATCTTAGGTAATCTTGAATCTCAAATCAATTCATTTACGTATTCAGCTGCTGTTGATGGTGTTTTCAGGCACTATATTATTTAAGCAGTACGACAGGGGTAAAAAAGGTAATTCACTTCTCAGTCAAGATTATTAATACCGACCCGATCACTAAAGAGTCAACAGTAAGGGGCCGGGAACTTTACGGTTAGTGACCGAGCACTTGAGTTCAAGATGACCGGGCAATTATCAGGTCGACAGCAGCACTCTCAGTACAAAAGACTATTATGACCGACCACATGAAGACCGAGCATAGGGCAAGACATGTTCGGGAAGATAAGGCATTCTATCCATACAAAATAAGATAATAAGTTATCCTACTTTCATGGGGTAAACTAGTAAGTCAATGTCCTAGTATGATAAAGGAAGTAAAGATAGTTTTTGACTAGGAATCCTTATGGGAAATAGAAATTGTTTCAACTAGAAAACCCTTGTAAAAGAAGGAATCTGATTTCTGCACTATTATAAATAGGAGGGTAGAGTATGCTTAAGGGGGAGAATAAGAAGAGAACCAATATCGGCATCAGAATCATCAAGCTCTAACTTGTAAGCACAAAAAAGAAAAAGATCTGAGAAGCGTGTTTGAGTAATAAAAGTATCATCCTGTTTGTGTCCGTGGACGTAGGTTGGATCCAAATCCACCGAACCACGTTAAATCTCATTGTTGATTGGTGCATATATCTATCTTTTGCTAAATTTTCTTTTGGTCCCCCATAACCAAACAAATTCACTATTGAGGGAGGATTGTCTCGGGAGTAATATTCTCATATTGCCCTGAGACCAAAATCAGCCGTCAACAGCTGCTTTATTAGGCAGACCTAAAAGTTCTTCATGCAATTGATTTTTTGTTTTTCATTTAACTTATGAAATATACTTTGCTAATCACCAATATTAATCTCAACTAGATTCGATTGATGGACTTGTTGTGATAATGTGTTATTAAACAAATTTAACATGCGGATTTATCATTAATCATTCACTAACAAATCAAAATCAAAACATAACCAAGAGACTTAGAAAAACCTGGAAATGTGTTGAATAAAATGATGATCTTAAATCAAGTCGAGTTGCTTCTGTTCTTAAGAACTTATTAGTCTCATCTCGGTGATCTACGGATGTCTTGTGGCTAACGTTCTTTCATGATTACTTGATTTCTCCAACAACTTGAACAATGATAAATTGTGGAAACTATTGACTATGAAAACCCAAGACCTCCTAATATGCCTAAGACTTGTAAGAGAATGTGTAGGAAAATTGAGTGAAGAGAAATGAGAATACAATGCCTCATTTATAGACATGGAAGATTTGCCTTTGGAAAGGTACCATTATGCCAACTAAGGCAATTCCTTAAGGGTTATAACCCTTCATGAAACTCTTTTACCCTAATGGTTATGTTCTTTCCTCTTAAAGGACATACCATTCCATTTAAACCCAAGAGTTTAATATTTTCACTTAAGGATTACATCATTTCATTTATTTTATATACTCTTATAACCATATTTAGAAAATTTTCTTACAATCCCCCACAATTTTCTAAATATTAATGTAGATACTTAAGATAGTTTCCGTGAAACGAAACCGCATCGGAATAGGTGGCTTTCGCCTTGAACCTTTCCTAGAGAATGATAATCGGATTTACTTGGCAAACCAATGACTCATAGTCTTTAACTGTTCTGCCATTGATGTAAACCAAGACAATAGCCATCACACAACTTTACTTCGATCATTTCTTGTTCTACGGTTGTGTTCAATTCGGCCATGAACATTGGTCATGGATTCATCAAGTACTTTCAGAAATCCAGCCTTCAAAATTCTCATGGAAGCGACATCACTTTTTACTTGAAATAGGTGATCTATTATGAAAGGTAATCTTCATTTACCCCCATTAGGATTTTTCTCATATTATAGTGATCATTAAAAGCCTTAACTTATCCGAATCTTGATGACACACTCACAAAGTGGTTCTTTACTCCCAAGTATAAGAGTGTCGAAGTAATAAAATAACCCGGTAAATCCGGGGTCGATCTTTAAGGAATAGATTTAGTAAAATAAAATAACAATTCAAGTAAAACTAAAAAGGATTGATTTGTTTGATGTGATTGAAAATTTTAAATTAGACTGTAACAATAAAATAAAATGATGGGGCTAGGAGATCCACTTTTAATATTTTAAATTTAGAAATCTCATTTTATATAATATATAAATTATCATTATTACCCAGTTAATTTATTTCAGGAATTAATAATGTCAAAATAAATAAAACCATCCATAAAGGCGGTGACAACATCTGTCTATAACAAATCCAGTTAGGTACTCAATTATACCAAATAAATAAAATCAGCCATATAGGCGGTAACAAAGTTTGTCAATAATTAATTCAAATTTAAATTAAATATTATTCATTATATTACAATTCATATATTATAATATAAGTGAAATTAATCTATATTCTCATATTAAAAGTTTCACCATTTACTATAGCAGGACGAAATTAGCCACTCATGATTTGAATAAAAACACACATAATTTCATTACTGAAAGAAAAACATATTACAAGAAAGCTTTAAAAAAAATAAAACACACAAGAGATAGAACTCCATAATTTTTCATAGAAAACTATGGAATCTGGGCTGAAGAAATGAGGTGCAGAACATCTCTATAAAATAGATGTGCTTTATAGAGATGCTTAGCACCTCTATCTTTGAAAAGTTTGCATTGCATTTAATAATGCAATGCAAAATTTTCAACTTAATGGGCCAATCCACCGCCATATTTATTTATTTGTTTTTGTTTTTGTTTTTTTTTGCTTTAATAAGTACATATAACACATTTTGGATTTTTCATCAATTTCGGCCTTGAAAACTTCAGAACTAGACAATCTTATCAACAACAAAGTTGTAGATATTTGAGTCTTCTTTCATCTGGAATAGGAATGCCTCAATCCGATATCAAAGTCAAAAGTTATGGCCAAAATACAAAAAATTAGCCAAAGTTGGCATTTTCGAAATTGTACAATGTTAGAGCACCCTTTTAAGTTTTTAACCACCAAGATCTAAATGTCATGTCCATTTTTCTAGTTATGCATCCAAAGTATTATTTCACATATATAAAATAAAAATCACAATTAATATATAAAACATAAATTTAATTATTATTTACAAATGTGCTAAATTAAAGGGATTAATGAAACTACAAGTGTAAAATGATTAATTTTTCTTTTAATAAATGTGCACTTTTTAGTGTTCATCACACCCTCAACCAGCTTATTACTAGTCCCTAGTAATTTGAGCGAAAACTTAAAAGAAATTTTTTTTATCCAACTTAATAATTGTTTTCTTTCTTTCTAAATAATCAAATAAGTAAACTCTCATGTATTTTTTTACCCTTCTTCCATAAACACATAAAACAAGGTATTTAATCAATTCATTGTGCCCACAATATTCACAGGTCTTATTGAAAAGAGAGTAATTTTTTTTATCATAAAGTTATATCAGAACTCACACATTTTTGGTAATGAAAGTTTATTTATAAATACAAATATAATTTTTTTTTAAATAATAATATATCTTCAATCCTTGTAACGAGCTTTGAGTCAGTGACTCCCAAACCAGTTAGCTTTAGGGTACTAGGTGTTAAGACACTCCTACAGACTTAATTGCTCGGATCTTAGATGTTAAAAAGAAGAAGTGTCTGATTTCCTTAAACTTTCTCTTTAACCCATGTAACGAGTTTTGAGCTAGTGACTCCAAGACGAGTTGGCCTAAGGGCACTAAGTGTTAAAACACCCATACAGACTTAATTGCTCGAGTTAGAGAGACTACGAAATTGAACTTATTCACACAATATTTTTTTTAAAAAAACAAACTCAAGCTTTACCGTTTTTGATAAGTGCGGCTTATAACCACTTATTCATGCATTCTTAGCTTACTGTTTTGTTAGATTCCGTGTCATTTTAATGTATTTTGTAGTTTTTTTTTAATGTTTTATTGATAGGAAGCATTGGAGAATGGATCTTGGAGCAATTGGACTTGTTTTGGGACCTTAAGGATGCATCAGAAGCACGCGGGAGAGTGAAATACGCAAAAATCACAATCCTAAAATTTTGACCTGGAGATGGGATCTGTACATGATTCCCGAGAGTTCAGCGTCACAACGCCACTTCCGGCGTCATGAACTAACTCTATTGTTTTAGATGATGATGTAACTTATGCTTGAACCTATGTGTTGATTGCCAATTTAATTGTTATGATGTTTTAATTCAGTTTATTTATATTCTTTAACGTTTAATGCTTCTAGTTTGTTGGCCACAAATTAAGATGATGCATGTATAGAATCTATCACTTAGGAGAAGGGATTTTGAATAGGATCTAGAGAATATAACCTAGAAGATTTGTAGAGTTTGAGAGAATCTATAATCCATTTGAAGTCGTTAACAAAGAATCACATAGCGTAATAAATTGTTAATTATTAGATTTTTATAGGGATATCGAAGTCTGTAATTGATAATATATTCACTCGGCACTCGGGAGAGAGAGTTAGAATAATTTAGAATTCTTGGCTAATAAACAATGCAACTGAATATGAATTGATTGACATAGCAAATACATAGAGGATAGTTAGGTGAAATCAGACTCTAGAATCTCTCTCATATTGATCTTTTCTAAATTTAACATTTTCATATTGCGCTTATTTAATTTTTAGTCTTAATTTAGATTATTTTAAATTGCTTTCTAAATAAAGTTAGGTTTATCAATTAAAGTACTTAGTGAAAATTTGATTACAATCTCTGTGGGTTCGACACTCATACTTATCTTTTACTAAAACTTGACACTGTATACTTTCGATACGATAATCTCGCAATAAGTTTTTGGCGCCGTTACCGGGGATTATTAATTTAATTCATATTAATATTATTACCAAATAATCTTAGCTTTAATTTATATTTATATTTATTTATATTTTTATTATTTTTATTGTTATTTTTATTTTTATTTTGGTATTTTTCTTGTCTTTCTATGCTTCAGAAATAGAAAGAACAACAAGGAGACTAAGGAAAAAAAGGAAATTTGAGAAAGAAGCAATGGCGACTGAAAATATAGAGAACAACCCACGCCAGGTGGCAATCAGAGATCATTTTAAACCAGTCATTGACGATAACTATTTTGGGATTGGGCACCCACCAATCAATGCCAATAACTTTGAGCTGAAACATGCATTGATCAACATGGTGCAAAAGAACCAGTTTGGGAGTTCAGCTGTAGAGGATCCAAACGTGCAATTATGAATGTTCTTGGAGATAGAAGATACTATAAAGATGAATGGCGTGATCAAAGAGACCATCAGACTACGCTTGTTTCCATTCTCTTTAAGGGAAAAAGTGAGGGGTTGGCTGCAATCTATACCATGAGTCAATGATATATCATCTAAAGAATCTTTATTCAAGCCATCTATAATGAATTGAATTTTACATTCGCGATTGTCAGACACCATTTCTAAATAACGACAATGAGTGTTGCACGTCCAACGTGCACATTTATAACAAACACCTAATTGTTTAGTTTTTCATTTATTAGCATAGATGTTTTTCCCTTAACCAGACATGTAAGAAATGAAGGAGTCGGATGACTCACCTGCCAAGCGAACTCTTGCTTCAATTACCCAGCGAATATTACTAAGAATACCATAGATCATAAGAAGCCTCATTCTTTCGGTGAGTGCTTCGTAACTTTTCATCAAAACACTTTTGGGGAGAGAAGGAAAATGATTGTGGAATTTTGAGAGTGTTTCTTCCATGCCTTGATGACTCCAATCTAGAGGTATTTTTCCTTCTTGATCGCTTGTGAGAGATGAAGAAATTACCACATGGTAAATTTGTTCATCTCTAAGAAATGAATACTTCAATCATTCTGGCAAAGTCTTCAATTTCAAATTGGGTGCTTCCTCGTGTTTTTCTTCTTCCAGTATTCCTAGTTCCTCAAAATTTTGCTTCTCTCTATCATCTTATAGTACCTGTATAGAATCAAGTAAAAAATCAATAAGAATATCTGAATCTAATTGTGTACTTGATTCAAGAAAATTAGCTGTACAAATTTTCGTAGGATTAGATAAACTCCCTTGAATATATTCCTTCACAATTGGTTCAATTAGTTCAATTCTCTCATTTTCACTGTCCTCATCGTATGGTTGTTTACACATGTTAAAAATGTTAAGCTCAATGTCATATTGCCAAAGGATAAATTCATGATTCCATTCTTGTAATTTATTAAGGCATTAGCTGTTTTCAAATTGGGTGCTTCCTCATTTTCTCAATAGAATATCTTACACGTTCAGTCTTATTGTTCACTTCAATTCACAAATACAATAAAAAATATGTGTAAATTTATATATGTGTGTGTGTATATATATATAATTCAATCAGCTTGGATGAAATTACTTGTGTAAAATTACACTTTTAATTCTCAACCAAGTATGCAACACATAATTAATTTTCATTTTTATCACATTTATCACAAGTGCAGTTAATAAGAGAGTAATATTTTTTGTCCTAAAATTTTATCAAAATTCACACATTTTTACAGCAATTGAATAATTTTTCTCATTTTTCTGAATTTTTTTCTTTGATTTTTGATTTTTTTTTTATTTATATAAAATATCTTCCATCTATGTAGCGAGTGTTGGGTCAGTGGCTCCCAAACCAGTTGGCTTTAGGGCACCAGGTGTTAAGACACCCCTACGGACTTAATTACTCAGACTTCAGATATATACATTTTTGCAACATTCTTGATCCATGTAGCGAGCTTTGGGCCAGTGACTCCCAAACCAGTTGGCTTTAGGGCACTAGGTGTTAAAACACCCATACAGACTTAATAACTCGGATCTCGGACATTTTTTTTACTCCATCACTTTTTGAGATACTTCTTCCAATTAAACTAGAGCACTGAATATTACAAACTTTTCAATTATAGCTCATGTCCGTATGTTACTATGCATGTTGATAATACCTGCTAACTGAGCATATGAAGATCCATTTTAGTCAGTATTATGGAGAATTAACAAATTAAATAATTCAAAAGGAAATAAACAAAAATTAACTTGTTCCGAATTAGGTTTGAGATACGTCTCAGGAGTGGAAACTCCTTACTCAGCTATCTCTTACCAATTTTACCTTTTTAGTCAAAATAAAAACACAAAAACGCAAAATATTTTTGTAATTTTTTAAAATTTTTCAATATTTTTGTATTTTTCAAAAAAAAATTGGACTAAAAATAAAAACAACACACCACTAAAAACAAGATACTGATCAACTAATTTCCTCCCCCAAACCTAAATGAGACATTGTCCCCAATGTCTTAAACAATAGAAGAAGAGTTTAGAAGATAATACATGGTTAGCTGAAATTCTACACGAAAAGTTAAAGGTTAAGATCCAGATTAATCTGACCCCTCTTACCACGATCGTCCTCGGACCAATTTATCTTTGAAAGGATAAGGTCAACTTGTGGTTCATAGGCTAAGATTTGGTTAATTAGATACGGAGCAGTTCTGGCAGTGAAGATGAGTTCTTTTAAAGGTTTTGACACGAATCCATTTCTCCGGGCATCATCAAGAAACACAAAAAGAAAATCATAAAATCCTTCAATGTTGTACAGTCCAAGCGGTTTCTGGTGTATGTTCAGGTTCGCCCAAAATAACACTGTAAAAATTTCCTCCAATGTACCCAAGCCACCTGGCAAATCAATAAAAGCATCAGCACGATTAATCATTTCTACCAGTCGTTCAGACATACCTGGCACAATTAGCTCTTCTCCGTTTGATGGTCCAATAAGATTTGCCTCTGCCAAGGGTTTTGAGATGATTCCCAAAACGTGACTGCCTCCTTCCTGTACAGCCTTTGAAACGATCCCCATAAGTCCAAGATTACCTCCGCCATATACTAAGTGCATATTCCTTGCAGCTAAGACTCGACCCAATTCATGTGCTGCTTCTACGTATTGTAGCTTAACACTAACACTAGTACCGCAAAACACACAGATGTTTTCAACTCGTCTTCTTGAAGTGGCTTCCATGTTTTACTCTGGATGTCTTCAAAAGTGCAATGATGAGTTGAATTTATAACACCTGAAAAGGGTGAGTAAAATAATAGCACTAGTACCTGCCAAATGACAATTATTAGTTAACAGTAAAATAAATCGTGATAGTCAAAATGGTCTGGATTCTGTCGGAGAAAATAAAAGAAAACAACAAAACAAATTACAATTATTAGGAAAAGACAAAGAGATATAATATGTACAAGAAAAGTAGCGGCTTGATTGACGTCTATGCGTTAGGGACAAGCTTCCCATCCAATTTTCTTATAAATTGGCAAACATGGTCTTTTTGAGTCAGATTCCTGAGACTTAATTGTTGTCTTTCTTTTTGGAACTGTGTATGTAATTTGCGAATGGCTATATGAACATATCCACTGGGATACGTCTCAAGAGTTTAAGATATATTATCTACAGACTCCTTACTCAAGCCATCCCTAATGAATTTAATTTTATCTTCGCGATTATCAGAAACCATTCCTAAATAACGACAACGAGTATTGCAATTCCAGCGTGCACATTTATAACAAACACCCATTTGCTTAGCTCTACGTTTATTTGCATAGGTGCTTCTTCCAAAACCAGGTAGATGTGAAATAAAAGAGTCAGAAGACTCACCTGCCAATCGGACTCGTGCTTCAATTACCCAACGAATATCATTAGGAACACCACAGATCGTTAGTAATCTCATCCGTTCCAAGCGAGCTTTGTAGACTTTCATCATAGAGTTTTGAGGGAGTGAAGGAAATTGCTTGTGAAGATTTGCGAGAACTTCTTCCATCCTGAAATGTCTTAATCTGTAAAAACTAAACACACCAAATTAAATCACACCAAATCACAATATATACTCAAATTTCATGGGTTGCCTCCCTGCTAGCACTAAGTTTAACGTCGTCAGCTAGACATGATTGCTCGAACGTTATGCTAGATCTGAAAGTGTGACACTTTCTTTTTGTCGCTCAATTGATTCTCCCCAGTAGTGCTTGACACACTTGTTTTTAACCTTGAATGTTTTGTTAGAGTCAGGATCATGTATCTCAACGGCTCTGTCTGGTAAAACCTTGGTGATCACAAATGGACCTGACCACCGTGATTTTGGCTTCCATGGGAAGAATTTCACCCTTGATTTGCTTAACAGTACCTTCTGCCATGGTTCCAGTTGTATGCGCACTAACTTCTCATCATGTCTCTTCTTGGCCTTTTCTTTGTACAATTTGGCATTCTCAAAAGGCTGTATGTGAAATTCCTCCAATTCGTTGAGCTGGTGAAACGGTTTCTCTTCTGTTGCTTGTAGTGTAAGAATCTGCGTCTTTAATGCACAAAACGTTTTATCTTCAGGCTCCACAGGCAGTTGACATGCTTTAAGTTGGTCAGTAGAACATTTCCTTTCATCAGAATTCTGGATGGTACTATGTATTACATCAAGTCTGAAACATTCCTCATTCTTTTCATCATCTGGAAAATTCATGGCCTTGAAAACATTGAATGTTACTTCTTGGTCATGTACCATCATGGTTAGTTCTCATTTTTGTACATCAATAATGGTTCGACCTGTAGCCAAGAATGGTCTCCCGAGGATGATTGGCACGTCTGCGTCTTCCTCCATATCAAAGACAATAAAATCTGCTGGGAAAATGAATTTGTCAACTTTGACTAGCACATCTTCAACTACACCTCTCGGAAATACAAGCGTTCTATCAGAAAGTTATAAAGAGACTAAGGTGGGCATTGTTTCTCCAATTTGTAATTTCCTATAAATAAAAAAGGCATTAAATTAACACTCGCACCTAAATCACACAAAGCCTTACCGAAGTCATGTTCTCCTATGGTGCAAGGAATGGTGAAACTGCCAGGATCTTTCAACTTTGGGGGAAGTTTCCTCTGAATGATGACACTGCATTCTTCCGTTAATGCTACTGTCTCGTAGTCTCATAATCTATGTTTTCGTGAAAGAATGTCTTTCATAAATTTTACATAGCTGGGCATTTCTTCCAAAGCTTCGGCAAATGGGATGTTAATGTGCAGCTTTTTGAAAACCTCCAAGAAACGAGCAAACTGCTTGTCCAGTTTGTTTTTCTGAAGTCGTTGTGGAAAATGTGGAGGTGGAGTGATTTGATCTTTTTCCTTTGCTTCTTTTTCCTCCGTCTGTTGCCCTGTTTCTTTTGGAATTTATTCAATAGATGCCTTGATTCCAATATCTTTGTTGATCTCAGTACCACTTTTCAAAGTAATGGATTGACATTGCTCCTTCCCTATGTTCCTTGGATTTGGTTCTGTGTTGCTGGGAAGATTACCTGGCGGTCTGTAACTCTGAGCATTGGCCAGTTGTCTGATTTGATTCTCCAATGCTTTGATGGAAGCAGATTGGTTCTGAAACATAGCATCGTACTTTTTTAACTGAGCCATCACTTCTTCTATTCCTGGTTCATTTGCGTGCTCCTGGCCTTTGTTCTGTTGCTGGAATCCAGGTGGTGGATAGTTCTGCTGTTGGAATCCAGGTGGTGGATTGTTCTTTTGCCCTGAATTGTTGCCCCATGAAAAATTGGGATGATTCATCCACCCTGGGTTGTAGGTGTTGGAATATGGATTGTTCCCATGTCTGTTGAAATTGTTGACATAATTCACCGTTTCTTCAAGTTGGTTTGGTTCTGGTGCTCCTCCATATGGTGAACTTGTGGATCCAGTGGTAAGAGTCTCCATGAATTTGTATATCTGATCCAGCTTGGCGTTGACTGCTGTATTGGCTCCACTTTCATAAATTCCTGCAACTCTTTGGATCATGCTCATTTCTGTTGGCCACAAGGAATTATTGTTGGCCATTTCTTCGATTAGGTCACAGGCTTGATCTTCTCATTTTGCCATTAAAGCTCCTCCAGCAGCAGTATCGATTGTGGTTCTCATCAGTCCAGAAAGTCCATTATAGAAATTTTGGACTTGAAGCCATTTTGGAATCTCATGGTGAGGACATTTCCGGAGTAAATCTTTGTACCTTTCCCAAGCTTCGTAGAGAGTTTCCGAGTCTTGTTGCACAAAGGATGTGATGTCATTCCTCAGTTTTCCCGTTCTGGCTGGTGGAAAGTACTTTACAAGAAATTTAGTGGCTAAAGTGTTCCAAGTTGTGATGGAACCTGCTGGTAGTGAATGTAGCCAAGCTTTAGCTCTGTCTTTCAAGGAGTATGGGAAAACACGCAGTCTCATTGCTTCTTCAGCTTCTCGGTTGTAATTAAAAGTGCCGCAAACTTCTAGAAAGTTGCTGATGTGGGCATTAGGATCTTCAGTTGCATTCCCCCCAAACTGAACTGACTGCTGAATCATCTAAATGCGTGTTTTGATGTCACCCGCATTTGCTGGTAAGGGAGGAAGTACAATACATGAAATGAGTTTGTCAACCACCGGAATGGTTCTGTCTCGAATGGAATTGGTGGTGCAACCTCCAAAGGTTCAGGTTCCATGTTAACAATTGATTCTTGGCCTTCTCGCATTTCCCTTCTCAACTGTCTGATGGTTCTTTCAATTTATGGGTCAAGCGGTCGAAGTTCAAAGCTTCTGGTTCATCTCATAAAGTTTGGACTTGAAGCCATTTTGGAATCTCATGGTGAGGACATTTTCGGAGCAAATCTTTGTACCTTTCCCAAGCTTCGTAGAGAGTTTCTGAGTCTTGTTGTACAAAGGATGTGATGTCATTCCTCAGTTTTCCAGTTCTAACTGGTGGAAAGTACTTTGCAAGAAATTTGGTGGCTAAAGTGTTCCAAGTTGTGATGGAACCTGCTGGTAGTGAATATAGCCAAGCTTTAGCTCTGTCTTTTAATGAGTATGGAAAAACCCGCAGTCTCATTGCTTCTTCGGCTTCTCGGTTGTAATTGAAAGTGCCGCAAACTTCCAGGAAGTTGTTGATGTGGGTATTAGGATCTTCAGTTTCTTTTCCCCCAAACTGCACTGATTGCTGAATCATCTGAATGCATGATTTGATGTCACACGCATTTGCTGGTAAATGAGGAAGTACAATACAGGAAATGAAGCTGTCGACCACCGGAATGGTTCTGTCTCGAATGGGAATCGGTGGTGCAACGTTTAAAGGTTCAGGTTCCATGTTAATGATTGCTTCTTGGCCTTCTCGCCTTTCCCTTCTCAATTGTCTGATGGTTCTTTCAATTTATGGGTCAAGCGGTCGGAGTTCAAAGCTTCTGGTTCGTCTCATATAGTTTATGAGAACCTGAAACACAATAAAACAAAAACAATAAGTAAAAAGAAATTAGATAAAGTAACGTATCTAACCCCAAAACTAATAGTGAAAGATAAATAAGTCTCTGGCAACGGTGCCAAAAACTTGACCGGTGCGTAATCACAAGCGTATAACGCAAGCGCACGTATCGTTCAAGTAGTATAAAAAGTATCGATCCCACGATGACTTAATACCTAATCTATTAATTTTATGAGGTCAAATGATTACTAGTATCTAACAGGCTGATTGATTGATTTGAAATGATGATGATTTTGAATTTAAAAACAAGTAAATAAAATTATGCGAAAGTAGGTTTAAGAAAATTCAATATTAGGGTTGTGAATCTTCCAATATCATTTTAAAGATGAAGTGGTTATTTCATTTTTGTGTAATATATCGATTTACTAACCTGGAACACTAAATTATGCGAAAGCCTATGTCGATGGTCAGACGCAAATATCCAGTATAACCCAATTGAACCATATGTCTATGTCAACCAAATTACCTGGATTCATTAAGTTTAAGTTCTAATTATGGCTACCCCCGCCCGATAGGTATATGTCTATCCTGTAAGGAAATCTATTAAAGGGTTATCTATCCTCAAGGAAGATCGTGGGCTATTAAGTCTAAGACTGAAACCTAAAATTCCTTTGTCAAGTTTATTTTAGATTTACCAGATCAATCTTATTATTGGCCAATTAACAAGACGCATTAAGCTTAAGACTTAATAAGTAAACCTTTAAATTACCCAAACTATCAAATAACCCCTTATAAACCGGTGATATTAGAATTCATCACAACCCCAGATAACTAACACATAACTAGGGCTAGTAAAAACTTAAAAGTAAAAGACATAAAGTAAAAATGCTGAAAAGTAATTGCGGTAAAGTAAAAGCTGAAAAGTAAATTACAATAAAATAAAATGCTAAGGTAAAAGGATCAACTTTTACTATTTACTATTTAGATATATCCCTTAATATACTATATTAACTTGTGATTATTTTACCAACCAACCATATAGGCGGTAACCTGATTAAGTCAAATTAAGTCCAACCAGCCATAAAGGCGGAACCAAAATAAACCTGCCATATAGGCGGTAAGAAGATTTAATTACCAACCGACCAATCTGACGGTATCCTTGATTAGTCAGGTTTAAACCAGATTAAAATGAATTACCAACCGACCAATCTGGCGGTATCCTTTTTAAGTCAATATTTTAAATAGTGAATATATTATTTTTAAGGGAAATTAATCTAAATAATAACAGTAAAAGAATTACCTTTCACCCTAGCTGGGGAAGTTACCTCCTCATGGTGAATAGTAAAAACTGTAAAAAGTAATACAGTAAATTACTATTATTAAAAAAACGTAATTAAAATTATTTACAAAACTAAAAACTAAAAACTAAAAGAAACTAGAGAGAGAAACTCCATATTTACATCAAAGAAATGAGAGAGAATGGTACAACTGAAACTGAAATCTCGAGCTCAATTTATAGGCCTCGGTAGGCTCTCGGCGTCGCGACGCCAAGGCCTTTGGCGTCGCTACGCCAGCTTCTTTTGGACGTGGCATGTTGAGGTGATGACACGTGGCGATTCTGGATAAGGTGATAAGGTGACACGTGGTAAGGTGGTTGGGATCTCAATTATTATGACACGTGGCGGCTTCTGATTGGTCGGTTCAGATTCTTATCTGCCACGTGTCAGATAAGGATAATTCAGTCAATAATTGATGCTGACGTGGCGCTGATGTGGCAATTTGACTGTCGGCATCATATAATCGCGACACGTGGCACGCTGTGATTGGTTGATGATGACGTGGTAGCCACGTGGCATTTTGACTTGGTCAACAGGTGATGTGGATGATGACGTGGAGTGACACGTGGCGACACATGACGATAGATGATGACACCGTAGGATTATGACACATGGCACGATGCATGTTAGCAGATCGGCTGTGATGGTGACACGTGGCACGGTGCACGTTAACAAAGTCAAATTTTCTCCGATTCTGAATTATGGACCTGGCGCACGTTAGGCGTCGCGACGCGCCTAAATTACCAAAATGCCTTTTTTTGCCAATTTTCACTGTTTTGCTCAAAATCACCTCCAGAATGTCCTGAAACTTTATTTATCTACAAAATAACATAAAACACATCAAAATATTCACAAAACTCAAGAAACTATACAAAATATTAGGTTAAATGAGTGGAAAATAGTGATAGATTCACCCCTCATCATTCCTGATGGCAGCAACCTCGGTAGTAGTGGGCTTAGTCTCAGAATGTCCCCCAAAAGTCCTTCTATTCTGGCCATAGAACTTTCTATTCTCCGCTTCTCCTTCTTCGATGTCTATGACAGTCTCCCTCAGCTGTCGGAAATCTGCAATCATGGAGGTCATCCTTCTTAACTTGCCATAAATGGAGGGTTTGGTGCCCTTGATGATCATTTTGATTTGGTCTTTCTCTGAGGGCCGAGTCTACATCTTTAGAAGCTGGCTTCTCCAGCGGTCTACATACTCCTTGAAACTTTCCTCCAGTTTCTGCTTGGTATTCTCGTCGCGGAGCGACAAGTCGATCTTCAAATCTGTAACATATTGTTTTAGAAAGGCGTCTGCCAATTCCCTCCAATCTTCCTTAACCTTTCTTTCAAGGCTATGGTACCACACTACAAGTGCCCCCTCAAGCGACATCCCAAACATTTTCTGAACTTGGCGTTGTGACAGGCCTACTGAACTCATTACCGCGACATATTGCCGGAGATGGACCCTCGGGTCCCCATTCCCATTGAACTTGGCCATATCAGACATCTTGAACTGAGCCGACAATTGTTCTTCAAAGGTCATTGCCTCATAATCTAGAAAATCTTCATGTTTACCCCTCATTTTACGGGTAACTGATTCTACCTGATCTCAAAGTTTCTGCAGTTCAGCTTGAGACCCTGCCACTTTCCCCGCAGCATATTCAGCCATATCATCATCAAAACCCGGAATATCATCATTCAATCTAACCTGAGGGTCTTCACACCTCTCATTCTCAGAGTTTCCCCCAGCACGGGGCACAGCCATATTGGCCATAGCAGCAGTCAAGGCTTGCAACTGTTCAGTAACCTTAGTGAGATTGGTTTCCAACTGATCCATACGGGATGTTTCATTCTCTGATTCGCTCATGTTTGCTATTGGCCTTTTAACAAGTCTTCCTTTTTCCCTAACCCAACGGATATCTATGATGGCTCTTAAGACACAAGAGAGTTAACATGATGTGTGTATGCATGAGATGCATGAGATACGTGTGATGTATGAAATATATAAGTCGGCCCATTGTCATTTTAAAGCTTCAATCATATTATTGCAAGGTGCAAACTTGTCCCAGTTGAAAAGGCCCAACAGGTTTACACATTTGCGACAACATGGTTAAACAATTTCAAATGATAAGGGGCCCAAACACATGATGGCCCATCGACATCTTAGAAACTTTTGGCCCAATTTTCATAAGATACGAACTCATCCCAGTTTAAATGGCCCAACAAGTTCACATTTCTGACAAGAAGTCCAACTGCATCTAAATGAGGATGGTCCCTAAATATAAGCATAAAGAGATAATTCAAGCATAAAGCAATAATTTCTACAGAGCGGCCCATCGACATTTCAGAAGCTTTTGGTCCAATTGTCATAGGATACGAACTCGTCCCAGATTAATTGGCCCAACAAGTTCACATTTCTGACAAGAAGCCCAACTGCATCCAAATGAGGATGGTCCACAAGCACAAGAAAATAGTTGCTATAGGTCATACAACTCCGATCTACATGTGGGTTTGTGGGAGTGTGGACAAAGACTCTCGCTGGCGAAGGATTGCCCACAACTAGGTCTCCCCACTCAAGGGTTCGAGCGACCAAGTGAGCGTGCCTTTTTTATACCTTACGGTACGTGCCAACGAGTCATGGTGTGTGACTGACTGTCAAATGGATTTCCCGTTGTATATTCCCCAGAGGGAGGGCGGAGCGAACTCTCTTAAAAACCCAAGCCTCTTAGGCTCTTATCGCTTGGTGACAGGAATAAACAACGAGTCCTCCAAATTAGTCCATCACAATAGGCTAAGAGTACATGATTATCTAGGTGCCTTCGCAGCTTTTCCTTATAGAAAGGTAGTGAATGAGGGAAGACACCAAACCATTACCTAGCCTTAAAATGCCTTTGATTAAACCCCGTTCAACCCACGGTAAACACGGTTAATTAAAGCACAAATCCAAACATTACAAGACATTATTTCGGGGCCAATTCTTTATCCCCAGTGGAGTCGCCAGACTTTAGGACACAGATGTTGGACGACGATGTTCCGGGCTCGCGGCCCGGTTGGGAGTACGGAGTAGCCCGTGGGGGACTAAATCGGAGAAATAACATGGAGTCGCCACCCGGTGTTAACCGGGAAAATGATTTAAGGCCGCACTCACCCCTCGCAAGGGAAGACCTCAAACCGTTGGGTTCGGAATGGTCCCTTACTTATTCCACTTGTAATGAAATGATTTGTGCAATAATTTAATCGAATCTACGCAACATATTTCCAAGAATATTCTATTTCTAAGCTCACATGCATAAGTACAAGGCTCATATCTAAGTTTGCATATAACCTCTTTCCGAATTTACATGCAACCTATTTGCATATAACCTATGTCCAAATTTGCATGTATAAATGTAAATTGAAACACGGAAAACATACAACTTCATAAGCACACCATATTCATGGATACGGAAACGCAAGGAAATGGTAATTGTACAAACAATCATAAAAGTGAATCGGAATAATGGCAAGCATATAATTTCATAAGCACATCGTACTTATACATGTAGGAACACAAATAAATGGCAATTGCATAATCATGCTTAATAAAGAGAAGCAATTAGGTACATAATGCAAAGAGATAACTAATGGGGCAATCATGCATGAAATGTGATGAAAAAGACTCAGTTCAGTGTATGTACGTTCGTGTAGCGTTCGTAAACGTGTTCGAATGGTAAACAGAAGGTTCGCGTTCGTGTAGCGTTTGAGAACGCGTTCGAACGGGACAAGACCCGATGAAACAAAATACATGCGCGTTCGAGTAGCGTTCATAAACGCGTTCGAATGGGAAACAGAAGGTTCGCGTTCGTATGGCATTCGAGAACGTGTTCGAACGGGACATGACCTGATGCATGATAAAACAAAGAAAACTCATGCGCGTTCGAGTAGCGTTTGCAAATGCGTTCAAACGGTAAACAGAAAGTTCGCGTTCGTGTAGCGTTTAAGAACGTGTTCGAACGGGACCATACCTGATGCATGATAGACGACGCAACACATATATAGATAAGCAAATCCACAATGTAGGACCCCGTGTGCCCGATTGAACTCGTTCCCATTCAATCGGGTGTACCTCGTCCGGCGCGGCAAAACATCGTGGATAAGGTAGCCTTCAGGCATTTTCCCTCGAATAGAGGACCTTGAATCCACCCTAGTTAGCTCATGCGCACAAGAATGAAATGCATGCGTAAATAAAGCAACGATATGCAAAGAGGTGAATGACATAATAAAAGGCGCGGCAAAACATCGTGGTAAAGGTAGCCTTCAGGCATTTCCCTCGAATGGAGGACCTTGAATCCACCCTAGTTAGCCCATGTGCATTATGTTACCGTGCATATAAAATAAATGAGACAATAATGTGGACTTCCGTATATCCGATTAAACGTATCTCAAATTCAATCAAACACACTTCATCCGGCGCGGCAAAGTATTATCGTAAAGGTAGCCTTTTGGACTTTTGTCCTCTTGAGAACCTTTAGACTAACATACTAAGCCCATGCGCACTATATCTTCAACACATGAACACACAACGTACGTAAAGTAAATGGCGAAATGATAAAATGTGAATAACAAACGAACAAGATACAAAAGCAAAGTGAAACATGTGTTGTTTGCTCAAGTGGTACGTGGAGCTGTTTCCCAAGTACAGACCATACTACCGTCCATTCGGATTCGGCTACGGAATTTACGTCTGGGTTTCCATCCTATATACCACAAGAGATGACACATTTTCCCATACATTCAAAGGCCATAACATGCATCTACAAACGACTCTCATGCGAAGAAAATAAACAATTAAAAAACGAATGAAAGTAAATAGGAAAAATGCCATCAGGTCTAACCTCTTAGGTTGTCTCTCGAAAGTGCGTTACACGGCCGTCGGAAGGGTTGATGCTCCGCAACTCCTCTGGTTCACTGGTCAACTGCTTCCTTTCATTGTTTTACTGCTTGGGGATGCTGTTTTTACTCCATTTTACTGTTGTTTTGCTGCTATTTTTTGGTCACTATTTTGCGGTTTTAGGCTACTGTTTTTGGTGTATTTGAGCTGCTATTTAGGTGTGATTTGGGCTGCTGTTTGGGTGTGATTTTTGGTGGTGTTATGGTGTGGTTTAGGGGCTGTTTCGGTGAGGTAAAGGGGCTGAGTTTATGCGGCAATGGAGGGGGTCTTGAGGGATGAGTATTCGGCTATTGCAGAGGGAGGAGAAGAGGATTATTTGTTTGTTGTTTCTTGTGTTAGGCGTGAGATGCTAGGAGAGTTTTTGGGTGTTAATGCTTTGCATAATTTTCTGTGATTTGTATGTATGTGCTCGGGTTCTAAGGTTGGATTTGTGTTTCTTTTATAGGCAAAGGCTAGGGTTTCTAAGGTTTGAATAGGATGGATCAAGTAATTATGGGGGGAATATTTTGATTAGTGTCTCACAAGGAAAGCATATATTTAATTGGGGACAAGATTTGGCTAGATTGGGAAGGTGATATATTTGATTTGTTTATTTAGGTATGTGAATTATTTAGATTGGGATGTGATTTATTTAATTTAGGAAGGATATTATTTTAATTCGTGACATGTTTTAAATGTTTTAATTATTTTTGGGTGGGTTTTGGTGGGCTAATTGGGCTTAGGTGTGAGGCTAGCAACAAAACCAGAATTACCGACACCGTTGGATGTGATTTATTTAATTTAGGAAGGATATTATTTTAATTCGTGACATGTTTTAAATGTTTTAATTATTTTTGGGTGGGTTTTGGTGGGCTAATTGGGCTTAGGTGTGAGGCTAGCAACAAAACCAGAATTACCGACACCGTTCGAATGCTGATTCGAATGCTGGACGAAAGCCCGCAATCTGTTTGACGTTCGAACGTGTTCACGAACACATCATGAACGAAAGCAGTGAACATGTGAATTGAATCCGATGACATACTTATTCTGAATTTCCCCTTCCGACATTCGTTTCCCGCGACTTCCGTGACTTAAAAGGTAGTGTCTCCAAATGAGACTCATCATAGGGACTTACATGTAAAATGCAGTGCCTACAAACTCCTTCAAGTGAAAGATGATGGTTTGAGCATCCATATCTTCATGAGCTTTCTGAAGTTTGTCCGACATAGAGCCAAGCATTAAGCAAACTGCTTGCTCATCATCATCGACGTGTTTCTTCCAAGCATCAAATGTATTTTGGTCAGCATCTTCTGTGGGTTCAGGGGGAAATGGTCTTTCAATAACATAGAAAATCTTTTCTTATCGTAAGACAATTTTAAGGTTTCTAAACGAGTCATTGTAGTTGTCCCCTTTGAGCTTATGCTCATCAAGGATGGAACGAAGTGATACTCTATTTGCCATTTGAATGTTTGTTAAATATTTTAACCCACCTGTTAAGAGAGAATGTTAAAATTAGGAATATGTTTTCATTAATGTTTCATAATAACATGGGCTTTTAATATTATGAAGTTGCTCTCACTCAATTGTTTTAAAATTTTAAGCAAATCGCATCAACCTCAATATGATGGATTTGTTGTGGGCAAAGATCCCATTATCATCATTTCATAACTTCGACTAGGGCCGGTCGTTATAAAATATGATAATTAGGTAGGTTCCCAACCAATTTATGATATATATCATAATTCCTTGATCATTGGGTTGGGCAATCAAACATGACATAGCATATGCTAGTCCTTGTGGACACCCAAATCTTTGCCACTAAGTTATAAGACCACGCCTAAGGGTCGTTGCTTCTTATGACTCAGAAAAGTCAAACCATTGTCAATAGTACGATTTATGGACAAATTGGTATTGGTCAGTCTAGTAAAGCATAGTCCTGCCAATACGGTTTAAGCCCTTTAGGTCTATACTTTACAATAGGAGGCAAATTTTATACTTAATTATTATTGAGGATTTTAGCAAGTTTAAGTGAATAACTTTCAAATGGATTCCTCCATTGAAAATTCCCCAGAGGGAGGGTTGAGTGAACTCTCTTAAATAGCCTACCTCTTAGGCTCTTATTGCCTTGGTGACATGAATAAACAATAGATCCTTCAAATTAGTCCAACACTTTAAATATGTTTTAAGGTAAGCTTTGAGTAAATGATTATCTAGATGTCTTCACAGCTTTTCCTTTTGGCTATAAAAAGGTAGTGAGCGAAGGAAGACACCAAATCATTATCTAACTCTAGTAATACGTTTGGTTAAATTAACTTTAGTTTGGAAAGTTTTATTAACGCCTTGGTCCCACCCCACTTGTATCTTTTATAATGTCTTTTATTATAAACAAGTGATTTATATTTATTAGCCTTAAAGGTAATAAATCTCCAAGTTCATCACAGAATAATTACTTAGCTAAGGGATAAACAATACACTCTCTATTTCCGTAGAAAGTCTCTAGATGCTTGCACCCTAAAATAATTATGCCAATTCTAATCATACATAGAATCATCAAGCATATGAGTTTTAATATGTTGGAATTATTTTAGGCATTAAATAACTTTGATTAATATTTAATTATGATATTGCATTTTATTTTATTCAAATAAATTTACTATTCACATTTTTTTACAGATGCGTGAACTTTAAATGCAATTTTACAATTCAAATCTTAACCAAATCATGCAAACCTTGTGCCTAAAATTAAGTTCAGGGTGTTAGCTTTCCAACGAGCTTTTACACACCCAATTCGAGTTCAATAAGAGAGAACTAATAAAAAAAAAACGGCACGCTGATACCACTGTTGGGAAGCGGCCGCGAGTGCGCAGCGGAAAATTAAATAAATCAAATTATGATGCCGCTATCCCTTTGCCCAAGACTCATTTGTTTTGATTATTCTACAAGCCTAAGCATGTTACTATATATTCTAAGCATAAAAACTCATAAAACATGCAAAGAACATAAACCTAAACATGCTAACTATCATAAGAACTCTAATTAAAATAAAGAAAGAAAAAGACTTACTTGAACCGAAGACTCATCCAGTCCTCCCTCATATCTACAAGCTTTTCTCGAACTCAGCAAGCTCTTCCACGTTCCAAAGAGCCACCCAAGTGTGTGGCCTCCAAAGGTGCACACACCAAAGTCAAAACTCAATGGCAAGACTACGCCTTGAGTGCACGGGTATTTTGCCCTTGGTGCTAGCCTAGGCAAATACCTCAAAACTTTTAACTCGAGATTCCTCTAGTCAATTAGACTTAAGGATCCTCAAAATCAGTGGCTTACTCTTAAACTTTAGAGTTTCTCACTTATATAAACCCAAGATATGAAAGGTTTGGTGCAAAAATTTGTGAATAATTTTTTGGGTTTATATAGGTGCTCCAAAGACAACAAAATTAATTAAGAATCTGATGTGGGATAAATTCTAATTTAATCTTAGCTATTGGATCTTAATTTAGTGGTTTAATGAGATTATAAAACCTTAATAAGAGTTTGGGCCGAATTGAAATTCAAAACAAATAACAAATAAAAATAAATTACTATTCACATTACTATTCACATTACTATTCATGTTACTATTCACATTTTTTATTTATTTATTCCAATTCCCAAAGTGCCCATATCGTCATTCACCAATCCCTAAGCCACTATGGAACCTCATAAATGATATGTTCAATAATTAAACACATTGAACCATTTATGAACAATTCCTACAGCAATCATATATGCTGTTAAATTTGTATTGTGCACTGTTAACCATTGATTTCGACTTTGTTGTGTGTGACCTTTTGGGTTCCCCTCAAGTTGGACATGAAATGAATCGTGATAATTTAATCGAACATAAATTATCCTTCGATCAGATGGTCGTTCGATTTCAATGACCAAGGTTGACATCTAGCAATATGACAAGGCCCCAAAATGAGAATAAAAGATATATATACACATTCTGTATGCGATTTACATATGATACGGTCTCTCGCCTCACTGTATCCCCACCGTTTGACCTAGGGTATGGAAAGTGTCTACCCATATAGTCAAATGTATGATGTTGATAGTGTCATGAATCTTGCTAACCCAAGAATCTCACATGATTCTTTCGATGCGGCCACAATCTCAAGCACTGATCACACATATCAACCCGCGAACTGGAATATTACTCTTATAAGAAAATATTATCCGAAAGAGTGGCGATTCTCTGTTGTATCTTTACAAACTTCATGTGTTTCAACAAATGACCCAATCATACCCTTATGACCGGATCTTTTGAACCGGGGAATGAGAATGTCAAAATTATTTGATCCACACATAAGATTGTAAAGACCTCAAGTTTAAGGACTAGTCATACAATCGATACATGAAAGTTGTCACAGACACATGGGATAAAACCTCCATGTGAAAACTTTCGGCGGTCAGTTCGATGGACACAAGCAACTCATGCATCCATGTGATACACCAAGCAGACGGATCTCCGCTAGTAGCCTATGAGATCGGCTACCCCACTTAAGGATGGATCATATCATCATGCTAGTCTCTCCGTTTTGTGAACACCCAGATTATTCACAAAACTATGACTAGGAACGTTTGAAAGTAATGATTCTCAAAAGGCGTGGAAGCCATAATCTTATTACTCCAAGGGCTTTATTACAGTGTTTGATGATTCATATAATTTATGTAAGACACGTATAATAAAGATTGTCATTTTATTAATTAATGAAAATATTACAAATACATGTACATATAGCCCATCCACAAGTTAGGTATAGGGCATATCCCTAACACTACGTGTGCACACGATATCAGTATCCGTCAATTTCATATCGGTACCAAGTTACAACTAAGGTGGGTTTTTCCCTCATGTCTCAAAAATCATAAAACTCAAGCTTTTTGAAAATAATCTTTCTAAAACATCATCAATCGTAAAACAACTGAAATCAAACTTTGGCTAACACCCTATGTGCTTTTAAAAGTAAGTCTTATATCGAAAACAACTTAAATGAAATCAGTTGAGAAAAGGGTCCACTCACAGATTTGGAGTCCAGCTAGCATTAGTTCACTTCGCCGAAGGAATTTGTGGTTCCTGCGATGACCTTTAATGAGTAAATTAATTAGAATATAAATCGTGGAATATGCTTCGAAACTATTATCACTATATGATGTTCTATGTTTGTGACAAGATATATTACGTGTATATAGGCTGATACGAGACCCTAAGGATGGCATTTATCGTTCTAGGATGAAATTGTAATAATATGAAACTTTTTTGTATCGCGCCGCGACGCCTATGCAAGCAGTCACAGGCAGAGAGCATGTTCTGTTTCGCGTCGCGACACCAGACACTACGCGTTGCGACGCCCACCTAATCAGACCTGAGGCAAAGCCTCTGCTCGTTACGCACACGACGTCAAATATTGTGCGTCGTGACGCTCCCCTAATCAGGCTCGAGGCAGTGAGCCTCTGATTCATACTCGTCACGACGCTGGGTGCTAGGCGTCGCGACGCTAAGCCAATTTTCTAGGGCCTCACATAACTCTACAATGTCTAACTTGCCCAAATGCATTCCAAACACTTCTACATTACAACCATTACACAAGCCACTCTATTAAGCTTCAACTTCATACATTCTATACCAATATATCATCATCAAAATAACTTTTTAATCTCAAAACTCTTGTTTTAGCTCAACACTTAGGATTTCCAAAAAAAAATAGGCATTTTATCATACAATCAATTTCCATGCTCATTATCCCACTAAATGAAATCCCTAATATGTCACTAACATCAACATATCATCATACCACCAAAATTTCACAATCCAAGATTTGGGTCAAAATTTCCTTACCACTGGTAGATTATGAATTCATTAGAAAAGAAATTCACAATCTCCCTTATTACCCCTCATAAAACCTATTTTTAATTGAAATTACCTAAATAACAAAAGACGATCAATTCTCTTTTGAATGAAAATTCAAATAAACACATAAAAATTAAATTCTCTTTTACATTCACCCCATAAAAATATATTTTTTTAAAGACGAAAATAATGTTTTTTTTTAATTTAATTATTTAATTTTCTGGATTTATAATTTTTAACTTCTATATATACTGTTGGTAACTTGCTTGTTAATGGAGCTTTAGTTTTTTTTTTTTTTTTTTTTTTAAAAAAGAACCTTTGTCTATAAATTAAAGTGGATTTTTTTTTAAGTAAATAAAATATAAAAACGGGTTTGATAATAATTTTTAGAGGGTGCGAGGAGCAAAGTTTGTTAATTTTAATAATTTTTTTGGAATTGAAACTAGATAAGCTTACAATTCTAACAAAGTGTTGTGTGTACACATATATTTATATTATAAAGCACAATGGTGTGGATAAAAGAGAAGACAATCAATTATTAGGATTAAGAGAGATAATATATCTAAAAGTTTGTGTTTATGTGATTTAATTGGCGGCTCAGATCATTTCATTATAATCTAATGGCTGATAAAGAATCATTTTATTATAGAAACTCTATAAAATTGTATTATAGTTTACCAAAAAAATCAAATAACAAAATCATTTTCATTATAAAATTTCTTTGAAAATATCAATTATAGATTACCAAATAAATTAAAAGACATAATTTTAAAATCTCTCTGAAAATGATAATGGTAGATCATGTGATAAATTCTTTAATATCGTGTCGTAGGCATAGGTAACATCTAGTATATATATCTGAAGAAAGATTATGGGTATAAAAAATTATTTAATTAAATGAAAAAATTAATTTAAAATCTTAAAATTTAATTTAATTATAATTATGTACGATACCATTCAATACATGTATTATTATTGATATTTTTTATTTAGTAAAATAGTTTGAGTTTGTCTTATCATTATTGTCACACATATAGTTTCATGAGGAAAAACAAGAATGAGTGACTGTCCATTCATAGAAATTGTATTTAATAAAAATGGAATTTTATTATTTTTCTTAAATAAAAAAATAAATAATAAAATAATAAAAAAAGATATAGAGAGAAGGTGCAGGTCTGGTATTTAACTCCACATAAGTTCACTGGATAGATTTCTTGTTTTCTCCATTAAACTCTCAACACAGGAGCCATAGCCATGTAAGTCACAAACTCATTACAAAGTTATATGATATTAGTAGGTATTGATTTAACTTGTTAGTTTTGCTAAGCTTTTCATTGTTTGTTTGTTTGTTTGGTTTTGGTAATAGGGAGAGTGATGGATTTAAGCCAATGGATGCAGAGCAACTGAGAGAGAATGCTCACAAGATGGTTGATTTCATTGCTGATTACTACAAATCCATTGAGAATTTCCCAGTTCTCAGCCAAGTTCAGGTTTGCTTGCACATTCATACACATATGTTATTACCTTTTTTATTTGTATTGTATGTTTTGCTTTGTATCAAGTTTGAGATCAGCAATATCCATGATGGTGCTGCCTTTGAATGATTACATTTAGTTACATTCTCTGGGTATTTTTTTAATATGCAGCCAGGCTATCTACGTAACCTTATACCAGATTCTGCACCAAATCATCCCGAGTCACTGCAAAATGTTCTTGATGGTGAAGTTACTTAAATTGGGTTCTTAATTATTTCTAAAAAAGATTGTTTTTTTGGCTCAATCTTGTGTATACAAATTATAATTCATTTATTTTGTTGGTTGAATTACTGTGTGACTTTAGGCTAATTTTGTCTGGTTAAATTTGTTTAACTTTTTCTCCCAAACTTTTGTGTGATTGTAGATATTCAGGCAAAGATACTACCCGGGGTGACTCATTGGCAAAGCCCGAATTACTTTGCATATTATCCTTCTAATAGCAGCATTGCTGGATTCTTGGGAGAAATGCTCAGTGCTAGTCTTAACATTGTGGGTTTCAGTTGGATAACTTCTCCTGCTGCAACAGAGCTTGAGATGATTGTTCTGGATTGGCTTGGTAAATTGCTTAAGCTGCCTGAAGACTTTCTTTCAACAGGTAAATATATATATAATGCGCATGATCGGTAATTAGTTTGGGAAGTTAAAGAAAGTCTTGTCAAATTGAGTATCTAAGTTGCTTAGAATGTTTTGGTTCGATGCTTGAAAATGTTGGCATACCACAATACCTGCAGAGATCTGATTTTAACTTGTTACACTTCTTCAAAGAGAAACAATTCTCAGCAGCAGGATATATTGACCTAGTTCGAGATACTGGTTTTGCATAATATGTGATATTATTAGGGGCCCGTGTGTGAGTGAAAATTTGATTTGATTTCACCAAGCCTGAGTGATTTAAGGGAGTGCCATAACAATTTCACCTTTTTTCCTGTCCTCTCGTTTTTGCTCAGCAAATTATATATATATAAATATATTTTTTGGAAACGTTGGAAACCCCACCGCCAAACCACCCGACCGGGTTTAAGCGGAGCAAATAAAATTCCTGGCTACCCCAGGCTCTTACAAGAAACGCACCATCTAGATACGAACTCAGGATCTGAAGGCCAGATCTTGAGCCCTATACCACCCAACAAATTATACTTACACATGCATAAACACCATACCCTTTGGGGGATGCTGAAATTTAAACCTCAATCATAGAAATTTAGGAACTGATAATTTTGAAATTGGATTTCTTTTCAAAGAGGTAAACCTCTGAACTTATGGAATGTTGTTGCAGGACAAGGCGGTGGAGTGATACAAGGCACGGCAAGTGAAGCTGTTTTAGTTGTACTATTGGCTGCTCGTGATAAGGCTCTGAAGAGAGTTGGAAAAAATGCCCTTGGAAAGCTTGTGGTTTATGTCTCTGACCAAACACATTCTTCCTTACAGAAAGCTTGCCAGGTATATTTAAATGAGCATGATATCTTAAGTTCTTCCATGCTTTTTTATTTATTTTATTTTTCTGTTTTACCATTTTTCACTTGAATGTTGGTTCCTAATGCTGGTTTGATTAGCAGAATTGACTTGATAAAATCAAAAAAGATATTATGTCAAGTGCTAATGATGGTTATCTTGAATTCACTAACTGATAAACATATTTTGTGTCTCTTTCATATGGTACTGTTACTAGTCATTCTGTTTCTTTGTGCACTTAGAGTAGGGTGGGGGCAAAGGATTATTCACTAGTCCACTCTGCTTAGGCCTGCATTGCCCTTGAGTAAGAAAAATTCAATCACATCATATAGGAAGCTGAAATCCCTTCTTTTTGTCCTGGTTATACTCTGCAGCATGTTGTCACATCAATTTTTCTATTTGCGTTAGATTTTTAACCAGTGAGATGATTATACATCAGTATTCGCAGTTTGATCTATGTAATCCTTATTCACTATGTTTCATTATGCTGTTAATCTATGCCTGTTTACTGCAATGTGAAATTTATTTTTTATTGCAGATTGGGGGAATTCATCCAGAGAACTTCAGGGTGATAAAGACAAACTCTTCTACTAGTTATTCCCTCTCTCCGGATTTACTTGCTGAAGCAATCTCACATGACCTTGCCATTGGGTTGATCCCCTTCTTTTTATGCGCTACAGTATGTGATTTAGTTTCTTACCACCTTTTTTTTTCTCCTTTGGTCATACGTTTTATTTGGATGTTTCATCTGAATTACCAAATGATAGGATCCGTTAAGATGCTTGAATTAATAATGCCTTCTGTTTTATGAAACTTTTCTGATGAGGATGGTGCTAGCGCAAATGAGCAATGGTATCTGGGTGCTTCTTGTTCATTAAGGTTTTTGCTTTAAAAGCATGTGCAGATGTTGGAGTATTATTTATGTCATTCAATTACATTTAAATTTTTTGATTCCATGATTAATAAGCTAATAAAGTCTAAATCTTTAGGATGCTTGTAAAATATGACTATTATTAAAATGTCAATTGACTGGAAACCTCTCATGTATACTTGCAGGTTGGCACTACTTCATCTGCCACTGTTGATCCTTTGCTTGCACTGGGAAAGATTGCTAAGGTGGCATTTTACTGAACTGAGTTAGGAAATTATGAAAATGATTTATATCAAATGTGATATTCATTTATAGATCCGAATGATATTACAGTTTTCCTCATAATCTGTTTCCGTTTAGTTTCTTAGTTCCAATAGAACGAAAACTCTTAAGAAAACCAAAAGTGATTATAACTTCTTGAGGTGTAAGCTAAACTACAAGGTTACCTATCCGAGGGCCAAAAATGGCCTAGTTTAAACTATAAAAATCCCATCTCAACAGATACATTACATGTGGTTTTCTTTCTGGTATATCTTATCTTCTAAAGACCTAAATAGGAAGTATAATGGGATACCTCCTGTCTTCAACTTCCTTTCTTGAAGCCACAATCATCGGTTTCCAACAAGAAGATGTTACTAAAGTCATTGGATAAAACAAAGTCAAGATTAAGTACAAATAGATCTCCAATAAGACATTTCTGTTTAGGCTACCTTCTCTATCAAACTATATGCTTATCATTCATTTGATAGTGTTGAAGGAGTCATCATGTTGTTATCAATATGTTTTTTTCTGCATAATGAGCTATAAAAAGGACATTAGTTCATGATAAAATAGCCTATTATAACTTGATACTTCGATCAAAGTATATAAAACAAATAAATGAATAAAGGTTTTGTCAAAGACAATATTTAACTAGCCCTGAATGCATGCATCTTGACAGAGCAATGGAATGTGGTTTCATGTGGATGCTGCATATGCTGGAAGTGCTTGTATATGTCCAGAATATCGCCAATACATCAATGGTATTGAAGAAGCTGACTCTTTTAACATGAATGCGCATAAGTGGTTTCTAACAAACTTTGATTGTTCAGCACTTTGGGTAAAGGTATGATATCATTAACTTGTCTGCATGTGGTAATCACTTTTCCTTTGTCTGTCATGCACTCTATATATGGGGAAGATTATATCTACCAATATTTGATTTTGGTAATCGCCTTTTTTGTTCACCATGGCATATCATGAGTATTTTGTTCTCACTACCTCAGTTATTTTTTTTTCATGCATATCATAAAACAACAAAAATATACTTATATATGAAAAAAACATGGAGTAAATCTTATTTGTGTTGCAGTTTGAGATATAAAACATCATAGCAATCTTTTTCATAAGTATGTAAAATAATCTTTATAATGTTGTAAATTCTTGTGTTATTTTTCGTGACAACAGGATAGAAATGCTTTGATTCAGTCCCTGTCTACAAATCCCGAGTTTCTTAAAAACAAAGTAAGTTCCTTCCTGATCATGATATATTCTTGTACAATAGAATGTTTTGGTGGAAGGTTTGACCAAAAACAAAACCACATGTTTTTGTCACGATATATTAACTGCATAACAAACTGCCTTATCTTAATGTGTTGTTCTCTGTGTATAAATTCAGGAATACTTCTTAAACAAAGATGGATAATTTGTTTTGAGATTGAGAAGAAATTATATGATCCTTGATGAAGCTGTTAGTTATTTTGGTGCATGTGTATGTATTTCAGTGATATGTTCTGATGATGTGACGGATATTTCAGGCCTCTCAAACAAACATGGTTGTGGATTTCAAAGATTGGCAAATACCCCTAGGCCGCCGATTTAGGTGAGGCTTCAGTTATGATTACCCATAAAAATTGTTTTTTACAAGCATACATTGAAATATAGTAGAAACTCCCTTTTTGAAGGGTGTGCTTTCACGAAAATAACTTCTATCATCAACTCCCTATACTACAATGTTTTAAATAACTTTTAACTGAAAGATTAAAAGTTTTTTACTGAATTATTATTGAGATCATATTCCAATGATGCCTCTCAGATCATTGAAGTTGTGGATGGTGTTACGACTATATGGTTTGGAAAATCTACAGGGCTATATAAGAAATCATATCCAGCTGGCTAAGCATTTTGAAGGCCTTGTTGCTCAAGATTCGAGATTTGAGGTATTGGGGCACGACTCGTGTTTTTGCCATTGATGAGACCTATATAACTGCTACTCGCACTCTTCAAATATATTTCTATTATATTTAACTGGTCTAGTGCGCTTAAAAACTTCATATTACTAGTTAGAGCATGGCGCATGAATAAATTGCTGTGATTAAATATTCTACATTATAGTATTGTAGGTTTTCCAATTCAATACTAGTAATATGGTTGTTCTTCACTTGAAATGATATTAGGTTAGGTAGCTCGATATTTCTCAGTTTTTACCTTGAATTTGAGAAATCATAATTATGGAACATTGAACACGGTTAATGTGGACAGGTTGTTACCCCACGAATATTTTCATTAGTTTGTATTCGCCTTCTGTCACCCCATGATGATGAAGATAGTGGCAATAAACTGAACAGTGACCTTCTAGATGCTGTAAACTCAACTGGGAAAATCTTCATATCTCACACAGTAAGCTCATTATTTCTCTGTGCAGATGTGCTGATTTGTATTCCCCTTCGTCTAACCGTTACTTGTTATAAGCATATCCCTGTTATCTATTTTATGCAGGTCTTATCAGGCAAATACATATTGCGATTTGCAGTTGGAGCGCCGTTGACTGAAGAGAGGCATGTGAATGCAGCCTGGAAAGTTATGCAAGATGAGGCCTCTGCCTTGCTAGCCTGGGAATCTGTAGAATAAGTAAGATGTTTCAATATCTCTTTCATTATTTGATGACATCAGTCTATTATTACCTCAAACCGGCATTGGATTCATAAATAAAAAGATAAAGGAAAAAAAAAAAGGATTATCCGTATCATATTCCTCAAAGGTTGAGTTCAATACTGCAATTCATGGTGTCCATTTAGCTTTTGACACAGTTTATTCCAATTCTTGCAATATGCAAGTGGAACTGGAGAATAAGTTCTGGAACAACCAACTACCAGTTGATTCCTTTTTTGTTTGCCTGCACTACCCTTCTGCTATGATGTGTCTTCAGTTGTCTGCATATTCCGATGCCGATGCCGATCCACCATAATGGTCCAGGCTATCAGAAAATGATCAATCTGGATAATGTTCCCAATTGTAGAACTGATGTATGCTTGTTTGAATATGTCAAGTGATGCCGTATTTTTTTTGGCATATTCATAACATAGGCATGATTTGGAGCATATACAAAAAGGAGTTACTTATCCATAAGCTTCCCAGGATGTAAATTTGTTCGTTTTATCTTCAATGAGCCAAATGGATATAAAATTCTGAATAATTGTAAAATGTGACAATCTCATATCGTTTGAGTTGGAGGCTTCGCTAAAAATAAATGTAGCTCAAATTGGACAATATAAATGGTATTAAAGCCACTCCTAACTAGAAGTGCGTGGATATTCTGGCCAATGAGGACGTTGAGCTCAAACGGAGTAAATTGTGACATCCTAAATTATTTGGTAGGAATATTAATGATGTACTTACAAGTAATATATTCTCTTATGACATATTTTGGGCTGTACATTTCAAGAACAAAACTGGCTAAATAAAAACTTTCTTTTCATTTTCCTTTTTTTTGTGTATAAAAATGTGTCAAATCCTGAGAAATAAGAAGTTTCAAGAAGCAATACGATATAATTAAATCTATATGTATGACAAAGATAGATTCTTAAAAACAAAACCAAAGTTATGGTAATCTTTGTGTTTCTTTCAAATCTTTAGAAGCATATCATGAACAATACAACTCATCTAAGCAGGTCTCGACAAATTTCTTATTATATCATAATAAAAAGGATTGATTCGAGCATAATTATTTTTGATAGTGAATAACAATACAATTTTTTTAAAAAAAAAAAAAAAAAAAAGTGATTGTTACGGACCATCTTTCAAAACAATAATTAATTATCTGCTTATTTTATTCATTATTTTGAGCTCTATAAATATAGTCTATAAGTAGGGATGGTAAAAATCTCAGGGATGAGGTCTGGTATGTTAGGGGCGGATAATGACATAATTTTTCATACTTATTGATTGGGCGAGTCGGCTACGAGTATTGAAATCCCCGTTAAAATATAGGTAAAGTCCTCGTGTGAACGGGAAGGCCTGTTAGGTCCCGGTACGTTAGGGACAGATAATAAGACAATTTTCGTAACCGTTAATTGAATGGGATGAATATAAATATTGACATCCCTTTATCATAACGATTCCTATTTATAAGCTGATAGTGATAACTACAACTAAACTGATAATATAAGAATATCTATTCCAATAATAATCAAAGATAAATATAAAATAAATAAAAATGTATATGTAAGAGTGATCTAACAAGTGTTGGTTCAAATTATGGGAACCAAATGTACAATAGATTCGTGATAGAGGTAGAAGGAACCATATTTCATTCTCCTCCTATAAAAGTGATCAAACTTTTGTGATTTATTTTTATTATATTCCCAGCTTTGGATGAATTAAAACTCTTTTTGAATGTTTTAGCAAAAGCGAAAGAATTTGATTCAAAATTCTGCATGAAAAATGAGATATTTTTATTATTTTTAATAATCTTTAGGAACTGCTAACTTATTATGCACACATTAATTTTTTCTCAAAATATCTCATAGGCTGTCTTTTTTTTTAATCTTTGGGAGCGGCTACTTCCAATAAAAATCCTCTTATCATTTTCCTTAATATTGAATCCAAGTTATTCCTTCAAGAACACATACAGGAATAACATAACATATCTTCTTATTTTTATATTCCCACTTTCTTTCTCAAATAATATAACAAAATCTTTCAACACAAAATACATACATATATATATATATATATATATAAATTAAGAAACACATTAAAAAAATAAACAATAGTAGTGTTTTGTAGACCCGACCACGGTTTCAGTTCAAAACCAAAACCTAATCGGATCTGAATCGGAAGGAACCAGACGATTTCAGTTCGGGAAACGATTCTGATTCCGGTTCGGGAATCGGAACCGGTTCCGTATGGTTTGGTTAGGGTTCCCACCCTAGCCAAACAGTTGGAACCGTTCGGTTCCAATATAATATAATTTTTTTTAATTTCAAACTATTTATTTTATTTTTAATTTAATATAATAAAATTCAAATAAATAAATTTTTTTATTATATTTATTTGGTAATAATATCCCATTATAATTTTTTTTAATAATTATTTTCCATTTTTTAATATTTTTTAAAAAAAAAGGAATTGGAACCGAACAGTTCCGTTCCGATTCTCGATTCCGCATTCTTGTGGAACCGGAACCAAATCAGAATTATCTGGATTTCGGTTCCACAAATATAAAATTGGAAATCGGACAGTTCGGTTCCAATTCAGAATCAAACCGAATCGGTGACCGAATCTAATGTTTTGTGGTCCTTGGTTTTGAAATCATGGTCCTAATATATTATTATAATAAAAATTTAAGATTTTTGACCAATAATTATTTAGGAGGTATATATAAAAAATTTGCCTAGCCCGTCTATGGCTAGGTACAACTCTCTTGTGATGGAATTGGAATTTTGGATCCACAAGGTTATATAAAAAATAATAAATTTGATTAGATTATAACATAAAATCGGTAAAACTAAAGAAGATAAAAATAGAGGCCATAATGAAAAAACCAATAAACTTAGTAGATCATAAAAAAAAAATAAGGGTCCCAAGTCCAAACATTAAATTCACATAAAAACTTTTATGTTAAATACTTTATTTTTTAAGTGGTTTTTATTTTGTAATCAATGAATTAATAACTATATGATAGGTCAAAATTTATAATAAATATTTATAATGCATGATCAAATATTAATGCAAAGCTAACAAGAACAGGCTGGTGGTGGCCATATCCAAAATGCTTTTCCAGTTGATTACTTTTTTGCTTGTAAGACTTTATTACGTACTACTTTTGAAAATTCAAGAATGTGGTGTAAAGCACTTTTTAATATGTGATATTCAAATTACAAAACAAAAGTGCTTTTTTCCGTAGTGAAATTATATTAAGAAACCATTATCCTCACTTTAATAAAATGGTGCTTTATTATGACATGTTGTGTTAGAAATTTTTAATTAATAAATAGGAGTGGTCTTGAGTTCTAAAATATGATATTTATTGATAAAGAATAAAAAAAATTATATATTAAAATCTAATGTGACATCTATCAAATTTAGAACCTAAAATTATTAATTAAAATTTAAGAAATAGTGAGTGTTTAAGAACCCATTTATAGGGAAGTAAAAGTGAGGATAATAGTTTATTAGGACCGTATGATATAACTTTTAAATAAAACTTCTTGAAGTAAAATTTTTATTAATAGAGCTTTTAGAAGTAGAGCTTTTGATAAAAAGTTTTTAGGTGTTTGGTTGTGAGTGATTAACTTTTATTAAACATTATAAAATTAATTTATTGAACAAGATTTTTAAAGTTGTGTTATGAAAGAAATGAAATAATGTTGTTAAATTAAATAAGGTATTATAAACAATTTAAATCTTTGAAAAAAAATTTCAAGCTCTACTCTCAAAAGTCCAAATTTTGAGTTTTTGCTAGTAGAATCACCAAATTTTTTGAAAAGAACTTATGGGATTAAAAAAATTCTTTTACCTTTATTAGAAGTCATATCAAACAGACACTTAATATAATTTCACCACGAAAAAGCACTTTTGTAATTTATATATCACATATTAAAAGTGCTTTACACCAGTTTATGACTATTTTAGAAGCCATTTTATGACTGTTTTAGAAGAGTCATAGATCCTTCTGTCATAAAAATTTATGACAGTTATTTTTCCCATCATACAACAATGACAATTTTATGTCATTTGTCAATCATTAAATCACGTCATATTGATAAGTGCGGTTTATACTCACTTATTCATGTATTCTTAGCTTACTATTTTGTTAGATTCTGTATCATTTATTGTATTTGTAGTTTATTTTATGTTTTATTTATAGGAAGCATTGCAACATGGATCTTGGGGCATTTGTACGTGTTTTGGGACCTTAGAGCCGCATCGGAAGCATGCTGGAAGAGCAAAAACGTAGAACATAACATCCAGCAAAACCTGCCACGCGTCGCGACGCCCAACCTTGTGGCATCGCGACGCGCCCACGAAAATCTGCCATAGTGAATTCCAGCACTGCGGCGCCCCGCAGAGCCCAGAAACACCAATTTTTAGGGTTTTACGTGCACAATGACTCCAAGACTTTATTATAAATACACAAGCTCGTTCAAAACCCTAGAAGGGAGGCTAATACACAACACAAGACACAAAACACATATTTTTAGAGAGATCTAAGGAGGAGGATTGAAGAGCGACAAGAGGAGACGAAGACGGTGACGTCCGAAGAGGAAGAGATTCAATGCGGTTTTATCATCTAGTTTCTTTCTTTGAACTCTAATTATTTCCATTATGTTTATGACCATGTTTTTATTGTTTTTATCTTTAGTCATGAACTAACTCCATAATTATAGAGAATGATGTAACTAATGCTTGAACCTATGTATTGATTGTCAGTATTTATATAAAGTTATACTTCAGTTTATTTGTATTTTCTTGAGTTTAATGCTTCTTGTTTGTTGGCCACAAATTGAGATGATGCATGTTTAGAATCTATCGCTCGGGAGAGAGGGTTTTGAATAGGATCTAGAGAATATAACCTAAGAATTTTATAGAGTTCGGGAGAATCTATAGTTCTTTTGAAGTCTTAACATAGAATCTCAAAGCATAATGAGTTATTGATTACTAGATTTTTATAGGGATATCGAAGTCTGTAGTTGATAATATTTTCACTGTTGCTCGGGAGAGGGAGTGAATACTTTAGGATTCTTGACTTATAAACAATACAACTGAACAATGATTAGTTGGCATAACAAATACATGTGGGATAGCTATGTGAAATCGGACTCTAGAATCTCTCTCGTATTGGTTCCTCCTATTTTATTATTTTCTAACACTTATTTATTTAGCTTTATCTTAATTAATTATTTTCTAAATAAAGTTAGGATTATTAATTATAATATTTAGTGTAAGTCGAACACAATCCTTGTGAGTTCGACACTCTTCACTCATCTTTACTAAAACTTGACACCGTACACTTGCGGTACGATAGAAATTATCACAACACATATATATATCATAAATCATTGACATTTAGCAATCATAAAACGATGGCATTTATATGTCAATAAATAATGACAGTTTGATATGTCAGTAAGTAAATATTTTATTTTTTAAAAGATTTTTTATTTTTAGATTTTTTCACGGTTTAAATTCATTAAATTAATACCAATATATACATACATACATATATACACACACCCATAAATTCCAAAATAAAATCATCGTTATCATTTTTAATAAAAATAAAACACTAATCATATCAAATATAAAAAGTTGATCCATTCAATTCGGACAAAGTTAATCCAACAATACTCTTAATAATTCAATACATTAGTCTATTCGCTAATCAATATAATGGAGCAGATAAAGTTGATCCATTCAATTCGGATTTCATCCAATTTAGCCTCATTCTCTATTGGTCTTTTATACTCTAATGTTTCTTCAAGCTTTATTTCTTCTGCTTCAAGCTCAATTTTACATTTAAATTCATCTTCTTGTAGTTTTAAGTCATCCCAATTGGCAGAAACAACGGTCTCTGAATCTGGATTATCACCATCAGATTCAACTGGAAAGAAGTTGCAATGAGCCATGCATCAATTGGAAAAGAAAGACATGTTACTGTTTGAGAAGAAGGCTCGCACTGGATCAAACCCTGCAATTGTCATTTGTAGGTACTAGTGCATTTATTACTCATACTTTTTCAGGATCCATAATACAACTCGTCATTTCTCTTTTCGACACATCCGAATAAGAGAGAGCACAAATGGAGAAAACTTCAAGACGACGAGTCACTAATATCTGTGTATTTTGTGGATCTAGCCTAGTACTAAACCAAAATTTGTTGAGGCTGCAAACGAATTGGGTAGAGTTATGGCAGAAAGAAACATGCTCTTAGTATATGGCAGTGGCAATCTTGGATTGATCGGATGTGTTTCAAAGGCCCTGCAAAAGGAAATCTCATCAGAAAATCAAATGGAGAAGAATACATTGTCTCAGGTATGTCTAAAAGACTCATTGAAATGATTAATCATGTTGACGCTTTTATTATTTTACTAGGTGGGCTGGGCACATTGAAAGAAATATTCACAGTTGTGTCATGGAAAAATTTAAACATTCACCGAAAATCATTGGACTACTTAATGTAGATTATTTTTTCGATTTTATTTTAGTATTTCTTAAGGATGCTAAAAGACTTGGTTTATTTCGAAACCAGCAAAGGAAAATGTTCTTACTGCGGGAAAATGTCATGAATTAATTGTTCGATTCGATTCGCTTTAAAGAGAAAACGAGTTTGGAAAAATGGATTCGTTTAATAAATGGGTCAATTCGATTTCATTCGTTTATTAAACGAATTGAATACGAATTTAAGCTCATTGATTCATTTTTTTTCGTTTAGGATTCGTTTTATTATTTTCTTTTACTAGTTATTGTTATTTTTCAATTAAGATTCGATAAATTATGACTAATTACCATATAAAAATAATATTGTTTATATTTGGTGAGGTATTTTTAGTAAATATATTAATTACATATTTCATATTTCATATGTATATATTTATGAAAATTTAATGTAAATAAATTATGATAAATTATGTTATTGAATAATATCATGAATAAACGAATATTCGTATTCGATTCGTTTAATAAATGAATCGAATACGAATCATGATATTAAAATTTGTTTAATAAACGAATCGAATACGAATCCATCATATTTTGATTTGATTCGTTTAGGATTCGATACGAATTCGATTCGTTGATTCGTTTTGCCACCCCTAACTGTTAGCCTATGAACCAAGAATCGACCCAAGTTGGACTGGTCAGATAAAGATCATGGAAAGAAGTGTAGAGTGGACTTGAATCTTAATCTGCAACATTTTTGTTATATATAGTAGTGTTGATTCAATTATATTTTCCACACTAATTAGGTGATGTCTTCTAAACTTTACTTCTTTTTATTCAGACATTGGGGACAATGTCTCAATTTGATTGGGGGAAGAGATAATTGACTATATAGTTTTCGATTTTTGTATTTTCATGTTTGTAAAAAAAATATTTTTATTTTTGTTGTTATCGTTTTTTTTTTAAAAAAAATCATGTTGTTTTTGTTTTGTTATTATTTTGTGTGTAAAAAAAATATTTTGTGTTGATTTTTCTTTTGTGTTTTTATTCAAAAAAAAAACTACACATAAACTAACAATAAATATTTGACTAATCAAGTGGAATTGTTGTTCATAGATGACAGTGTAAGAAGTTTTCGCTTCTGAGACACATCTAAATGTAATTCGTAATAAGTTATTTTTGTTCATTTCTTTTTGAATCATTCAAATTTATGAATTCTCCATAATATTGATTTTTGATTTTCATATGCTCATTTGACATGTATCATCAACATACACGATAACATATGATTGTGCGTTGTAAGTGAAAATTTTGTAGTATTCAGTTCTCTAGTTTGTTAGAGCTAGCACCTAAAGACAGTGAAATTTGTGTTTTTATTCCAAAAAACTAACCAAGCTTGTACTTAGTAACCGGATATCTTACCTCAATAAGCAGTGATTGTTCGCGTAAAACGGTAGAGCTTGAGTTAGTTTAAAAAATGATAATAATAATAATCAAGCTTTTACTTAGTAACGAGACATCTTGTCTCAGCAAGTAGTGATTGTTCGCGTAAAATGGTACAGCTTGAGTTTGAAAAAAATATGTGAATAAGTTCGATTTTGTAACCTCTCTAACTCGAGCAATTAAGTTCGTATGAGTGTTTTAACACTTAGCGCCCTAAGGTCAACTGGTCTGGGAGTCACTGGTCCAATGCTCGTTACATGGGTTAAAGAGAAAGCTTAAGGAAATCAAATACTTCTTCTTTTTGACATCTGAGATCCGAACAATTAAGTACGCAATTGTGTCTTAACACCTAATGCCATAAAGTCAGTTGGTTTTGGAGTCACTGACCCAAAGCTCGTTACAAAGATTAAATATGTATTATTAAAAAAAATATTTATAAATAAACTTTCATTGCCAATAATGTGTGAACTCTAATATAATTTTAGAATAAAATTACTCTTTTTTCAACAAGACCACTGAATATTGTGGGCACAATGAATTGATTAGTACTTTATCTTATGTGTATATAGAAGAAGGGTAGAAAATACATGAAAATTTGTTTATTTAATAATTTAAAAAGAAATAAAATAATTATTAACTTGGATAAGAATTTATCTGTTTAGTTTTCGCTTAAATTACTATAGACTAATAATAAGCTGGTTGGGGTGTGATGAACACTAAAAAATATACGTTTAATAAAGAGAAAATAATCATTTTACACTTATAGTTTCATTAATCCCATTAATTTAGCACATTTGTGAAATTATAATTAAATCTATGTTTTATATATTTTTATTGTGATTTTTATATCTTATGTATGTGAAATAATACTTTGTATGCATAACTAGAAAAGTGGACGTGATATTTGGATTTTGGAGGCCAGAAACTTAAAAGGTGTTCTAACAATGTACAATTTTAACTTTGCGCAATTTTCGTATTTTGGCCATAATGTTTTACTTCGATATCGGATCAAGGCAATTCCAGTTCCGAGTGAAAGGAGACTCAAATATATATAATTTTTATTCTTTACAAGATCTTATAGTTCTACGAATTTCAATGCTGAAATGGATGAAAAATATTAAGTGTGTTATATGTAATTATTAAAGACAAAAACAATAAGAAAAAAAGAAAAAAGAAAAAATATATAAATATTAATGCAATTATTAAATACAATGTAATTATCAACTATAAGAGTTGTTGAGCACCTCTTGCTATAAAAAAGAGGTGTTCAACACCTTATTACAGCAGCCCGCTCCATATTTTTCTCTGAGAATTTGTGGAATTGCAGTTCTTGTGTGTTTTATTTTTCAAAGCTTTGTTGTAATTTCTTTTTTTCTTTCAATAATAAAATTATACAATTTTTTATTCAAATCATGAGTATCTAATTTCATCATGCTGGTGTAAAGGGTGGAACTCTTAATATGATAATATAGATTAATCTTACTTATATTATAATATATGAATTATAATCTAAAGACAAATATTTAATTAAAATATGGACTAATTATTGACAAACTTTATTACCGTCTTTATGGCTGGTTTTATATTTTTTGACATAATTGAGTACTTAACTGAACTTGTTATAGACAAATGTTATCACTACCTTTTACGACTGTTTTTATATGTTTTGATACAATTAATTCATGAAGTAAATTAACTGGGTAATAATGACAATTTTTATATTATAAAAAGTAAGATTTTTCTATATTTGAAATATCAAGAGTGGATCCCCTAGCCCCAATATTCTATTTTATTATTGCAGTCCATTTTAAAATTGTTCACCACTTCAAACAATTCAGCTTTTTTATTTTCACTCGAATTATTAATTTATTTTATTAAATTTATTATTTTAGATCGACCTCGAACTTATCAGGTTATTTTATTACTTCAATACTTTTATATTTAGAAGTAAAAAAATATATTTTATGAATGTGTCTAGGGGTGGGCATTATCGGAAATCCGATCCGATCCGATCCGAAATGCCCATGGCTGTTTGATTCGTTCAGATCGAATCATCTTATCGAACTCGATCCGATCCGATATGAATTCGAATCGGATAGAATCGGACCGAATCGATACGAAATCATCCTATTTCGGATCGAATTGGTCCGATCCAATCCGAATTCAGTGGGTTTGAGTCAAAAAAATCGAGCGGATTGGATAAAATCCGATCCGAAATAATTCAAATTTTTTTTTATTTAATATGTAACGACGTCGTTTTGCATATTAAATAAAAAAAAAATTCAATCGGATCAGATAAAATCCGATCCGATCCAAAATCC
>SKCR01026117.1:0-63854 GCA_019454045.1 Zanthoxylum bungeanum | reverse complement strand
CCATAGCCGAATCTAAATGAACGGTAATATGGTCTGCACTCGGGATACAATTCCATGTACCATTGGATTTTATAACGCACTAAGTTTAATTAAATAGTTTAATACAAATCTTTACCATTTTAGGATTTTAAAATTTTAAACCTATTAGTGTTCTAGTATTTTAAAAGTTAAAATATAATAGGTCACTAATACCACTTTAATTAAATTAGTTTAATTGAGTAATACAATTAGTAGAGACTAATGGAAATTAGTGATATAAATTTCAAGAGTTGAAATTGGTTAGGTCACTAATAGTGTACTAGTGTAAATAAGAGTTATAATTTAGCCACCATAAATTTATTCACATTAGTTAAATTAAAATATTAGATATTTTATAAATAGAAACCTTGAACTTAAAATAGTGATTGAGAGAGGGATATACGACAGTATATTCTGCGATCTCCGTTGTTAGTCCGAAAATGTGAGATTCAAAAGGCGCCTCGAGATGGCTTTGCTTTTGTCCCCTATGAATGGTGTTCATTTTGGGTCAATATCAGGTTTGGATTCCGAGAGGATAGGGATTCTAGATGTATCTTGTGAAATGACCTACCCTACGGTGATACTTCACTCGTTAAGTCCAAGAATCCCGAAACGGCGGGTCACACTCACAAAGGAATAATTAAATGTTAATAAATTCCTTGATCGAATCAAACGGTAGTTGTTTAATATAGGAATAAGAGTTATTCCCGCATATATTAATCGACTGAGATTGTCTCGATCTATTATGCAAGTACTTGACCTACCATACGGCGACACTTACTTGTGGGATAATAGATTTCCATGGCATAGTAATTCTCTTAGGTTTCTAATTCGTTATTCATGGTTTATGCATCATGTATAATTTTATGCCAAAATTGTTTGATGATTTTAATATGCGATGAATGAATGTTAAATGCATGTTTATTTTATTTATCAGCCATGGGTTCTCCATTTATTTCTATACACTCAAACGATAAATTAACAGGAGAAAACTGTGTTAAATGGAAAAGTAACATAAACGCTATCCTGGTCTATAAAGACCTAAAGTTTGTCCTGACGGAGGAGTGTCCTCCCGAGCCGGCCAGAAATGTTGGCCAAGTTGTGCGCGATACCTACCAGAAATGGGTCGCAGCAAATGAGAAAGCCCACTGCTACTTGCTAGCAGGGATGTCTGAGGTTCTTGCTGCAAAGTATGAACCTATGGCTTCAGCATCTCAGATGATGGAGTCATTGCAGGGCATGTTCGGGTAGCCCTCGGAGCGTCAACATCATGAGGCCATGGTCTCAGCGATGACTGCTAGGATGAGGGATGGGACATCAGTCCGAGAACAAGTCTTGAGGATGATGACCTATATCAACACTGCTGAAACCCATATGAGCGTAGCCAGGTGACCATGATTATGGAAACTCTTCCGAAGAGTTTCCTACAGTTTAAAAGCAACTATGTTATGAACAAGTTGACTTTTACTTTGACCCAACTGCTTAATGAGCTCACCCACTACGAGTCCATGCTTGTGGATCCTCGTAAGCCCAGTGCTGAGGCAAATGTTGCCGAGTCTTCAAAATCTGCAAAGATAAAGAAGAATAGCACTGGGAAGGCTAAAGGTATAGATACTTGATATACGTAAAGACCTTGCTGAAGGTAACTTTACTATGAGAGTCAGAACAAGGGATGTTGTTTCAGTCAAGCAGTGGGAGTTAACAGTTTTTATTTTTTTCAAATAAAAGTTATTTGAATTTAAACAAAGTGGTGTTTGTTCCTGTTTTGTCATGGAAATTTGATTTCTGTTTCGAAACTATTGCATGATGGTTATCATTTTATCTAATAATAATAGTTATTATTTCAAAGATGGATTACCTATATGCTAAGGAAACTAGGAGATAACTTGTATGTGTTAAGACCGTTAACACATAAGTCACTGCTCAAATACTGAAATGTTTAAGGTTGAGAAACCTAAACTAAACGGCAAAATATTTCTCACGATGACACATATATGTGGCATCTTAGACTTGATCATATCAACCTTAACTGGATAGACAGATTGATAAAGAACGGAGAATTAAACCAGTTAAAGCTCATAACTTTACCAGTCTGCGAATCTTGTTTAGAAGGAAAAATGACCAAGATACCTTTTATTGGAAAAGGTATAAGAGTCAGTCAACCACTTGAGCTAATACATTCAGACGTTTGCGGACCGATGAATGTAAGAGCCCGAGGTGGTTATGAATACTTCGTCACATTCATTGACGATTATTCTAGATATGGGTAAGTTTACCTAATGTAGTACAAGTCAGATACTTTTGAAAAGTTCAAAGAGTATCGTGCTGAGGTTGAGAACCAGATAGGTAAAACAATCAAAACTCTGTGATCAGATCGTGGAGGAGAATACATTGATAGAGATTTCGAGGAATTCTTAGTTGAGCATGGGATAGTATCCCAGCTCACAGCACCTGGAACACCACAACATAATGGTGTTGCAGAGAGGAGAAATCGGACCCTGCTAGACATGATGAGATCTATGTTTAGTTATAGCTTACTACCTAGTTCATTCTGGGGATATGCACTGCAAACTGTAATGCATATCCTTAATGTAGTTCCATCTAAGTCTGTTCCTAAAACTCCCTTAGAGTTGTGAAATGGTCGTAAAACTAGTTTACAACATTTCCAAATATAGGGGTGTCCAGCACATGTGCTGAAGAATAAGACTACAAAGTTAGATTCACGTTCTCATGTGTGCCTATTTATTGGTTATCCTAAGGAGACTAGGAGTGGATTCTTCTATAGTCCTGATGAAAACAAAGTGTTTGTATTGACAAATGCTACGTTTCTAGAGGAGGACTATGTGGGGGATTTCAAGCCTCGAACCTCGAAGTGAAGTGTTACTCGAGGAGCTACTTGCTAGTTTGACCAGCACACCATCATCAACGACAGTTGATAAATACATAGCACATTCGACATCTGAGCGTCAGATGCAAGTTAGTCAGAATGATCTACCACCTAGACATAGTGGGAGGGTTGTGCGATAACCTAATCGCTACCTTGGGGTTGGAGAGTCACAAGTTGTCGCATCCAGCGATGGTATAAATGATCCATTGACCTATCGTAGTGCAACGGATAATTCTGACAAAGAGGAATATCTCAAAGCCATGACCCTAGAGATGGAGTCCATGTACTCCAACTCAGTCTGGGAACTTGTAGACCAACCTGATAGGGTGAAACCCATAGGTTGCAAGTGGATCTACAAGAGAAATAGGGGATCAGATAGGAAGGTACAGACCTTCAAGGCTAGACTAGTGGCCAAAGGTTATAGCCATAAAGAGGGAGTTGACTATGAGGAAACTTTCTCGCTAGTAGCCATGCTCAAATCCATCTGCACTTTTCTATCCATTTCCGCATATTATGACTATGAAATTTGGTAAATGGACGTCAATACTGCATTCTTGAATGGCAATCTTGATGAGAGTATCTATATGGTACAACCAGATGGGTTCGTAGCCCAAGGTCAAGAGCAAAAGGTTTGCAAGTTGCAAAGGTCCATTTATGGACTTAAGCAGGCATCTCGATCTTGGAATATAAGATTTGATACCACAATCAAGTCTTATGATTTTGAGCAGAATGTCGATGAGACTTGTGTATACAAGCGCGTCATTGACGGGAATGTGGTTTTTCTTGTTTTATACGTCGATGATATTTTACTCATTGGGAATGATGTAAAGATATTATCGGACATGAAAACCTGGCTAGCTAACCAATTTCAAATGAAAGATTTGGGAGAGGCCAGTTATGTTCTTGGGATTCAGATACTTCGGGATCGCAAGAAATGACTGTTAGCTATGTCTCATGCATCCTATATCGACAAGATCCTTCTATGATTTTGGATGCAGAATTCCAATAAAGGCAACCTACCTTATCAGCATGGAATTCATTTGTCAAAGGAATAGTCTCTTAAGACACCTCAAAATGTTGAGGAAATGAGACATATCTCATATGCCTCAGCAGTTGGTAGTCTTATAAATGTTATGTTATGCACGAGACTGGACATCTATTTTGTAGTGGGAGTAGTCAGTAGGTTTCATTCGAACCCAGGATTGGATCACTGGGTGGCTGTGAAACACATTCTCAAGTATCTTAAGAGAACGAGAGATTATATGCTTGTGTATTTCGGTGAGGATATGATCCTAAGGGGATATACAGACTCTGATTTTTAGACATATGTCAATTCTAGGAAATCAACATCTGGATCAGTGTTTACCCTAGGTGGTGGGGCAATAGTATGGATGAGTGTAAAGCAATCTTGCATTGCTAACTCCACCATGGAGGCTGAGCATGTAGCCGTTTGTGAAGTAGCTAAGGTAGCAGTCTGGCTCCGTAAAATTATGGGGAGATCTGGAAGTTGTTCCAGATATGAATAAACCACTCACACTTTATTACGATAATAGTGGTGCAATGGCAAATTCAAAGAACCAAGAAGCCACAAGAAGGGAAAACATATAGTGAGGAAATTCATAGGAATATTGCTAATCTGTTTACATTGGACCTTATCAGCTAAAGTGTTTGAAGGTCACCTAGATGGTCTAGGATTACGTGACATGTCCCATTTGCTCTAGTACAAGTGGGAGATTGTTGGGATGTATGCCTAGAGCTACATGTAAAGTAAACGGTTTTTTATGTTTTGAAATAAAATGATGCATTATTCACTTATCAAAATGTTTGTTTAATTTTCGCATATTATAAATTATCTTGATTTCCCTAGATTACTTATGTGCCTTCAGACTTAGTGTATGAGTGTCATACACAAGAGGATTTAAGTCTGAAGTTAGTAATCTTAAATAGTCCATAGACAGCAAACAAAGCGGGTACTTTATTTTTGGTTTATCTATAGCTGCGGTCCATTCTATATTTGTATGGCGACCTTGATCCAGGATCGTCCATGTAGAGACATGAGAATGGAGGCACCTTGTATGATGTGGTCATATAGGACTAGAACCATATGGAAATGACTTTCTTATAATATCCGTTAAACAAAGAAAATCATTTCGATCTACTAGATGGTCATATATGGATTGATCTTAATCCTGAGTGTACTACGAACTCCTGCATGGCAGGCTATGTCCTTTGATTTACAAATGTGAGGTTGGTGTAATAGTCTCGACCAATAGCTATGTACTTTGGGGGCATGGTCTGTTGTGTAGCTGTGAACGTTTTACATAGATATGGAGTTCACTCCTTCTTGTGAGAAGTATATGAGTATCTTTCTTAAGGGTTGATTCGGTACTTGAACGGTTTGAGCGCTCAAATCTTTATGATACGAATAGAAAGATTAAAATTCATAATGGTTATGAATAAATCGTTCATTAGAGAATCAATGGTACTTAAGGTATAAATAATTAGAGGGGTATAACGGATATTATGACCCGGCTTTAATTACGAGATACTCGTGAAGGGTCAATTCATATGTAGTGACTATATCGATGGACACCGACTTTGTTCGGCATAATATATCATCTACGGCAACGAGAGTGCAACTTCAGGTTTTTAGTGGAATAACCCGGAGTTAATAATTCAGAATATTTAATTAAGAGCTTAATTAATATTTCGAAATTATTGGAGCTCGGAACTGTAGGTCCATTTGGTCCTCGTGCTAGATCAATATACTATAACGGATTTAGTATAATTGGATAGTCCAATTATATACTCACATATGTATAAATATTATTGATATGATTAATAATATTATTTGTCATACTTGAGACTATATATTAAAAGTTAATATATGGTTATAATAAATATATGATAATTATTAAATGAATAATATTAAATTATATATGATATAATTTAATAAGGTCATATTAGTAATTTCCAAATTTTGGGCTTTGGAAATTCTTGGATTGTTTTGGAAATTAAATCTTTTAAATTGGTGGTTACACTTTATGAAAGGTAATTACACCTTTTATTTTTGTAACATGTCTTTTATTATAGTAATAAAAGTGGAAGTTACAAAAATTAAATAAAATATTTCCTCCTTGGCCGAAAATCATAGGTGTAGAAGTGGAAGAGATTTGGTTATTTTTGGAAACAAATAAACCAAAGTAAAAAAAGAAAATGATCTTTTCTTTTTCGATAATCCTTCCTTTTGTAACCCTAGCCACCTTTCTTCTTCATCATCTTTCTCTCAAAAGTTGAGAAATACCATGGAAGAACAAAAGAAGAAAAAGATAAAGAAAAATAATTGTGACAAAAATCTCTAAAGAGTTTAGGGATTTAATTTGTGTGAGTCAAGCCCACACTTATTTTCCGTTGGTTGTGAGACATAGCACGGAAGACTCTTTTAGTGTCGAACAAAATCAAAATCATCATCTTCATCTCTTTCTTATTGCTCAAGGCAGTGAGGGCTTGTTTTACTCATTGCCGCCTCTTTACTTGGTGAAACGGAACTCGGTTGGGTTTCGTTTTAATCCAGTTTTTTGGGGAATATTTTGTGATGCTTTGGGGTTGTGTTGGGGCTGTTTTCAAGTGAAAAATCAGATCCGAAACACAGCCATTGTCCGCATATTTCAGGGGCAATTTCGGCAGTGCACTGTATGCGTATGAGTTCCAAAACAGTCCAGTTTTTGTCCGGCTATTCGGGGCTATTTGGGGACTATTCTGGAGCTGTTTTGGCAATTAAAGGAGAATGGCAGAAAAAATTTCAAGTCTGATCTGTGTGCCTAAGAAGTTTCTGTTGCGCGAGGAAAGCGTTTCCTATAATTTTACCATAAGTGCAGCCTAAAATTTCAACCATCAGTAGACCCTGAGGGATCCATGGATAAACAGCCACAGCCAGCCAAAAATTATTTTTCATGTCTTACACACCGGTGGAATCCACCATGACCATTTGGATGGTTGCGTCTGGCTGAAGATGTTAAACTTAGCGCTAGCTGGGAGACAACCCTTGAATCTGCATTTATTTTATTTTATTTTATTTTTTTCTTTACTGTAGTATTATTTATTGTGTGCTAATTGCTTGTTTATTATTTGCATGAGTATTTATGCAAGTGTTAGCGCAATCCATACAGCCCACGCAACCAAAGTCTTACCAGCGGGAGCCTGATTAACTCCATGCATGGTAGTATTGTTCCTCACTCTTGTTTCTTTATGTTTATCTTACATTGAGGACAATGTAAGTTTTAAGTTTGGGAGTGTGTGCATGTAGTGATAATACCTGTTATAAAAAAATAAAAAAAATTGTTTTTTGTTTTTTTTTGTCCTTAGTAATAAAGCATAAGTCCAATGATGAGTATTGTTTGCTTTAGGATGAAATCTTAGAAACGATAAGTTCCTAATTTACTTTTATCTGATGCATTGAGTATTTGATCTAGGTTAGACTCGTAAGCACTTAACTAAAGGTTTTTAGCAGTAAGAACCTAGGTAGTTGGCAAAGTGACTAGTTGAAGAAATTGCATGTCGATGAATGACCGTTTACTTAGATGTCTATCTTGATTTGCTAGTGTTATGATGTATGGTATGGTTAAAAATAAAAGCATATATAAATTTTTGAAAGAAGAAAAAAAAAAGAAGAAATTAAACCACCTATAATCGATAAGCGTGAAGCTACCCATGGGAGAGTGTTAGGACCACCATGAGGAGAAATGCTACCTTAAAGGGTAGGTGTGTTGGAAAAAAAGTTTTTGAAAAAAGAAAAATAAAAAAAATTATACCATACTGAGCTAAGAAAGGCAATTACATAGCTATTTGAGATATTTAGGTTGGTTTGACCCATCGGATCCCAATTTTAAACGAAATCATTGAGTTGGCTTACCTAGGAGTCGAGCTGTGAATGAACATTTACACACACACACACACACTGTGAGTCTGGCTTAGATGATTTATTCAAGAACTTGGATTTGAGTTTCTTTGAGTACTTTAAATTTTCTCTGATTTCATTGCTAGGCATTCTTTGAGGACAATAATATGTGTAACTATTGGGACTATTTCATTTTGTTATTTTTGCATGATTGCATATGTTTTGAATGACGTTTGTGGGTGTCGTCGCTGTAAGCTCTCACGAGACTATAACTCGTCCACTAGGGCCACCTAAGGGTTTAAAGGCTTATTGCATATGCTAAATGAAATCGTGATCCCTACAAAAGTGGCTTAGATAGTTTTTATTTATTTCTTTTTAATTTAGTTTAGTTTACATTTTCTTTTTGAGTGTGAATTGCCACGGACTAGCAATAAGCTGGTTGGGGGTTGTGATAAGTGTATGAAAATGTACTTTGAACATCACTAATTCGGCTTTAATATCAAGTATTAAATCTTAATTGTAGTTTATTTTATGTTTTATTAGCAGAAAGTAATGGAACATGAATCTTGGAGCAATTGTACATGTTTTGGGATCTTACAGACACATCGGAAGCACGCGGGAAGAGCAGAAACACAGAAAACATGAGTCCATAGTTTTCAACTAGTGTCGAGACGCCCATCTTCTGGTGTCGTGACGCCCATCTTCTGTTGTCGCGACGCCCATCATCTAAGCCATACAACCCATATGATCAGCATCACTCCATACAAAATGCCTCGGTAAAGTTCCATAATCTTAATTCGGTTGTGTTTTATACGCATAAGGACTCTAGGACTTCCCTATATATACCCAAGCTCGTCCAAAACCCTAAAAAAAAGAGAAGAAATACACAACAAAGAGTTCAAATCACATATTTGAGATAGAAGAACGAGGAAGATTCAGGCCAGACAGGATGTCTCTCCGATCCCTTCAGGATATGTCTTTCTTTTCTATGGAGAACTAATCTCCTAGGCAAAGCTAGGGATGAGCTCTGGTACTTAACTTCTTATATTCATGTTTTTGATTCATGAATGATCACCAACGTTTAATACAATTGATTTTTCATTATTCTCTATTATCTTTTGATTTATAATCCAAAGATTGTGTTTTACTAATTTTCATATAGGAATAGTCATGCTTTTTCTATGTGTGATTGGGGAACCTAGTTGTAACTGGTATTGTTATTTTATGAGTTAATATGTTGCTGCAGTAATACTTGTGGGTATATTATCGACATTAGATAGGTCATAATGATAACATAGTGTGTTGTTAACATAGAGAAAGTAATTCATTGATTACCTTAAAATTTAATGTGTTTTTCATTGAAATATCTTCCGATTGTTGGTTTGGGAAGTGAAACCCTCAATTGAGTAATAAAAGAAATCAACTGCTGAATATAGAGATTTGATACAAGAGGGATTTCCGACGCTTTGCTGTCTTTCTCTATTGATAATTCCTATATGTTTTTCATAATCAATAATCTAAATTGCCAATTAAATCATTTCTTTTAATTAAGTTATTGCTAACGTTCATACTAAGTGATTCAGTTCCTTTGTAACAATCTCTCTGAGGAATCGACACCTCAACTATAATGTGATAACCGCAAGTACTTTTTGGGCATAATCACCAATCAAAACAAAATCCTCATAGAGTGGAACATGGAAAATGCAAAAAACACTACTAGATTGGAACAATTGTCAAAGTCAAGTAGCTTCACTTCGAGCATTGGAAAATCAAATTGGGCAAGTACCCATTAATCAAAGCCAGAGGCCACATAGAGCTTTATCTAATAACACAGAAGCCAACCCTAGAAGAGAAGGGAAAGAATTTTGCAATGTCATCACAGTCAGAAATGCCATCACGTTCAGAAATAAGGAATCATAAGAAGATGAGCCATCCATAACCCCCCACCCCAATTAAGCAAGCACCTAAGAGAAGTTTATTATACTATGAACTAAAGCCTTCATTCCCGACTAGGCTAATATTGAAGAAATAACTAGAGAAATACACAGAGAAGCAGAAAAAGAGAAGCGCGACTTCACAAATGGCTAAAACTATCAAGGAATAATAGCTTACAAATGTGTGTAGTGCAATACTACAAAGAACACCCACAACTAAATGACGGGATCCATGCATCTTCATAATAGCTTGCACTATTGCGGATTGCAAGATTGCTGACCTTGCAGATTGCTGACAGAACCATCATGATGCCTAAGAGGAAGATAAAGGATATGATGGTGAAAGTGTGGGACTTTGAAATTCCAACAGACTTCGTTATCCTAGAAATTGAAGAGGATGCAAAGATACCATGAAAACCCGCATCTAGGGTAGTGTTGTTCATCACTCTTGTTCTTTACGCCTATTTTACATTAGAGATAATGGAAACTTTAAGTTTGAGGGTGTGTGCATGTAAGTTTTAGTGGTTGTTATTGTCATTTTTTAAAATAATAATAATAATAATAATAAATGAAAAAAAAAACAATTAAGTCATAGGTAATGAAGCATAAATCCAAATGATGAGATTTTTTGCTTTAGTGTGAAATCTTAGAAAATAATAAGTGTCCAATTTACTCTTATTCGATACCTTGAATAGGTGATTTAGGTTACACTCGTAATCTCTTAAAAGTATATTTCTAGCAGTAAGAACCTAGGTAGTCGATAAAGTGACTAATTAAGAAAGTGGTTAGACGATGAATGCTTGTTTGCTTAGATGTATGTCTCGGTCTGCTAATGTTATGATGTATGGTATGACTAAAAAAGAAGAAGAAAATGTTAATTTTGAGGGTGTGATGAGCGAAAAATATGTCTATATTTACTGCCATTTTATCTTGTATTTTATGTGTTATCTCGAGTTGTATGAACGTTTTGATGCCCTTTGGGTATCTTTTGTAGGTCCAAATCATATTATTACTCAATTGGTCTCAACGAGAGATGAATCGGCAAAATCAGAGTAAAATCAGGCCGTATTCCAAAGTCATCTTGTGTGTCTCGACACTGGTCAGCGCGTCGTGACACACTATAGTGCGAATTTAAGGTAGAATGTTTCTTCTTGTGCGCATCGCAATGCTGGTCTATAAGCATCGCGACTCCCAATCAAAAGGAGCCAGCGATGCGACGCCGAGCTTTGCGCATTACAACACGGACACGATTCTTGATGCGTGAAGAACTTTATTTCTTACAAAAAAAACTCCCAAGGCCTCCTATATAAATTTAAGCTCGTCAAAAACCTAAAGGGAATACTCATAATATACTTTTGGAGTCTCAAATAAATAGAAGAACACCTAGCATAAGGAAAAAACGAAGTTCTTAACTGATGTTGGAGATTGAAGCCGAAAACTGCAAATAAGAATTCTTTCTTCCCTTCATTCTCTAGTTTATTCTTGATGAGTTCTTTTTTTGTAATAATGATTAGCTTGAATTTATTGAGCATTATGAGTAGCTAAATCATTAATGTATGATTGTAATGGATCTCAAGCATATGTTTAATTATTTGATATGCATCTTTTTTATTATTTTGGGTGTATTCTTGGATTATTTATTATTCTCTATGTTTTAATGCATGTTTTATTGTTTGGCCAGCAATAGAATAGTCGCAGTAAATCCTTAGGAACTCGACAAACGAAATTTGGGTTAGCCGTGGGAAAAATAACGCATGATCTAATTATGTGAATAGATTTCCTTAGGATATACATATACCTGCAAGGCATGCGTAGACAGTAATAGAACATGATCTTAATGGATTTGGTTTAAGTTAGTTAACATAGACATATAGTTAATTGATTTAATCGGAATATTTCTACCTGACCATTGAAATAGATTTGTAGATAATTTAGTGTTCTAGGTTAAAAAATCATATTAACAACCCAAGTGAATGAAAAGTGTTTGAGCCCATTGTTTGCGTGCTTACATGAAGTTACAACTCGATGTTCTTCTCGCATATAAAGTTTTCTCCAAAAATTATCTATTTGCTCTTTATTTAGTATTTTAGTTAATCATTCTCTCTCGACCAATTATTTAGTTGTAGTTAAGTACGTTTAGTTTTAGTATTAATAGGAGAAATAATAAGTCCATATAGATACGATATCCAATTATTAGTCACTATATTACTTGAACATTACATGTGCTTGGGTGCGGTAGTAAAAGGTAACTTCATTCTAATACCTCGAAAGCGGAAGAGTTCTGAGTTTACGTTCATAAATCATATTAAAATACAAAAGGGCCAATTCAGAATTAATTTTTGGTCCCATATTGCTCGAGCTACTTAAACATACTAAAAGGGTTGCTTATTTTACCCTAATTAAGGCTAATATCGAAATTGTCTCCCCGTATAAGTCTGCCCAAATGACCAATTAGGAGGGGCAACATTGTAAGAAACAACACTGTGGCCATTACTTGTGGTCACAACAAAGGAGAGGCTTTGGCCATTGAGATATGAGTTGCTTTGCCAGTTTTGGCCCCAGTTTCTTGACATTGACTGCCATTTAGTCCTTGAACCTTTGATGGATACAGCATGAACGTCACCAGCACCACCCACATTTGTTATGAGAACCAAATTGAAGTAAGAATGGCCATTTATTGTAAACCTTATGCCTCCATTTCTCTTACATCTTACCCTGCAACAAAAATTCAGATAAAAATCAGTCTCAGCAGCTTAAGCTAATAGGTAAAAATTTAAATAATAGTAAGTGTGGTACCGGTATCAAATGAGGTTGAAGTAGAGCCAAATGCAAACATATTGGTGTATTCAAACATAAGATCTATTAGTTAGGAATTTAAATCCAGTGCTGAGTTGAAATGTGCTAAAAAAAATTTTATAATCTTTTGTTGTGTGTACTTTAATAGCAATGGATAGTTAAGATTCAATTACATACAAGTTCTTATTCAATAACTATCAATTACAATTGGTAAAAAACTAATCACAAAATCTAGCTCAACACCGAATTGAAGTTGTAAGTAACTGCTTTTTTATTACCTTCGGTAAATGACAGGAACAATACCAGCTCTGTATTGAGCAATGTGTTGAAACACAGGCTGAGAGAGATCGAAGTGGTGGTTCGGAGGATCACACCAGCCACCAGGAGGGCAAAAGTTAGTGGCAGTGACAATAATGGAGCCACGCAGGCACCATTGTTGGTCATTCACACACATAATTTGAAAGCAAGCTCCACAGCTTAAGCCATTGTTGAACAAAGCAGTGCTCAGTGCTGCAGTGTTAGTCCCATAACCTTGGCTGTACAAATTCCCATACCCACAAGCCCCTCCTGCAAAATTACCAAAATTGAATTTTATTTCAATTTACAGAACACCAGGTTTGTTATGTAACATTAACTTACCCATTGTGCCAGAAGCATCACCACCTCCATAGAAAGTTGCATGAGCATTAATCCAACCTCCATAGTAACCCTTAACTGATGAGACCATTAAGAGAAACTCCACAAAAAGAATTACAAAAAGAGCCATTCTTTTTTCCTGCAAAATAAGGCATATTATTAATACACTCTTTAGCACAATATAACATGGGGTACAATTAATAAACAATTTTTAATCATATGTTTTGATTCTTTGAAGAAAGAGAGAAATGGGAGAGAATGAAAGAAATTTGAACCTTGGAAGGAGAGTTTGTGTAAGGAAATGAAAGAATGAGGGGAAATAAATAGAGGCAGGACTGACAACCTGAAATTATATTTGAAACTGTTAATAGTAAGTCGTTTTTTAGAACTGTGATTTTTGTAGAAACAGTGGCTTTTTTTTTTTAATTGGGGTTTTTCAAGTGGTTCTGTGGCTTCAAAGTTCAAACCGTGTGGTTTTGAAGCTGTCCATTTGACAAATGCCATGACTTTTGAGTGAATATGGATTAGAGCTTTAGAAACTTTGTGTAGAAAGACAAAAATGTGACTGGCTTCCACTACAGCAAATACAGAAATAGTCTCTGTACAACTGTCCCATAAATTCTTTATTCTTGTAATATGTTTGGGTTTGGTCAAATTTTAAAATGAGTGTTCATATATCAAAATGTATTTGATGTACATCAGTTTTGACCTACGAGGTTTTGTTTTTGAAATCATAGTAAAGGGTTCATACTACACAAATTCCTTGCAATGGAGGATTATGATAGCTTAGATGCAAATTTAGGAGCTCTAGCATTCTTCTTTATTAAATTCAATGAAGATATTTTGATGAATTTAAGGATGAAAGAAGTGATATATTCACAAGTTAAAGTCTTTAATTAACTATAAGTAACTATACAATCTATATATCTTTGTGGTGACATTGCTATTAAATGCTATTCAGGGAGATGGACTTGGTGATGGGATAAGAGCACATGTATGATGTTCTTTTGTTTCATGAGTTGCTTGATCCAACTGAGAAATGCTGCTGTCTCATTTATCATACTAAATATGGTGAGTAGATGTTGCAATTTGGCTTCCCACTGGCTCTTCTTTTATGGGTGTGACTTATTGCTCATCAAAAGTGTATTGTTCCAAAAAAAATGTTACCTTATAATCTAATTTTAATTTGTTAAAAAATAACCCAGATTACAAATTACTTGGTACAATGACAAATTACTGATTTTTTTTATTACGTTTTCATATTTTCAGTTATTAAGTTTTTGAGTAGGGTATATAATATCATAAATTGGAAACAAGAACAAAAAATAAGAGTCTGCCACAGGAAAAAAAAAAAAAAAAAACTTTAAAATCTTGAAATTTTCATCCAAGGTCGTTGTACTAGACAATTCTATAATGTAGTGATTCATCTATATGTACAGTGATTCATCTATAATTGTAAGGGATCATTGCCAAGCTATATGTACAGTGGTTAGGGCTAGCAATGTCCCTTTCTTATTAAGTGTACATAGCCTTTGTCAGCTTTTTGTATGGCAACAAAACATTTCCTCATGGTGGTGAAGATTCATTTTCACTTCTGTCATTGGTGTGCTTAAAACCTTTTGCTGCATTGAAGTTATAATGGGTCATTGGGATGAGTAGCCATTGAAATTTGGAATCCATAATAATGGGATTGAAACATCTCCAAATTTCTAATCAATCTCTTAAATTCTGGTGGCTTGAGATGTCAATGATCCTGAAAACTACAACTCAGAACTGTCATTTTCACATATTTGGTGTGTCTCTTGTAGGATTTAATGTTGTCAAGGACCTTCACTAACCCAGTTTTTGATCCCACTGATGAAAATTCTAAGGCAGCACATGTTGCTACATGTCCATGTTCCCATTGCTTTATTGAAGAAAAGAAGTATTGTCTAGATTTATTAACAGAGAGAAGGTTGATTTTGAATTCCTAATTTCATTTTACTCCTTGATTAGTGGAGACTTTGCATAGTCATGTGGAAAAAAAATAACATAACTTTGGACTGGATTAGGTGAGCCTTTTGTTGAAAACTGACCATTCTTGTGACATATTTCATCGCCTGAAAATAACCAAGAAGATTAAAACCTTAAATCTACTCAACAGTTCAAGTTTATATTGAGCCCTTGAGAGAACAATGTAACTGTTATGCTTCTACTTGATTATAAAAGTATGACGTTAAAGTAATGGGTAAATACTTAATTTTACTTGTCAGCTAATGTTTATCAACTCGCCGTCTATTTGTACTTAACAACTGGCAATTTCATTTCATAGGGGTGCAGCATTTCAATCCCAGATGATTATTTTCATGTTCAAATTATAGCAAGGTAAAGTTCTAGACTGATGCTAATCAATGCATTGCATCAAAATAGTAATTTCAGTAATGTCATTGCATTTGATTGCTATGGATTCACCACATTCTTGAGTATTACTCATTCATCCTTTTGGATATATATATATATATGCATCAACTTGTTCATATATTTACAAAGAACCATGGAGCCAAGCCTTTTGGGGGTGCTGTGCAACTTAGCTTTCAGCTTATCGGGAGACAAGCAACTCATGTTCTTACATAAATACAAAATAAGGGGCCATGATTTGGACTTCATTGGTAGCTTTAACTTTCTTGTACAACACTTGTGTTTTGTTTGCTTGTTTGAGCTTGAATACAGGGAGCAAGTGAATGCAAATGATCCGAGCTCTCACAGAATGCGACATTGGCTAAATTTTTTGTTTGCATCATAAGCTTAACCAGCTAGCTTGACCTGATGTTTATGATACCTTTCTGTATCCCATCAACCTAACCTCAATGGACCACAATAATGGTCCTGAAATGTACAAACTTATGTGACATTAAGAAGTTTCAGAGTCCACGCTGCAGGATTTATCTGCCCTAAACCATCATGTCACATTTGCGGCTCAGATGCAAAATTGAGCTACGTTTTGTACTATGTATTTGCTTATCCCACCTACGTATAATCCCTATCAAGTATTGGTGTTATAATTGTCATTTGAAGCAGTAGCGGAACCAAAAAGAGATGAGCGGTGGCAGTTGTCCCTGTTCAATTCGAGAATTTATTAATGCATTGTTTGGTGGATAATTTGATTAGCTTATAAGTTAGCTTACACTCTCAGTACAATATGTATAAACTAGTTTATACTCTCAATCAATATTATTTACCAAACGGACACTAAATGTATCAGACAAATTAATTAAAAATCCGATTTATTAATGATGTATTTTTAGATGCCCCATTAAAATGAACGGTATGTACTACCTTTTTTGAAAATTAAATTTTATCTCCATTAAATCAATATTCTAGCTAAGTTGCTGTTTGAAGCTGCTAGAATTAACATGTAACATCCAGAAGTGACAAAAACATATTTATAAATCGCTTATACATTCATTCTTTACTATTGAATCAGTGAACAAGCAAGTTTAAATGCTTAAGATTTCAACTTAATTTGGAAAAGTTAGATGATTTTTTCCCAAGAGATGAATCAACGAATACGAATTCTGATTGCTGTTCTGTCTATTAGGTACCTCTGTTTCACAACTTGGAGGAACTCATTCTTCACAATATATGGGACAGAGTTAAGCCTCTTGTATAAACTAAAGATGAAAATCATGAATTGAACACAAGCACAATGAATTAGAAAAATCTGGAAAAGTAATATGTAGAAGATAATGAACTTAAACCAAGTCGAGAAAATCTATATCCTTAAGAACTTATTAGCCTCGTCTCGGTGTACTACGAATCTCTTGTGGCTAACGTTCTCTCAGGATTATTGGTTGCTTCTTATAAAATAGGCACTTCTTTCTTCAAGAACTTGAACTAGGAAAAATGGAAGAAAGTTTCTCACTTGGAAAACTTAGACTCTCTAATATGAATGAATTTATAAACTCAATATGAATGAATCTTGGAATAATGTCAAATAAAGAACCCAGTGGACTTATTTATAGACATTGAGGGTTGCCTTTGTAAATGTACCCCTATGTCAAAATACACATTCCTTTAAGGATCATAATCCTCCAAGGAACCCTTTCAAGCTAAAAGGTCATGTCATTTCTCATACATTCTTTCATTTCCTACAAATATACACCATCTATTTAGAAAGTTTCCAACAATCCCCCACAATTTTCTAAATATCTATGCAGATACTTAAGAGAGTTTCCTTGAAATAAAACTGCATCGGGATAGGTAGCTTTCGCCTTGAACATTTCCTAGTGAATGACTATAACATTTACTTAGCAAACTAGTGACTCATAGTCTTGAACTATTCCGCCGTTGGTTTAAACCAATAGAATAGCCATCACACAGTTTCACTTCGACCATTTCCCGTTCTACGGTTGTGTTCAATTCGGCAATGAACATCAGTTCTGGATTCATCAAGTATTTTAGGGAATCCATCCTTTAAAATTCTCATGGAAGCGGTCTCACTTCTTACTTGAAATATGGAATCTACTATAAAGGCAATCTCTTTTAACTCTTATTATGACTCTTCTCCTAATATAATGATCATTAAAAGCCTTAAGTTAACCAAACCTTGACAGACAGCACTATGTGTCATTAAGGATTGGGAAAAAATATAAAACTCTATAGTTCTTGGTTTGAATTGCACAGAATTTCAATTGTCCCTTTGAACCTAGATCTTGAGATCTCCAGTCAACTAAGTTGCATTTCCACAATGATAATTTTTAGTTTATAGGCTTCAAGCCCATTTCCCTCGATTACTTCTCAACTTTCTCTCTAGGAAAACCTTTAGTAAGTGGATCCGTTAGGTTTTCCTTCAACTTGACATAATCTACTGAAATTATACCGCTTGAAAGTAGTTGTTTTATGGTATTGTGTCTTCGACATATATATCGATACTTACCATTATACATTTAATTTTGGGCTCTCTTAATAGCCGATTCACTATCACAATGTATGCTTATAGCTGGTACCGGTTTAGGCCAGTTTGAAATATCCTCTAAGAAATTTCGAAGCCACTTCGCTGCTTTGTCTAATACTATAAACTCATATTCCATATTAGACCGGACAATACATGTTTGCCTCGAGTATTTCCATGACATGGTTGCAACACCAAGTGTGAAAATAAATCCACTTGTGGATTTAGAATCCACTGTATCAGATTTCCAGTTAGCATCGCTGTATCCCTCTATAACAGTAGGATATATCTGTTAGCGACATATTTTCAAGATGTATTTTGATGACACAACACTTGAAGTCTTTGACGCGCATTAGCGAGACATTATAAAAAGATTTCGAAGCACATTGGTGGTAAAGAGCAACGGATGTGAAAGACGAGTTTCAAACAAGGAAAATCTTGTATGGTCTTAACTCAGGTCACTCTTTGTAAAGTGAATTGTTTACTTAAGTATCTAAACTCATAGGACACATGCACAATCATATAGATGCATTAGGGTCATGTGCAAAATATTTTAAACCTTCAAATCCTGCATTTTGGCACTGATACCGGCATACTGGTCCCATACTGGTCACCATACTTGTATATGCTTTGTTTTGCAAGCTCTCTGGAACTGACATGAAGCATATCGGTCACCATACCGATATATGCTATGTTTTCCAATCTCTTTGGAACTGGTATGAAGCATACCAGTTACCATACCGGTCTATGCTATGTTTTGTAAGCTCTCTGGAACTGGCATGAATCATACCAGTCTACCATATCGGTCTATCTAGGATTTCATAGCCACTGGAACCGGCATACACCATACCGATCTACCATACCGGTGAGCTTAATTGTAACATCCCCGATTTGGGAGATGTTGGCATGGGTTAGACCGTACTAACCCCATAAACCTCTGACTATCTACCCATGAACAGATACTAATATTTTTTTCTCTATCTAAGTATCTTAAGTATGGGACCGTAGCCCGAGTTTAAAAACATAACATACAAACTTAACATTAATGATTGTACTCAATAACACTTACTTATACAATGACTATTAAAACCAAAGACTAAAACATGACTTTTACTTGACTCAAACTGACTCTCACTCTCTCTGACTTAATCTGATGGACTTCAAACCCTAGTGACTGCATCAGTATCCGTCCTCCCGAGCTCATCCTCCGAGGATACATGTGAAACAAGGAAACTGAAAGTGGGGGTTAGATCGTCGTACGATATAAGTGAATGGACAAAAATTTGTAATACTCATATAAAACATTTGGTTCAAAAACCAGAATTCTAGAAATAACTTTATATGAAAGCTCTTTTTCTGAAAACTTTGTCTGAAATCCATTTTTTAAAACATATTTTTTTTGAAATCTGCTTTCGAAAGTCTGGTTTCGAAAAATTGTGTCTGAAAGATCTATTCTGAAATCTGTTTCTAAAATCTATTCTCTGAAAACTGCTTTCTGAAAACTGTTATCTGAAAACTGATATGTTTCTGAAAATCTTGACGTATGGGGGTGTTACATATCAATGTACCCCCATACGCCTAACTAGAGACAGAAGTGAAAATCCATGACTTTGGGGCGTTACGTATCGTTGTCCCCCAAAGCATGCCACTACTATCCCTGAAACTAGTGGTCTTGGGGCGTTACGTATCGTCGTCCCCCAAGCCATTGAACTAGAACTGGTGCGGATCTATGCTATCCTCCAAGCTCTGAAACTAGGATCTAGGGGCATCTATCATCCCTAGTCCTAAACTAGGATTTGGGGGCGTTACGAATCGTAGTCCCCCCAGTCCTCTACATGTGCACATGTTCTCTGTCCAACAATTTCATGTCTGTACAAGTTACATATTGAGGTGGGTTTTTCCCACATGCCTCGAAAACTATAATTCTCATGTCTGAAAAATATTTCTATCTCAAGCGTAACTAAAATAAATTAAACTTTCATGAAAATAACTTTAGTAAAAATAATCTAACGCCCTAAAGCGTAAAAATATAAGTCTGAAACGAAAAATAACAGAATGAAAGTCAGTTCAAAAGGAGAGTGTCCACTCACTGGTTGGAATCTTACTGGAGCTATACCACTTCGTCGAAGGAAATTACAACTCCTGCAATGGTTTATAAGCGATAATTTGATTAGACTAAAAACCACAAGATAAGTTTCAAAACTAGGCTAAACTTCTCAATTCAAGTATGTAATATCATCGCTTGGTATAACATACTCATAATAAGATGTAATGTATGTATGCGAACTGATACGAGACCCTAAGGGTGGTCTCTAACACGCTAGGGTGAAGCTGGACTTTAAAAACTGGTTTTTGGGAAATTCTTTGGCCACGTTGCGCGACGCAAGCAATTAGCGTCGCGACGCCCATCGTCCAGAAGCATGCTCATACTTTTGCCTTGCGCATCGTGACGAATATTAAACCAGAAGAGTTTCTGGGTAAATACCCAGATCGCGTCGCGACGCGAGGCTTTCTGCGTCGCGACGCAAGACCAAATTTTGTCTTGTCCTCATTCTTTCATACTTAAATTGCTCAAAACTTTTCCCCCAAACAATCACACAAGAAAATAGCCTCAATAAGCATTTGAAACACCACCAATATCATTCTCAATATTTACTCACATTCATTCAATATACTCTATTAGTTTATAACCAAAATTTAATAATTTGGGAGTTTTTCCACATCCACCATTTTTTGACATAATCATCACTCATTCATCATCTCATTCAAATCACTAACATACTATAATCATCAAAACATCAAAATTCAACACACAATAATTTGGGTCAAGATCATTTTCTTATCTTGAACCATAGTCTTCCTTCACCACTAAAGCTTCCATGTTATTTACTTGAATTGGGTTGAAATCTTCAATTTTCTTTCTAGTTTCTTCTTCTTCTTCTTCTCATTTTCTCCTCCTATTTTCTTTCTTCTTCTCACGTATCTCTCTCTCTCCCTCTCTCTTTCTCTAAATATTGAAGATTATGAATAGTCCATTTTATATAGTATGGACCAATTTGACTAATTGGCAAAGTTTTGATTTTTAAAAAAAATTAGAAACTTTGAGAGGTGTGTAGAATTTTCTAGATAGGTCCCAAATCACTATTCATCTAAAATTTTGATCTGCGTTTTTGACTCGCTTCTGGTCCGAAATTGGAAAAATGTTTAATGTGAAATTATAGATCACGATCTCAGCTTTCCGACGATATAGTATTCATAAAAATCGGAGTTTGTATAAGAACGTTATGGCCCAAATACCATGGGCTGTCCATAATGGAACATCGTAGCATCTAATATGAGATTCTCGAAGAATTTAATGACAGTCATCTCACGAGAGTATATGTTTCCAAACATAATTTATATTAAGTGACACTCGTCTTACAGTGTAATAGTAGTCGAAATTCCCGGTCATTACAAATTCTCCCCCCTTAAATAGGATTCGTCCTCGAACCCTCTTTAATCTTGGAATCTTATCATAGATCACAGGGTTTATGGGTTCCTTATAAACCACCATTTTAGATTGATTACATACTCATCTTCTTTTCATCCATTGTGTGAACTCTTTACTTGGCTGTATCATCGGGGCTTCTTTTTGGCTTAGCAATAAAGGTCTTCACCTGACTGATCACTTTCCACTTGATTAGTAAGTATATGATATTCTCTATATTTCTTAATATTTAACACATGCATCAAACCTCTTGTCGAGCTTGGGTAAGCTGCTTCAGAGTTTGTGGCTTTAGTGAATATCCCTTAGGTTCTTTGTTGAGAAATACTACCCCGTTCTTGTTTTATAAAATTTTCGCTGAGTGTTCTTAACTACCTCATTTCTGGACCTCTAGTTGTGTTCAACATCCCTTATCTACAGGAAATCTCTTTCTCTTGTTCTTTAGTTCAACAATCATTTGACTTGATCGGGTTCTTAATAGCTAGTACCTTTAACTCTCACTAAAATACTGATGTTTCTACGGTTAGGCTTCCATACTCCTTTTTTGGATTTGGTCATTGTCATTATTAACAATGCTTGTACTTGATACTTATTGTGCTCCATTTGTTCGACTTGATCTTAATATTCTTTCTCATCACTTAGCTACTTAATTCTTTATATTCTCCTAGCCAAACTTCAACTGCTTATGAGCTTCTCTCTTCATGTTCCACTATTTCTGCTTATCTATAGGGTTAGGGCTTCTTAGCTTGTTGATGTTGTCTACTGATGATGCTGGTACTCAGAATGTTGCTTGTGGGTAGTTTCCTAGTGGTCATCCCCAATTAGCTAAGGATTTAGGTTTAATTGCATGCAACTTGGTGACCAAACCGCATTCCCTGTTATTAACATCGATGTTGACGATTTGGTCCTAGCTAAGGTTCATACACTTTTTTCCTTTGCTTTCAAGGGTCGTAACTCAAATACATGCAAATATTCATACCTTAAAAATTCTCTTGCTATGCCAAGTACAACTTTGCAATAACTTATTTCTTTGATTTCGTACTATGAGGCGAATCAACCAAACCACACATACTCATGGATAAAACCGTCCCAAACCCGTAGTGGTTTGGTCAACTTAAACTAGGGCTGGTACTTTATATGATTACATGACTAAAATTACCTTGTTGTTACTCACTTTTGTCTTTATTTATTAGGTATTTTATCCTACCGTTGTTGCACCTTAAAAACTTTACTCCCAAACTTTTTCCTTTGTATTCTTTTCATCTTTTGCTTTATTCTACTCTATACTCAAAATTTTCTTGGTCTATGTCTCTTTCTTCTTATTTGAGGAATATATTTTTTTCTTTACATATCCACTATTTCATCAAACCTTGGTTCCTTGGAATCTCAGTCATTACTTTACTACTACTTTATTTCTGTACTGCTGTATCGTAACAATTTCTTTCCTGACTCTTTTACTCAGAAGTGTCTCTCACTTTTATTTCCTCCTTAAACTATTTCTGAAGGCCTTATATTTATGGTCTTCCTTCACTATACTTTCACTTATTCCTGGGAATATCTTGAGGCAACCTTGAAGGTATGTTTCTGCGATTGTTGTCCAACGAGGGTTGGGAGGGTGGGAACTTATCCTGAGGTCTTCTAATTATGGTGATCTAAATACACATACTGCTCATCTATGAGCCTATTAATCTCGTGAATGTATATATCTGATATCTTTCCTAACACTAGGGTACTACTGCTAAAAAAAATATATGGTTTGCCTTCTCCAGCTTTACTTCTGATCATTTCCACTATCATAGACACTACCTCTTCTGCAAAATCCCTCTGGAGTCATGGTCTCTAAAAAATTTCTCGTGTTGTCTCTACACTCCTTCCTATTTAGTCTATATTATTAAATCTTCTGAAGTCGTTACTTTCTCTCTTTGAATGCCTTTATCCTCTATTTGCTATTCTTCCTTAAGAAACTCACTCTGCTACAAAGTTTCTTTCTTGTCTCAGATCCTTGAACTCCTTACACCTTTAATTTCCTGAGACTCTATTAACTTCGATTGCTTAGGATATATCCTACTAAATCTTTGGTTCAGGGGCTACTATTTACCCTACTCTTTCCTTCTCAATACTATGAGACTCTTTATAAGTTGTATACCATATTCCTGAGAATCGTTCTCCCTGGTATTTTTATACTTCTAAGTCTTTACTGTTGGGAAATTCTATGGTCCCGAGGATCGAATAAAGCGATGAAACATAAGTGTGAATACATCAAAGAAGTTGCGGAATACTTACATTGAGCGGTTGAGCGATGGGAGGAACACAAAAAACTTCAAGCTCTCCTCCAATTTGCATTCGACAGTGGCAGTTTTTGAGCTCTCCAAAATTTCGGCCATGGTCCTTCATCAAGCTCCAAGCTTTGTTTGATGATTCCAAGCTCACAAGTGGGTTTCCCTATCACCTTAGGATGTCTCCATTGTGTGCTAGCACTCTTGATTTTGCAACAAAATCACTAGGTTTGCTTCTTCATGCTCTCGGCAGTGGCCAAAACCAGAAGAGGAAAACAGCCCATTTTGGGCGTGAGAGAAAGGGAGAAGAAGAGAGAAAGATGTGTGTTGGTTTGTGGCAAAATGTGTATCTAATACACTAAATAAATTTCCAAATTCATTTTCCAATTTTTTTTGGCTTTCCAAAAGTCAAAAGGCTTTAAGCCTTAACCACTCCCATCAACTATTCACATCAATCAAGTGACAAGTTGTCACATCAATTGATTGACTAGCGATTTAACGCTTGATGTGACTTGCGGGCCGCACTTGAATTCGAAATGCCAGTGCGCTTGCAAACACTCCCGGGCTCAGGTTCGCTAATTCCAAATTAACGAATTTTCCGTTGCGACGTAATTAAATAATTATGCCTAGCAAAATTACTATTCACGTCGCTAACGAATTAATTCTAAATTAACTTGTTCGCCCGAATTAAAATCTAATTTCAATTCCGCGTCAAAATCCAATTTCGTTTAATATATCAAATATATTATTTTATCGATTAATTCCAAATTAATCATTTTCTCTCTTTAATTAATATTTTATCCCAGATAAAATATCTCCGTAGTTAATCCCAGATTAATTTTTTCTCTCATTTAATTAATCCCAAATTAATAAAGTGTGAGTCATACGTCATCGGTGAATCTTCGGGAAGCGACCCATGAGATCCCCGGATATGTTGGCAGTAAATCTGGTCGTCGGACTATCTGAACACGGACGTACCTAGTACTACGTTTGTACCGATTTACAAGACAAGGTTGGCTTCTAGCAAAGCGCCATGCCTACCCAATTCTCCAGAAATATCCTTACAGGAATATGTGATCTATATCAGGCGTAGCATACGTAGTATTGCGTATTTCGATCCAGTATCGGATGTCACATGTTAGGCCTGGGGCTGGAATTGTGTCTGCCCCGTACGAAACACATATCAGATCTCTGGTAACTAGTCTTTATATCGGATAAACATGACCCAGTCATTTTATCCGATGACTGCAGTACAAAAGAGAACCGATTTCGTATCCTACGTGACCATCATCTCCACTATGACTGGAGTGATACTTCCGTCTTGACATCACACCCAACACACTACGATTCTCAATATACCCAGTAGAGCTTACACAGAACCTGTTAAAGCCCTGGACGACCTAAAACCAAAGTATATTGATTGTCGCAAGTATTAGCGGTGCAAGTCTCAGGTTAAGACCAAATACACCTACCCTAATTCGGACTTCCATAGACACATAGTCATACTACCAATGGAATTCCGAGGGGTCTATCCAGAGCGAAGCTGTTTTTCGTACCATCGGTAAAATACAACCTCATATTACACTTGCATTAGTATCCTATACCCAAATATATGAGAACTATGTCGTTATGCCCTCACAACGCGCACAAGTGTAATACTAGCCTTTTCTGCATTATCGATGTCCAATCTCGATAATACTCTGACTAGGGATATTTTATGATTAAACCTTCGCGGATTGATATTGTCTCATATAATCTCAATCCAGGAACTAATCATATGGACCTCCTATCATTTATACATCTTGGTGATCTAATCACAAATGATAAGAGACCAATTTCCTTTGTCACATAGTTAATTTGTACAACAACACCATGATCTGTAAAAATAGTGACGCTATGGGTCATAACTGTCCAACAATCTCCCACTTGACCTATAGCCAGTCACTCGAGTGTCTTACACCCGAACTATGTACGGTTCGCTCAAATTACTGAGAAAAGATTTTTGTCAGCAGATTTGCATGATTATCATCTGATGCGATTTATACAATCATCACATCGCCACGATGTATGATCCAAACGGATCAGATGAATAGTCGAAGTATATATCTGGATCGTTGATGAGACCATTAATTCTTTAGCCTGCGCTGAAGCCTAGCTCAGCTGCTAACAGAACTATATCTAATCTAATTAGATTATTATCGACCCAAATGGCTTCTATTGTTGTCTCAGCTGCAGCAATAATCCAATTTTATTGTTTATTCGGTAACAGTATCTTGCTTAGAAGATTTCCAGCTCACTGTTCCGTTATTCAAACTTTATAGTACCGTTATTACGACTTATAGTCGTTTATTTCGGTTAGGAAACTTACAACAGTGAACCAGTCACTTCAAGTTCTCCATCTCCATAGTATAAGACAGTATCCTTAGTTTCTCTAAGATACTCAAGGATGTTCTTAACATCAATCCAGTGACTATCACTTGGATTGGCCTGATTGTGTCTCCATATGCTCAATGCGTATGAGACACCAGGTCGCGTACATTTTTCAATGTACGATTCTCGGAGAGTATTAACAACTTTAAATCTATCCCAGTAGATCTTTATTCCTAGAATAAAGGTTGTTTCTCCCAAGAATTCTACGAAGAATTTTCTCAAAAGCCAAGCTTTCGCCGATTTTATTTATGGGAATATCATTTCCAAGAAATGACATATCATCATTATATAGGAAATTTATGTCAGTGCGCTCCCATTAACCTCCTTATATACATAAGAAACAATTTCGTTTTGAATTAAATCATACATCATTATAATTATATCAAAACGATAATTCCAAGAACGCAATGTTTGCTTCAATCCAGCCATGGATCGAATAACCTACAAACCTTGTTTGCTAGTTTTGATACGACAAAACCGTCAGGATGTTGTAAACATCCTCCAAAAGGTTTCCGTTTAAGGAAAGTGCTTTTGACGTTCAGCTGTCATATTTCATAAATGAAACATGCAGCAGTTGCAAGCATTATCCAAATGGATTTACCATGGCAACATTTAAAAGGTTTCGTCATAATCGACACAATGTTGATAACGATACCTTTTCGTTACAAGCCTAGCTTAGTACGTTGGTATGTTGCCTTCCATGTATGTCTTCCTTGAAGACTTATATAGTACCAGTAGGACCAATGTTTTGCGGTACATCAACTAGTATCCAAACTTAGTTGATATACATGGAATCCACTCCGGATATCATGGCACTTTGCCATAATATGGAGTCGATACCTTGTATCACTTCCTCATACGTATTCAGTTCGTATTCCTCAATAAGATTGACATCTTTATAAGGTAGGATCAGAAACCCATACCCCAGGTTATTTTCTGACTCTCTCCGATTTACGCGGTTCTTGTGTATTCGAAGATTATTGGTATAGTTTCATCCTTGATGAACTATTTGTGTTCCAATAGGAATCGGTGCTCGGAATAGTATTACTCCGATTTTCATCGAGTTTTACTATCCTCCCACTTACCACTGCATATAGGTATTCCTCTTAGGAAAACCGCATGGTGAGCAACAATTAAATTGTTATCTTGTGAGTTGCATAAGTACTATACTTTGGTTTCCCTAGGATAACCTACAACTTTGGCACTTATCCGATTTTTGTTCTAGTTTGGTATCATCCAAACATATGCCTAGCATACCCAAATCTTCAGGAATGAGAAAACCCGGTTTCTTTCATGTTCATATCTAATATGAAGTATGTCAAACAGATTTTTATGGAACCTTACTCTAAATAAGTTTTGCACTGTTTATGTGTATCCGTTGAAGGAAATGGTAGCTCAGAGCGACTCATGATTAACCTTATCATGTCCAACAAAATTCGGTTTCTCTATTCGGACACATCGTCAGGATGACGTGTTCCGGGAGGAGTCCTCATTGAAAGAATACTATACTCTTTCAAGTATATGAGAAACTTATTGCTTAAGTATTTTCATCATGGTCTAACCGTGATGTTTTAATACTTTAGCCAATCTGTTTGTCTATTTCGTGTCTAAACTGTAAAAGTTTCTGATTTGTGTTTCAAAAGAAACACATAACCGTAACGCGATGCCACATCCGTAAAGGTCACGAAACATTCATATCCACCTCTAGCCTAGCTAGATATGGGCCCACTTACTTCACTATGAATAAGGGCTAACAGATCGGTGGCACTTACACTTTTACCAAGTAAAGGTGTTTTAGGCACTTTGCCCAATAAACTGGATTTGTAGACATTATTTTATTGAATCAAATGTCCTAGTACCTACTCTTCGAAAGTGTGGATATACGAGTCTTGTTTAATTGTGTCCCAGACGACAATGCCACATTTAAGTTTCAACTATTAACTCAGTTTGAGCTATTTGTTTGTCACATTATATGTTTGAGATTTATTTATATTCAAAATATAAATACTGTTATTCATATCTAAAGTGTTTATCTCAATATCATCTTTATAGAATAAAACACTTTAGTGTTCTAGAATATAAAGGTATATCCGCAACAGATTAAACACTGATATAGAGATAATATTTCTAGTCAAACTAGTTACATTTTAACAGTTTCCTAATTTAAGTACACACCCGAATGCAGTTCCTAAACTTAGGTATCTACGGTTAAAACAGTGATTTTCATCCCGTTTCCGATTCGCAGATTAATCTCAACTGAAGTCAGTCTCCTGCTTATCAGCAGATTCTACACACCAGTACATATTTATGTACCACACTAATTATCTAAAATCCAATTTTAATACTAGTAGTGAACATATTTATGACAAAAATATTTGAAGTCGGAGCCTTGCCCGTTCTTCAATTCCTTCATGTCTGCCTTGTCCATACGACAGTCACGCTTCCGCGATTCCGTTTGCCACAATTTAGGCAGACATTTTGGGATATGTCATATGTCTTCCCAGAAGATTATAATGACTTTGCCTTTTGCCCTTTTTCACATTCCAGAAACCTTTGGCCAAGCCTTGGCCTTATAAAATATCGAAGTAAAGTGTGCCTCACGCTTCTTGCCTTATTGCAAACTTTGGCTTTGTCTCCTTGAGAATAGCCATTAACTCTCCAAGAGTTTTCTATTGCAATTAGTTCTTCTAAGATCTAAGAATAGATCTATGAAGATCCTTAAATTTCATTATCATACTATAAGGATCTAATCCTTAATTCTGATTAAGAAATTAAGGAGTCTAATGCGGCAAGCATAATGGATTAATCACTAAATTTATCATCACATGAATCTTCCAAAGATCATGCTCTACTATTTGCTTAACATCGGGCTTAGGCCTAAGATGTTATTTTATCAAATAAAGTAACTTCTTAGTTTTCAGGACCATCCTGAAGCATTATTCCCAATTTTAAAATTAAAGTCGTTTAAATACATTTTCACCCAGGATTATGTTTTAAACACTAATCTTTCAATATCTTGATTCTAATAGTCCAACTATTTAATCAACGATTCCAGGTACTATTTATTATAATGATTACTATAGTCTAACTATATAATCAACTATAATTTAATGATTAATTTCAAATATATTGATTACTATAATCCAATTATATATCAACTATAAATGAAATAGTTTGAATATAGTCCAACTGTTTAATTAAAACAACTATTAAATATTAGTCCAACTAATATATTAACTTATTGACGAAATATTTGTAATGAGCGCGTATGGCAAGTAACTAAACGAATATTGCAAATTTAATACTTGCCTCCCACTATTTTTCGGCGAGCCTCTAACCCTCTGTTGAGTACTCGGGAAACCTTATTTCCTAGTAGGCTAGGATCCCGTTAAATAACACACAATCTTGACTTTGGCCAACAATTGTATGATAATTAACTAGGTAGATCTCTAAGATCAATTGGATCCCATCCAATTCCTAGATCCAGTAGGTGGACATCCAAGTCCGAAACATATATCTTATATATGCCAATATATCCAATATATTGTCTAACCTTTTTCCTCTGAATCAACTAAGCCTTGGCTTTGGCACAATAAACTTAGTGATCCCAGTTAAGCAGAACCCATTGACCATGGAAAGCTTCGTAATCAATGTCAATGGACAAGAAGTGATCTTGACTTTGGCCAACAAATCACAACTTGGACAAGACACCGATATGGAACAAAGCCTTCGTGATTCAAACACTTCCTCGACGGACAAAGGCCTTGACTTTGGCCAACAAACCAATGCCAGTCTTGGATCTTGAGTAAGAATCACTCAATGGAAGGAAAAACGCTTAATATTTTGTGAGGGTTTTTCGCGTGCAAATTGGCAACCAATTTATTATCTTTGTTAAGGTCTTATCATCATACACCCTTAAACATGCATTCTAAACACATAATAAGGCGCGTAAATTAATATAATAATGATATGAGGATGGATACTTAACACATTGATCCTAGATCAAATCTCTCTCTTTCCTCTCTCGTGCTAGCACAAGTATTGCTTATACCCGTTACATAACACTTCTAAAGAAACCTCATTTACATTGAGGGGAATAGGTGAGAAGAGAAATACATAGAGTAAGAAGGTAATAGGCTGGACATGCAGGTCCAATTAATAAATTCTAAATTTATTACAACAATTTCCAAAATTGCCCCACCCATCTAATATCCATCCGATATACATTATCCATGCATCGCAACCATGTATTCACATAAGCATGTTATCAATCAATCTGAATCCAATTAATTAATCTGATAATTAATGACAATCCAATGTTCAAACAACGATTTGATTTTGTGTGAGTCAAACTCGTTTTGCGAATAAGTACTCAAAGTACGAATTCTTGAATTAAATTAAACTACAACATTAAATCCAATTTAATTTGCATTTAATACTAATTCAGTATTTAATTCCAAATTAAATATTACACTTTATTAACGAACCTTTACGACTTAAATTCCAAATTTAATCGTTACGGGTCTCAAAGCTCGATTAACATCCAATGTTAATTTAATTAAAGTCCAATAGGCTTTCAATTAATTTCTTAAGGCATGGACTTTTGGTCAACTTGGATCAAACCCAATAACCAACGCCCAATCAAGGAATAACCCCATAAACCTATAAATCAATTTAGCCCATTAGGCCCATTAAAATATTAAAGGTCCATTAAGTCATAATTGGACTTTAATGGATATGTTTTGGGCCCAATTGGATCCAACCAATTTAGCCTAAACCAATCTTGGTACAACCAAGCCCAATAGCCCAATTACAACTTTTCAAGCCTAATTCCAAATTAGCCCAATTAATTAAATCACAAAAATTCCAATTTCACAATTTTAATTACCAAAGTGTATAGCATAATTAATTACCCAATTTAATATTTCCAAAACACAATTAGCTTAATTAATCATGCTTTCAACAACAATTAGTGTTCAACACAATTGATCAAAAATCAAACCCATTTACATGCTACATGTCTCGGTAATTTGGGCAATTTTATATCCAATTCGAATTCAATCCAATTAAATCCAATTCAACATTAAATAAACATTCCCAATTGATTTCAAGTCATCCAATGAATCAAAAATCAAAAATCAAAAATTCCAAGACATTTAGGGCATAGTATGATTCGGCCAAGCCAACCAAAAGGGGAAAATTTGATCCAATCAATATTTCATGAAATTGATCCAATCCAACTTCAATTAAACATCATTTAAGCATACTTAATCAAACAATTTCATCAAATCATGCTCAAAATCAATTTACCTAATTTTAACCCTAAGTTCAAGTTTCATGCTTTCACTTCGCTTTAATACCAATGTTGGGAAATTCTATGGTCCCGAGGATCGAATAAGCGATGAAACAGAAGTGTGAATACATTAAAGAAGTTGCGGAATACTTACATTGAGCGGTTGAGCGATGCGACGAACATAAAAAAACTTCAAGCTCTCCTCCAAGGTGCATTCGGCAGTGGCAGTTTTTGAGCTCTCCAAAATTTCTGCCATGGTCCCTCATCAAGCTCCAAGCTTTGTTTGATGATTCCAAGCTCACAAGTGGGTTTCCCTATCACCTTAGGATGTCTCCAGTGTGTGCTAGCACTCTTGATTTTGCAACAAAATCACTAGGTTTGCTTCTTCATGCTCTCGACAGTGGCCAAAACCAAAAGAGGAAAACAACCCATTTTGGACGTGAGAGAGAGGGAGAAGAAGAGAGAAAGATGTGTGTTGGTTAGTGGCAAAATGTGTATCTAATACACTAAATAATTTTCCAAATTCATTTTGCAAATTTTTTTGGCTTTCCAAAAGTCAAAAGGCTTTAAGCCTTAACCACTCCCATCAACTATTCACATTAATCAAGTGACAATTTGTCACATCAATTGATTGAATAGCACTTTGACGCTTGATGTGACTTGCAGGCCGCACTTGAATTAGAAATGCGAGTGCACTTGCAAACACTCCCCGGCTCGGGTTCGCTAATTCCAAATTAACGAATTTTCCTTTGCGACGTAATTAAATAATTATGCCTACCAAAATTACAATTCACGTCGCCAACGAATTAATTTTAAATTAACTTGTTTGCCCGAATTAAAATCTAATTTCAATTCCGCGTCGAAATCTAATTCGTTTAATATATCAAATATATTATTTTATCGCTTAATTCCAAATTAATCGTTTTCTCTCTTTAATTAATATTTTATCCCAGATAAAATATCTCCTTAATTAATCCAAGATTAATTTTCTCTTTCATCTAATTAATCCCAGATTAATAAAGTGTGAGTCATACGTCATCGGTGAATCTTCGAGAAGCGACCCATGAGATCCCCGGATATGTTGGCAGTAAATCCGGTCATCGGACTATCCGAATACGTATGTACCTAGTACTACGTTTGTACCGATTTACAAGATAATGTTGGCTTCTAACAAAGCGCCATGCCTACACAATTCTCCAGAAATATCCTTACAGGAATATGTGATCTATATCAGTCGTAGTATACCTAGTATTGTTATTTCGATCCAGTATCGGATGTCACATGCTAGGCCTGGGGCTGGAATTGTGTATGCCCCGTATGAAGCATATATCGGATATCTGTTAACTAGTCTCTATATCGGATAAACATGACCCAGTCATTTTATCCAGATGACTGGCAGTACAAAAGAGAACCAGTTCTGTATCCTACGTGACCATCATATCCACTATGACTGGAGTGATACTTCCGTCTTGATATCACACCCAACACACTACGATTCTCAATATACCCAGCAGAGGCATACACAGAACCTGTTAAAGCCCTGGATGACTAAAACCAAAGTATATTTGATTGTCGCAAGTATTAGTGGTGCAAGTCTCAGGTTAAGAACAAATACATATGCCCTGATTCGGACTTCCATAGACACATAGTCATACTACCAATGGAATTCCGAGGGGTTTATCCAGAGCGAAGCTGTTTTCCATACCATCGGTAAAACACAACCTCTTATTACACTTGTATGAGTATCCTATACCCAAATATATGAGAACTATGACGTTATGCCCTCACAAGCGCACAAGTGTAATACTAGTTTTTTCCGCATTATCGATGTCCAATCTCGATAATATTCTGACTATGGATATTTAATGATTAAACCTTCGTGGATTGATACTGTCTCATATCATCTCAATCCAGGAACTAATCATATGGACCTCCTATCATTTATACATCTTGGTGATCTAATCACAAATGATAAGAGAGCAATTTCCTTTGTCACATAGTTAATTTGTACAACAACACCATGATCTGTACAAATAGTGACGCTATGGGTCATAACTGTCCAACATTTACTTCTTTAAGGATTCTTTAATTCAACGGTGGCTTCCAAACTTAGCTCAACTTATTGTTGTTTCGAATCATTCTATCTCATTCTTCTTATTTATGTCTCATTGGACTTATCGATTTGCCGTCTAGCCATTTCGCGATTCATCTAACCTGAAAATTGTTTTTCTTTACTGATCCTTCTCTTTACTAGGTTCTAGGTTGATGAGTGAGCATATTCATTCCATGGGAATCCAAGGATACACATTTTGTTTAACACTTAAGCTTGGTGATGACCTGGTCAACTACTTCATGTCTTGAGGCCACAACAACTAACATCAATTCTCTACACTATTATCTTCTCGTTATATTAACTTTATGCCTAAACGTTTTGAATTTCCTTGTTACTTTTCACATTCCTCTTAATTGCTTCCATATCCTAACTCTTGGTTCTAAGTTGTGCTGCCAATACTAGTGGTGACTCATTCTCCTAATTACTTATTAGATTTCGGCTATCTACTCTTGCTATAAGCTTCAAGTCTTGACTTTGGCACTCTATTCCACTGTCCATACTGATACTTTTATTGCTCTTAAATGACTCTAACCTCTCGGGTCTATTCTTTTATACTTCCACCGATTTCTACTGGTTTTTATCTATATGACCTACTATGTTTGATCTATTACGGGGTCTTCTACTAGTACCGCAAGCCTCGTGCTGACTTGTCTAGATCTTTGGACTATACCGAGTTCTCATTTACTTCCTCAAAACTTCCTCATTCCTTTTCTGGATGATCTATCTTTCAAGGTCTTCGCTTTCTTAAAAATGAACTCTTGTCAGGCTTGTTACGACTACTTATATCTATGCTAATAAGAGCTAGGGTAACATCTAATGCCTTGATAGGTTTCAATATCCTTATTTCGGTACTCTTTGTCCCGGTGGAGTATGTTTCTAATGTAAGGTAGGTATGAGCTAGATTCCATCAGGACAACTTCTTAACTGGTATCACTAAGTAGTGGTAGACTAGATAGCTCAGGATCTTGTCTCCATCGGATTACTTGGGATAAGGTAACTAATCATTTATGCTTATGATCTTTATTTGCCTGCTTATGGGCCTGGGTCTGGATTTGGGGATCTGGAGTTCTCTAGGTCCTATTTGGCATCTCTTGTCTGTGGTAACTTCCTTGGCTAGCCTCGATCTCTCGCTTCTTTTATCTTCCTATATATTCCTCATTACTTGGGGAACTTACTATCCATACGAAGTACCTGAAGGCTACTAGTTCGGCTTGAAGGAATGTTCTGAGGAGGGAAGAGATCTTACGTCTTCAGGCATTCTATTACTTGTTCGAGCTTTTTCTATTCTCCTTCTATTGTCCAGGATAGATATCCTCAGAATTTCATTGTCTTATTCTATCTCTTTACTTTCTTTATCTCTAGCTACTTATACTCTTATGCATCTTTCTTTACTTTCTTATAGTTTTCCTTTCTCACTCCCTTGGTAACTTTTCTTAAAATCTTACTGTGTGTTTTCATAGCTCATTTGTACTTCTGGTAATAGGTCGGAATAACTTCAAGAATATTTCTTAACTTAGATCTAGAGTATAATTGTTATCATAAGGAATGCTATTTGAATAATCTAGGAAGGCTTTCTAACCTGTCTATAGTACTTGAGGATGTACTCAAGAATCGGATACTAGAGAGGTAGTACCTCGCATAGGAGTATCGCGGACATACTGCGTAGACCAGACCCCATCACTCTGACCACTACAGTCACTGACTTCTTAGACCATGCTCTAATACCATCTTTGTAACATCCCAGATTCGGGAGATGTTATCGGCAGGGGTTAGACTGTACTAACTATTAGGGTTGGTGCTCGAAGTGCTAATTCAGATTGTATTTATGTCTGATTCATAAATACGAGCAATTCTATTTTTCTTAATATTATTAATTTAATGGTAGCACCATTGTCTTTTATACACTTATTCAATCTAATTACGATTAGATATCTGATTATGATTAGATCAAAACTAAATTTGGTTTAGTGATACGTGTATATTAGACAAAGACCCTAGGATTTACAATATAGTGCGTAATTACAACGTAGTTTGTAATTGACATTGGGAAGCGCACTATAAGATGTATATCCTTAAATAAAGTTCATGGTCAAGATTTACTAACACGAGTCGGTTAGTAAAATCCACTGAGACCAGTACATGTCATAAATCGTGACTTGGTCCGATGGTTTATCCCAGTGAACCATGAGTCTCGGGAGAGTCTTATAGACATATAGGTGTTTATTTGATAAACACTGAACGACTCACTAAAGATTCCTAATATATGGTACACCAACGTCAATAGGAATCTTCACGAGTTGAGCGAGCATAGTGGTCATTCGACTTGATAGGTGTTTATTTGATAAACACTGAACGACTCACTAAATATTTCCTAATATATGGTACACCAACGTCAATAGGAATCTTCACGAGTTGAGCGAGCATAGTGGTCATTCGACTTGAGATACCACAGTGGGATATATGAGTTATCCTCCACACTTTGATGGCAGTCACGTCACCGATCTATTCATGATCAGACCTCCGTCTGTTCGTTGGGTGTGGACTAATGCTCATGATATCCAGTGCGTATCAAGATAGGATCTGTCAGTCTTGTGTACAGGGCATAGGCATCCTCACGTGTTTACGATCTAGTAAATCCATGACCGTGGTATAACTTCGGAAACCAGTTCCGAGTGTTATTTAAAGATCATAAATTGAAAGTCGACATATATATACTGATGAATGAATTTGACGTTCTTATCTATATCCCATGTATAATATGTAGAGCTCGGGATGGATGGATTATATGTATGCAATGACCTCGGCTTGCATAGTTTAGCAAGATTATCTGTGGTCGTCATAATTCATGAGTGGGTGAATTATGGACACGAAATTGGATTTCGTGACGGATAAACTTAAACTTAGAGAGTCCCACAATATGAAGTGTACTCGTTGAGCACTTGGGCAACGCGATATGAATAATACAGATTATTCATAATACTTCATCGAATTAAGTGAGTTAATTCGAATCGTTTAATCGGTTAGACGATAACACATACATTATGGGTTTTGGTCAATTGTAATTATTGTGTATTTGTATTTGATACATAATTCGATTAGATACACATTAATTATTCGTCAAATGAGATTTTGACACATGCCATAAATATATGTATTTGTTATTTATTGTAAATAAAAATACATATATATAATATAAATATTATTTGATTATTTGGATATTTAATTGTTAAATATTTAAATGATTAATTAATAAACTTTTTTCATAAATGTTATGAAATTTGTCCAATTATTATTTTTACACATGGCATGATTTAATCAAACTTTATTTGTCCAAATATGATTTGATAATATAAAGTTTGATTTGATTTAATTTAATTTGATTAAATTGCAAAATTGACTTTTTTAACCCTCTAAAGTCGGTTACAATTATTTAAAAAAAGGAAAAATTATTTTATTCATCATCTTTATCCACCATAGCCGAAACTCCTCAAGAAAAAATGGGTTTGACAATTGTTTGATAAATTCATGAAGAATTGAAGGAAAATTCAGGAAAAAAGCATAGGAAACAAGTGATTAAAAGGTAATCTACTTAAACCCTAAGCTTGGAAACTTAGTTTCTTGTTTCTTCATGATTTATAAATATTCTAGGGTTCCTTCAATTCTGAAAATTTTGGGATTTTGGTTGTGGAGGATGATTTGGAAGTGTTGATGCATGTATGAAGTAGATTTGGGTGAAATTAGTGTAATTTGTATCCAAATTGATCATTTGATGATGATTTGATATTCTAGAGTGTTATGAACACTCTTGTAATGCCTATAATTGTTCTTGGGTTGTTCATATATGGTGACTTTGGTTGGTGTTTTGATTAATTAGATTAATCTTGAAAATTTGGATTTAAAGCATGAAAATTGGAATTTTTTGGTTTCTGGATCAGATCTTGTAAACTAGAAATTTTGTGATGAATTTGATGTCTTATGAATGTAATGGATTTGTTTTGGGAGTTGGAACAATTTCTGGAAGTGTTTCAGAGTTGAAATAAGAGAAAACGGCGAAAAACGGCGTTACCGGGTGACTTTTGAGCCAACTGGGTGACGGATGTTAAACAATAAGTTCGTCGCTGTTCGGACAGCCCATGAACTGTCCTAACACTATTGGGGCTGATCTGGGCAGTCTCTATAAGTGTTGGGTGGCCGGTTCGGTCAAAATCGTGTTTTGCGTCATTTTATGGAAAAATATTTTTCGTAAATGTTTCACGACGTTTCATATATATTATGTCGCTATTTCATATCAAATAAATAGGTTTAGGTAAAATATGAATAAATTATTCATATTAGATATTGAATAATTTATTCAGTAACTTGTAAAAGTTTTAAATTACGATTTCGCCCAAACCGCGCTTTCGCAGCGCTCTTCGTCCAAAACCCCCACACTAATCCCATAAACCTCTGACTCTTTACCCATGAACAGATACAAATATCATTTTCTCTATCTAAGTATCTTAAGTATAGGACCGTAGCCCGAGTTTAAAAATATAACATACAAACTTAACATTAATTATTGTACTTAATAACACTTACTTATACAATGACTATTACAACCAATGACTAAAGCATAACTTTTACTTGACTCAAACTGACTCTCACTCTCTCCGACTTAATCTGGTGGACTCCAAACCTAAGTGACTGCATCTGTATCTGTCCTCCCGAGCTCGTCATCCGAGAATACCTGCGAAACAAGGAAACTGAAAGTGGGGGTTAGATCGTCGTCTACGATCTAAGTGAGTGGACAAAAAACTGTAATACTGATATAAAACATTTGGTTCAAAAACCAGAATTCCAGAATTAACTTTATATGAAAGCTCTTTTTCTGAAAACTTTGTCCGAAATCCCTTTTTTAAAATTTATTTTTTTGAAATCTGCTCTCGAAAGTCTGGTTTCGAAAACTTGTGTCTGAAAAATCTATTCTGAAATCTGTTTCTAAAATCTGATCTCTGAAAACTACTTTCTGAAATCTATTATCTGAAAACTGATCTGTTTCTGAAAATCTTGACGTATGGGGGCGTTACTGTTGGGGTTGGTGCTCAGAGCGCCAATTCCCGGTTATATTTATTTTGAATACTTCTGTAAAACATTATTATTATGAATAATATATGCAGTTTCTATAATATAATGTATCTTTTTATATGGTAAAGACTTAATGACCTTAGAATGATTAGTCATGGTACTGTTGCAAAAGCGTCGCAACTGACATTGAGTAGTATCATGACGTTGTCATTCTCAGACTGTTCCTAGTCAAGGTTTACACTACTTGGTCAGTAAAGTAAACCCGTTGAGACCGGTACATGTCGTATACTGGAATATATGATTCCAATGGTTTCTCAATGAACTATTAGTCTTGGAGACTAGTATAGACGTGTGGGTGTTTATAGCGGATAAACACTGAACGACTCACTGAAGATTCTTAATGGATGGTACACCAACGTCAATAAGAATCTTCTCGGTTGAGTAGCACTTGTGATTCTTAGACTTGAGATGCCATTGTGGGAACATAAGACATCTTCTACACTTAGATGGCAGTCACGTCACCGATCTATTTAGATCAGACCTCCGCCTGTTCGTTGGGTGTAGATAGATCCTCAGGGTGTCCTATGCGTATCAAGATAGGATCCGTCAATTCTGTGTACCAGAGCATGGGTAGTCCATATGATTAGCATCAGATAAAACCATGGGCCCATGGTAAAGTTTAGAAGCAAATTCTAAACATCTTTTAGAGATTGCTAATAGAATAGTCGACTGGATAATCCCCATAGAGATTTGACGTTTACATTTATATCTCTGGGATTTATCTGGATACCTGTGATGGAGGAATTATACATTTGCCATGACCTCGACCTGTATGATTCAACGAGATTATCCGTGATCGTCATAATTTAGGGTGGATAAATTATGGACACGAAATTTGATTTCATGACGGATATACCTGAATCTAGAGAGTCTCAATAAGGAAATATACTCGTAGAGCACTAGAGCAACATTATTAAATAATATTGATTATTTATAAAATCGTTTAAAGGTTAAACGCAAGATACGTGCTAAAGGGACCCGATAGTCATTTGATTAATTATTGTGTATTTACATTTAATACTTGATTAATTTAAATACACATTAATTAATAGTCAAATTGAGATATTTGACTTATATCCTAAATAAATATATTTATTTGATATTTAATGTAAATATAATATTATATTTAATATATTGTATTTAATTAATTAATTAATTATTTAATTGTTGAATGATTAAATTAATTAAAATATAAATATCTTAACTTTGGATATTTGATTTAAAATTATTAAGTTGCCTTTGTTGACTTAATATAAATATCTATAAAGTGTTTTAGATATTATGTCAAGTTGATTAAATGAAATTTGAAATGAAAATGAAATTTATTTTTTGTATTTGGCTTGGCCAATTTCGGCCAAGGCAAAAGTGTAACAAGTATATATTGTTTTCATTTCATTTCACTTTCTAACCTAATACACTTTCTAACATAACTCCATTAAAAGAAAAACAAAGAAGCTAGAGAAGAAGAAAGGAAAAACCAAAAGAAAGGCTTGGATTTAGTAAGTTTTCTCAACTTACTGTTAGATAGAAAATATTCCTTATGATCTAGGCAACATCTTGTGATGTTCTTAAGTTATTATTTTCTTTATTCTTTGTGTTTTTTTATGAATGGAAGTTTGGTGGAAGTGTTGAGCATGTTTAATGATGGAAGCATGTGACTAGTGTAGTTGTAAGCATTCTTTTAAGGTTTTTGGAACCTTGTTGCTAATCTAGAGTTGTTGATCCACTCTAAGATGACCTAGATTTGATCTTGAGTTGTTTCATTGTGTTGAGACTTTGATTGGATGGAAGAATGATGATTAAAGTAATGATTAAACTATTGGTCTAATTTGTCCAATTTGAAGAAATTGAAAAATTAGGATTCATGACCAATTCCAAATTGGAGCTTTCATTTATGTTGTGTATTTGGATGTGTATATGATGCATATAAAGTTTCATGTTGATTGGATTACATCTTGATGTGTTTTGAAGCATGAAATGACAAAATGCACAAATTGGACCCCTTATGAGGCTCTCGGCCAAATGCATGAAATTTGGGGATTTTTGTTGCTTTGGTGTTTTGATGTTTTAAAAATGCTAAGGTCATCTTAGAAATGATTTAGAATCATTCAAAATTGATTTGATCAATTTCGGACTAAAATGGACAAAAATACAAAGTAAGGGTAATTCGGTAAATTCACTTAAATATGATTTATTGAATTTTATTTTCATAATTTGATTATTGGATAATTAAATAAATATGTTTATTTAATTAATGCGAGAAAAAGTTTTGAAATCGGAAAATCTGATTTTCCACCGCTTCCGTTGTGTTACCGGATTCAGCCTCTAAAGCCCCTACAAAATGGTATCAGAGCGAGTCTGATTCTAGGCCCCCTAAAATGATTAGCTTTAATTAAATCAATGTTTAATCATGTTTTCTTGACTTTATACATGCTTATTATAATCTAATTTGGTTAGATTTAGGGTGTTGACACTTAGCGGAAAATCCCTATTAATAAGGTTTTAATGTAATTATGTATTTGATGCATATCACTTGGTCCGTCTTGTCATACGGTTTATGAATACTTCTCTGTGACTACATCCAGATCGTGCCTCTGCTGTGAGGGTGTAGCCTATAGAGATTTATTTATACTGGATGTATATCAGATACTAGATAAATTCAAGCGAAAGCGGAATTCTGAACGTACCCTAGCTGTCAAGATTACGTAAGTAACTTGAGTTTATCATTGATGAGTTTAAACTTGGTACGTCTCCTTGTGGGCCTGCCTTCGTAGCGACAACGAGAAATGACCAGGACCGGAAACACAGGAGTCACTATTGAGTGATTGACAAATGAGTTGTCTACCTGATGAATATACGTAGGCGAGACCGTGCCTCTGCTGTGAGCTGAAATATATTCACGGGATCCACTTTTCACTATTTGTATTTAATTTAAATATTAAATCTATTTATTCTGTTTGGGGACAACAGTATTGCATGATTTAGTGGGATGTGCATTTTTAGATTAAAAATCCATGATCTAGTTTATGCTTTTGATATTATATGAAACTGCTTAATATCTGCTAACTTTTTTTCGTGATCTATATGATAGATTGGCGATGGCGGCACAATCCACAATCAGTTTGCGCGTATGTTTGATGCGAACAAACTGAAAGGCGCTGAGAAACTTCGCTGACTGGAATTGGATTTGAGGATTGTCCTCGATTCCGAAAAGCTGGATATGTTCTTGAGGGTCCTTGCCCCTTGCTGTGGGTGCGGATGTTTCGGAGGAGGAACGCCAAGTTTTTGAAACTTGGAAGGATGATGATTTAAGGGTTAAATCATACATCCTTAGTTCACTGTCTCCGAAACTCAAGAAAAATACTATGGTATGCTAGATTCCTATAGTATGATGACGCGATTGAGACAATCGTTTGAGAACTAAGAACAAGTGATTGTTCACAAAGTCGCAATGGAACTGTTTCATGCGCGTCTGGATGAAGGGCAAGATGTTTGCCAACATGTTCTTCAGATGATCGATTTGATCGATCAATTGAGGCAACATAATCTCATCTTGAATGACATTCTCGGTAGGAGTGTCATTCTTGGTTCGCTTCCAGCTTCATATCGCCAGTTCGTGATGTATTTCAACATGAATGGGACTGTCTGTACCTACCAAGAGCTACATAGGATGTTGCTCACGGCAGAATAGGACCTTAAGAAGGGAGTACCGACTCTCCCTCCTAGATCTACTTCTCTTTCTTCTTCTTCCCAATGATGGTCCAAGGGAAAGAAGAAGAAGGCTTTTTGTCCTCAACAACAGGCGAAGATTGCTAAGCCCAAGAGGGCTTCTGAAGACAAATGCCACCACTGCGTCAAAGTCGGGCATTGGAAAAGGAACTGTCCTGATTACATCGCCCAGCTGAGGAGAGATAGAGCATCTACATCAGGTACATTTATTTTTCCAGTTATTGATTTATCTTTGGCTTGTGAAGCCGTTACATCCAACTGGATTTTAGATTCTGCTTGTCCCATTCACATTTGCAATTCGTTACAGGTGCTGAAGGAAAGTAGGAGGCTGAAGCCCGGGGAGATGCAGTTGCGGTTCGGGAGTGGAGACTCTTTGGATGCAGTTACAGTGGGAGTATGCGAGATCTCATTGCCGAATGAGACACTTTTGTTAAATGAATGCCATTTTGTACCTGGATGTGTAGCTAAAATTATATCACTTTTTGTATTGGATACAGAAGGGTTTTGTATTAATATTAAGAACAGTTCTTTATATTTATATGATAGTAATAATATCCAGATCCTTTGTTGTCCAAACCAGCATGGTCATTATACATTGCAAACTTCAAAAGATATATTAAATACTGGAGTTAATAAACGTAGTTTACCTGTAATTAATAATACTGAACTTTGGCATATGAGGCTTGGTCACATTGGCGTTAAACGCCTTACCCAATTGGTTAGGAATGGTTTGATACCAGATCTTACCATTGAATCCTATCCAACTTGTGAATCCTGTATTCAGGGTAAGATGACCAAAGCCCCATTTTCTGGTGTTGGACACCGTGCCACCAACTTACTGGAACTCGTACATTCTGATGTATGTGGTCCACTAAGTCAAACTGCTCACAGTGGTTATTCGTACTTCGTTACCTTTACCGATGATCTGTCACGGTACGGTTATGTCTATTTGATGCGACATAAATCGGAAACCTTTGAAAAGTTCAAAGAGTTCCAAATGAAGTAGAAAAACAAACTGGTAAATATATTAAATGTCTTCGATCTGATCGAGGCGGCGAATATATGAGTGGTGAGTTCATGGATTATATGAAGGAGAATTGGATTCTCGCTCAATATACTCCTCCAGGTACTCCACAGCACAATGGAGTGTCTGAGAGGAGAAATCGGACTTTATTGGATATGGTCCGATCAATGTTGAGTTTCACAGATTTGCCCTATTACTTATGGGGCTACTCTCTCTTAACAGCCGCACATCTTTTGAACAAGATTCCTTCAAAAGTTGTTCCTACGACTCCGTATCAGATATGGTTCGGTAGGAGACCAAATCTTAATTATATTAAGGTTTGGGGTTGTCCTGCCTATGTCAGGGTGACTCAGCAAGATAAGCTTTCGCCTCGAGGGCAAAAGTTTAGGTTTGTTGGATATCCTTCGAATACGAGAGGGGATATCTGTTCTATGATACCGAGCATCGAAATGTGTTCGTAGCTCGCTTCGCAAAATTTCTAGAAGTAGAATTTTTGTCAGAAGGTGGTAATCATAGACAGGTTGAGCTTGATGAAGTCCAACCTGAAAACAACGAACCAACGGAGGAACCTGAAGTTCAAGTAGATGAAGGACCTTCAACACACACACTCCGTAGGTCGGAAAGGGTATCTAGACCTCCTGAACGCTTGTATTTGATACAAGAAAAGAGTCTGGATGTTCTCTTAGTTGAAGAGACAGATCCTTTCACCTATAGAGAATCGATGTTGGACATCGACTCCGTGTAAATGGCAAAGTGCCATGAAATCCGAGATAGACTCAATGCATGAGAATCAAGTTTGGGACTTGGTTCCGCTTCCCGAAGGAATTGTTCCTATCGGTTGTAAATGGGTTTACAAGAGGAAGCGCGGGCCTGACAGTAAGGTTGAAACTTACAAGGCCCGACTGGTAGCAAAAGGTTACACGCAGCGACCTGGCGTCGACTACGATGAAACTTTTCACCGGTAGCAATGCTTAAGTCTATTCGGATTTTTCTTTCTATAGCTGCGTATCATGACTACGAGATTTGGCAAATGGATGTCAAAACGGCTTTTCTAAATGGATTTTTTGATGAAGAAATCTATATGGAACAGCCGGAAGGTTTTGCGTCCAGCGAAAACTTGGGCATGGTATGTAAGCTTAAGAAGTCCATTTATGGACTTAAACAAGCTTCACGAAGTTGGAATCTTCGATTCGACGAGATTATTAGATCGTCTGGTTTTCTCAAGAATTCTGAAGAATCCTGTGTGTATCAGAAGGCCAGTGGGAGCATGGTCGTATTTTTAGTCCTATATGTTGATGACATCCTAATCATTGGGAATGATTTAGGTATGTTACAAAGCGTCAAAGCATACCTCTGTAAGAATTTCTCCATGAAGGACCTGGGAGAAGCTTCCTATATTTTAGGGATAAAACTCTATAGAGATAGACAAAGGAGGCTGATTGGGTTATCCCAATCAACGTACATAGATAAGATCTTGGAACGGTATAGTTTTGGTAACTGTAAGACAGAAAACATACCGTTCAGACATGTGATTCATCTTTCAAAGAAGATGTGTCCACAAATAGAAGATAAGAAGGTTAGAATGTCTAACCAACCTTATGCTTCGTGTTCGGGTAGCATAATGTATGTCATGTTATGTACGAGGCCTGATATCAGTTTCGCTGTTAGCGTAACTAGTCGGTATCAGTCCAATCCAGGTAATGACCATTGGATGGCCATTAAACATATCCTAAAGTATCTTAAAGGTACCAAGGATAAGTTAATAATTTATGGAGGAAACGAACTGCAGGTTAATGGGTATACAGACTCCGATTTCCAATCGGATCCCGATGATAGAATGTCTACATCTGGATTTGTCTTTACCCTTAACGGAGGTGCAGTTTGTTGGAAGAGTTCCAAACAGGGATCGACAGCAGATTCCACCACTGAGGCGGAATATATTGCAGCTTCTGAAGCTGCAAAATGGTTGTGTGGATAAAGAACTTTATCACAGAATTGGGAGTTGTCCCAAGTATCGAGAATACGATTCCGTTATATATGTGATAATACTAGAGCCATTGCGCAAGCAAAGGAACCGAGGGCGCATCAAAAGTCGAAGCGTGTGGAACGCAAGTACCACATCATTCGAGAGATCATGTCGCGAGGGGATATTGTCGTGTGCAAGGTACCGAGTGAAGATAATGTAGCAGACCCGCTGACGAAGGTCATACCTCCGAAGTTGTTTGATAAACACATGGAGTCGATGGGTATTAGATACAATCAATATTGGCACTAGAGCAAGTGGGACATTTTGTTGGGGTTGGTGCTCAGAGCGCCAATTCCCGGTTGTATTTATTTTGAATACTTCTGTAAAACATTATTATTATGAATAATATATGCAGTTTCTATAATATAATGTATCTTTTTATATGGTAAAGACGTAATGACCTTAGAATGATTAGTCATGGTACTGTTGCAAAAACGTCGCAACTGACATTGAGTAGTATCATGACGTTGTCATTCTCAGACTGTTCCTGGTCAAGGTTTACACTACTTGGTCAGTAAAGTAAACCCGTTGAGACCGGTACATGTCGTATACTGGAATATATGATTCCAATGGTTTCTCAATGAACCATTAGTCTTGGAGACTAGTATAGACGTGTGGGTGTTTATAGCGGATAAACACTGAACGACTCACCGAAGATTCTTAATGGATGGTACACCAACGTTAATAAGAATCTTCTCGGGTTGAGTAGCACTTGTGATTCTTAGACTTGAGATGCCATTGTGGGCATATGAGACATCTTCTACACTTAGATGGCAGTCACGTCACCGATCTATTTAAATCAGACCTCCGCCTGTTCGTTGGGTGTAGATAGATCCTCAGGGTGTCCTATGTGTATCAAGATAGGATCCGTCAGTTCTGTGTACCAGAGCATGGGTAGTCCATATGATTAGCAATCAGATAAAACCATGGGCCCGTTGTAAAGTTTAGAAGCTAGTTCTAAACATTATTTTAGAGATTGCTAATAGAATAGTCGACTGGATAATCCCCATAGAGATTTGACGTTTACATCTATATCTCTGGGATTTATCCGGATACCTGTGACGGATGAATTATACATTTGCCATGACCTCGATCTGTATGATTCAACGAGATTATCCGTGATCGTCATAATTTATGGGTGGATAAATTATGGACACGAAATTTGATTTCGTGACGGATATACCTGAATCTAGAGAGTCTCAATAATGAATATACTCGCAGAGCACTAGAGCAACATTATTAAATAATATTGATTATTTATAAAGTCGTTTAAAGGTTAAACGCAAGATACGTGCTAAAGGGACCCGATAGTCATTTGATTAATTATTGTGTATTTACATTTAATACTTGATTAATTTAAATACACATTAATTAATAGTGAAATTGAGATATTTGACTTATATCCTATATAAATTTATGTATTTGATATTTAATGTAAATATAATACATATATTTAATATATTTGTATTTAATTAATTATTTAATTATTGAATGATTAAATTAATTAAAATATAAATATCTTAACTTTGGATATTTGATTTAAAATTATTAAGTTGCCTTGTTGACTTAATATAAATATCTATAAAGTGTTTTAGATATTTATGTCAAGTTGATTAAATGAAATTTGAAATGAAAATGAAATTTATTTTCTTGTATTTGGCTTGGCCAATTTCGGCCAAGGCAAAAAGTGTAACAAGTATATATTGTTTTCATTTTTTTCACTTTCTAACCTAATACACTTTCTAACCTAAACTCCATTAAAAGAAAAACAAAGAAGCTAGAGAAGAAGAAAAATGAAAAACCAAAAGAAAGGCTTGGATTTAGTAAGTTTTTTCAACTTACTATTAGATAAGAAAATGTTCCTTATGATCTAGGCAACATCTTGTGATGTTCTTAAGTTATTCTTTTCTTTATTCTTTGTGTTTTGTGATGAATCTAAGTTTGGTGGAAGTGTTGAGCATGTATAATGATGGAAGCTTGTGACTGTGTAGTTGTAAGCATTTTTAAGGTTTTGGAAACCTTGTTGCTAATCTAGAGTTGTTGATCCACTCTAAGATGACCTAGATTTGATCTTGATTTGTTTCAATGTGTTGAGACTTTGATTGGATCGAAGAATGATGATTAAAGTAATTGATTTAAACTATTTGGTCTAATTTGTCCAATTGAAGAAATTGAAAAATTAGGGTTCATGACCAATTCCAAATTTGGGGCTTTTCATTTATGTTATGTATTTGGATGTGCATATGATGCATATAAAGTTCCATGTTTATTGGATTACATCTTGATGTGTTTTGAAGCATGAAATGACAAAATGCACAAATTGGACCCTTTGTGAGGCTCTCGGCCAAATGCATGAAATTTGGGGATTTTGGTTGCTTTGGTGTTTTGATGTTTTGAACATGCTAAGTTCATCTTAGAAATGATTTAGAATCATTCAAAATTGATTTGATCAATTTCGGACTAAAATGGACAAAAATACCAAGTAAGGGTAATTCGGTAAATTCACTTAAATATGATTTATTGAATTTTATTTTCATAATTTGATTATTGGATAATTAAATAAATATGTTTATTTAATTAATTCGAGAAAAAGTTTTGAAATCGGAAAATCTGATTTTCCACCGCTTCCGCTGCGTTACCGGATTCAGCCCCTAAAACCCCTACAGTTACGTATCGTCGTCCCCATCATACGCCTAACTAGAACCAGGATTGTAAATCCATGACTTTGTGGCATTACGTATCGCAGTCCCACAAAGCATGCCACTATTGTCTCTGAAACTAGTGTTATTGGGACTTTACGTATCGTCGTCCCCCAAGCCACTGAACTAGAACTGGGGGTACGAATCTATGCTATCCTCCAAGCTCTGAAACTAGGATCTAGGGGCATCTGTCATCCCTAATCCTGAACTAGGATCTGGGGTAATTACATATCGTCGTCCCCCCAGTCCTCTACATGTGCACATGTTCTTGTCCGTCAATTTCAGTCTGTACAAGTTACATACTGATGTGGGTTTTTCCCCCATGCCTCGAAAACCATAATTCTCATGTCTAAAAAATATTTCTATCTCAAACGTAACTAAAAAAGATAAACTTTCATGAAAATAACTTTAGTAAAAATAATCTAACGCCCTAAAGCGTAAAAATATAAGTCTGAAACGAAAAAATAACATAATGAAAGTCAGTTCAAAATGAGAGTGTCCACTCACTAGTTGGAATCTTGCTGGAGCTATACCGCTTCATCGAAGGAAATTACAGCTCCTGCAATGGTATAAGCGATAACTTGATTAAACTAAAAACCACGAGATAAGTTTCGGAACTAGGCTAAACCTCTCAATTCAAGTACGTAATATCATCGCTTAGTATAACATACTAATAATAATATGTAATGCATGTATGCGAACTGATACGAGACCCTAAGGGTGGTCTCTAACACGCTAGGGTGAAGCTAGAAAACTTTTCGGAACTGATGTGGGTTTGTCCCCATTCTTTCATACTTAAATTGCTCAAAAAGTTTCCCCCAAACAATCACACAAGCAAATAGCCTCAATAAGCATTTAAAACACCACCAATATCATTCTCAATATTTACTCATATTCATTCAATATACTTTATTAGTTTATAACCAAAATTTAATAATTTGGGAGTTTTTCCACATCCATTATTTTTTGACACATTCATCACTCATTCATCATCTCATTCAAATCACTAACATACTATAACCATCAAAATATCAAAATTCAACACACAACAATTTGGGTAAAGATCATTTTCTTACCTTGAACCATAGTCTTCCTTCACCACTAATGCTTCCATGTTATTTACTTGAATTGGGTTGAAATCTTCAATTTTCTTTCTAGTTTCTTCTTATTCTTCTCCTTTTCTCCTCATTCTTTTCTTTCTTCTTCTCACGTCTCTCTCTCTCCCTCTCTCTTTCTCTAAATATTGAAGATTGTGAATAGTCCCCTTATATATAGTGGGGACCAATTTGACTAATAGGCAAAGTTTTGATTTTTAAAAAAATTAGAAACTTTGAGAGATGTGTAGAATTTTCTAGATAGGTCCCGAATCACTATTCATCTGAAATTTTGATCTGTATTTTCAACTCACTTCTATTCTGAATTTCCAAAAATATTCAACGTGAAAGTTGTACATCTCGATCTTAACTTTCTGAGATATAAAATTCATAAAAATCAGAGTTCGTATGAGAAAGTTATGGCCCAAATATCATGGGCTATCCGGAATAGAACATCGTAGTATCTAATATCGGATTCTCGAAGAATTTACCGTCAGTCATCTCACGAGAGTATATGTTTCCAAACATAATTTATATTAAGTGACACTCGTCTTACAGTGTAACAGTAGTCGAAATTCTCAGTCTTTACATTAATGCTACATGTTTGCTAAAACCAGCAAGGACCATACCGGTCATCATATCGGTCTCCATAACAGTGAGCTTATTTGTTTTGTATAGCTACTGGAACCGGTAAAGACCATATCGGCCATCATACCGGTGTCCATATCGATGTAACAATCATATTTTTCAAACAATAATATAGCTGTTGTGCGTGAGACCGGCATACCGGTGTCTGGAGACTCACATACCGGTGTCTGGAGACCGGCATACCGGTCTCAAACAGAGTTGTTGGGGCATATTTCTATTTCACTATATATATGCCCCCAAATTCATTTTTGCACACAAGAACAACACCTTCAAACATTTCTTGAAAGCAAAAATAGTGAGAAACACAAATCTTCTTGAATATTTTATTCTAATCATTTCATAAGCTCATTACAAAAATCTTCATTTACATCTTAGTGAGCTTAGATATATTTGAGCAACCCACTCACTCTTCAATCTTTGTATTTTCTTAGTGATTCCTCAAATAGTGTTGTAAACATAAAATCTTATTTTCTAAAACACTTGTGTTGAAATCCCTTGTGTGAGTTGTGAGTATTCTCAAGTGTGGAGTTCGTGTAAAAGGTTTAAGAGAAGCCTTGGTGAAAAATCTCTTGGTTGTAAGTTTGTTGAAACTAGTGGAATCTTCAAGCGTGCTCGAAGAGAGACGTAGACAAATGATTTGGCCGAACCACTATAAACTCGGTGTTGTATCTCTCTTCCCTTATCTTTTTAAATTGTGTAATTTTACTTCAAATCAATAGTGTGATTTATAATTGTTGGTAAAGCTTGAAAGCGTAAAATTGACAAGATTTATAATTGTTGGTAAAGCTTGAAAGCGCAAAATTGATAAGATTTATAATTCCATATTAATTTTTTAATTACCCAATCACCCCCTATTGGGTATAGTTGTTACTTCTTATTGCTAGTAGGTAATTTCAATTGGTATCAAAGTGAGGTATTCTCAACAAGATCTAATCGTCCGAGAATAGATCATGGCAACCATAAGCAACACATCAATGAATCTTGTCAAAAAGATTTTCGATAAATAGACCTCCACTTTACATCGGAACCGATTACTATTGGAAGATGAGGATGTTTAACTACCTCGTCTCCGTTGATGTGCAATCATTCAAAGTAATCACTAAAGGCTCCAAAATGTCAATGAAGAAAGATGGAAACGATGTGGGTATTCTAAAACCTCAATCTGAATGGAGCGGTAAGGATTACGTGGAAGCCTCCTTTAATGCAAAGGCTCTCAATCACTTACTTTGTGCAATTGATCGGAGTCAAATCAATAAACTTTCGAAATTTGGAAATGCCTATGATTTATGGAAGTCCTTGGAGATTATGAACGAGGGAACTAGTCAAGTCAAATAATCCAAGATCAATCGATTCATGTGTGAGTTGGATAGCTTCAAGATGGAAACCAGTGAAGAAATTGAGAAATGATTTCAAGGCTTACAATGATTATAAATCAACTTAGTGCTCTAGGGCAAAGCATTGAACCTAGCGATCAAGTGAAGAAAATCCTTAGGTCACTCCCTAGGGAATATAGAAGTTGTACCTCCTCCATCAAAGAAGCAAACAATATAAATACTTTGAAGTTGGATGACTTGGTGGGGAAATTATTGGAGTATGAGATTGAAATAAAGATGGATTTGAAGGAAGAAAAAGAGAAAAGAGGAAGAAAGAATCTAACCTTAAAATGAAATGCAATAAGAGGAGATAGTGAAGAATCAAGTGATGATGAAGAAAGTTATGAAGATGTGGCACTTCTTACAAGAAATTTCAATAAATTCCTCAAGAACAAAAAGCTCACCAAAGGGAAATTTATAAAAGAATTGAGAAATGAAGATGAAAGGCCATGAAAGCACAAGAAGAGACAACTCACTTGATTTGAATAAAAGAAACCGGGTCACAAAACGGTCCATTGTCCTATGAAGAGATTCAAGGGAAAGCCCAAAAAGAAGGCAATGAATGTCACTTGGAGCGATAGTGACTCAAGCTCATCGGATGAAGAATGTGCAAATGAGACAAATAACCTTGTATTTATGGTAATTGAGGATGATGACTTCTTCATCGAGAGTGAAGGAAAAGTACATGATTCTTCTAAATATGATGATTTAATTGATTCGTTTAATGAATTGCGTGATTTATATGATTCATTGATAAAGAAACATAAATTTGTCAAAAAAGAACATACATTATTAATTCATGAACATGCATTAATTGTAGAGAAAAATGAAATATATGAAAAAGAATTAATATGCTTGAAAAGTGAAAATGTGAAACTGGAAAGAACATATCTAACATGCCATCTAGCTCTACCACATGTGACTGTAAAACTATTAAAGAAGAAAATGACTCATTGAAAATGAAAGTTATAGATTTGAACAATATTATTACAAAATTTACAATGGGTGAAAAAAATCTTAATAATCTTCTTGGATCCCAAATATGTCTATTCAATAAAGAAGGTTTGGGATAGAGGCCTTCTAACAAAAGAAATCCATCTTTTACTCACATGTTACCTTTAATGCAAATATTACTTGTCATGCATGCAATTGGAAAGGACATAAGACATATGATTGCATGTGTAAGAAATAAAATGTGAAGGATGCATGTATTCCAAAAGAAACCAAGACTAACCTCCAAGGACCCAAGAAAATTTGGGTACCTAAAAGTACATGATTCTTCTTGAATATGTGAAGAAGAATAAGACTAATAGAAAACATTTCCTCGATAGTGGATGCTCAAGGCATATGACCGGGGACTACTTAAAACGTTCTTCTTTCACTTGCATCAAGAATGGTGGATCTGTCACATTTAGTGATAACGGTAAAGGTGAAATCCTTGGATATGGAAATATTGGTACTGGTTCCACCACTTTAATTGAAAATGTTTTACTAGTTTACGGTCTTAAGAATAATTTATTAAGCATTAGCCAATTATGTGATAAAGGTTATGAAGTTGAATTCGATGCTTCTAATTGTAAAATTGTTGATAGAAAATCAAATGATACATTATTCATAGGTTATAGAGATCAAAATATTTATTTATTTAACATTGGACATGACATGCATCATGAGAAATATTTGAGTGCATTAGATAACAACACTTGGCTTTGGCATAGAAGATTAGGTCACGCACACATGAAATTGATTTCCAAAATTTCCAAAAAGGATTTAGTAAAATGACTTCCACAGCTAAAATTTATGAAAGATCACGATTGTAAAAATTGTGAACTTGGAAAACAACATAAAAGTTCTTCCAAGACTAAAAATTAATTTTCCACTTCAAAACCCCTACAACTATTGCATATGGATTTATTTGGACCTTCTAAAACCATGCATTTGTAATAGTTGATGATTACTCTAGATTTACATCGATTTTCTTTTTAGCAAATAAAAATAATACCTTCAAATCTTTTATAATGTTTTGCAATCAAGTTCAAAAGGAAAAGAATCTAGCATTATTTGCATAAGAAGTGATTATGGGGGAGAATTTTAAAATCACCTCTTTGAAGATTTTTGCATAAAGCATGACATAAAGCATCAATTTTCATGTGCAAGAACACCTCAATAAAATGGGATTATTGAGCGTAAAAATAGATCCTTGCAAGAAATGGCTATGACAATGTTTAATGAACATCACTTACAAACCTACTTTTGGGCCGAAGTAGTCAATACCGCATGTTTCGTGATCAATAGAGTGATAGTGAGAAAAGGCATTCATAAAAACCCCTTATGAGTTATAGAAGGGCAGAAAACCGAATATTTTTTGTAAATATATTTCTAACACAAAAGATAACCTTGGAAATTTGATTCTAAATCCGATGTTGGAATTTTTCTTGGATATTCTTCATCTAACAAAGCATATAGAGTTTATAATATAAGATCTATGACTATTGAAGAGTCTATACATGTAAATTTTGATGAATCTAACTATTTTTCATCTAGCAACAAAGTTCTTGAAATGAGAGGAAATGATGATAAGGATCACTTGGATAATCCAAATGACCACTTGAAAGTTAAGGACCATGCACTACAAGAAAGTAATGATGAGCCTCCTCAATAAGATCAATGTGATAATACTTCATCTCTTCCTAAGGAAATTAAATATGCTAGAGAAAAGAAGTCACATCCGAGAAAATTATCATTAGGTACAAACTTAGAAATTTTTGTAATCATATGGTATTCATATCTCAAATTGAGCCTAGAAGTTTCTTTGAAGCCAAAAATATGATCATTGGATCATGACCATGTAAGAGGAACTAAATCAATTTGAGAGAAATAAAGTGTGGTATCTAGTTTCTAGACCAACTCATCAAAGTATTATTGGAACAAATAGGTTTTTAGAAACTTAGAAATAAAGCTAGACTAATGGTTCAAGGCTACAACCAAGAAGAATGAATATACTATGATGAAACTTTTACCTCTGTAACTCGATTTAAAGCCATACGCATCATTTTGGCTTTTGCATGTCAAAAAAATTTACTCTTTATCAAATGGATGTGAAAAATGATCTTCTCAGTGTTTTAAAACTTGGACGGTCTATCGACCCTGTCTGGCGAGAGAGTCAAAGGTCAGAGATTCGATCGGGGTCGACCCGGGGTCAATGTTTTAATTATATTTTTATTATTTTAAAAAAATAAATAAAAAACCAAAAAAATTCAAAAAACAACTATACCAAAACCTGTCTGACCCATACCGGTTCACCGGTTGAACTGGTCAGGTCGGTGATTTTTCGACCGGTTCGCTAAAATCCAGGTTTAGGGGCTCACCCAGACCGGACCTTAAACCTGGTCCCGTTTCACTCGGTCTAATCGGCCGGTCGGATCCGGGTTTTTAATCATTGGCTTTTCTCAATAGGTATATTATGGATGAAGTTTATGTTGAAAACCTCCTGGTTTTGAAAATATTGATTTACCCAATCATGTGTACAAGTTAACTAAGACATTCAATAGACTCAAGCCAACTCCTAGAGTATGGTATGATAGGCTTAGCTATTTTCTCTTAGAAAATGACTTTGCAATGGGTAAAGCTGATATTGCACTATTCATAAAGCGTAAGTATGATGACATGATAGTAATACAAATTTATGTTGATGATGTTATTTTTGGTGCTACAACCCCTCTTTGTGTGATGAATTTTCAAATTGTATTAGTGGGGAGTTTAAGATAAGTATAATGGGAGAACTCAAGTTCTTCATAGGATTGCAAATTGATCAAATAATGAAGAAGTGCTCATCAATTAAGCTAAATATGTCAAGGAGCTACTAAAGAAATTTGAGATGAAATCAAGCATAGATCTTTCAAGTCCTATGAGCTCTATATTGAAGCTTGAAAAAAATGAGGAAGGTAAACTGGTAGAAATTAAACGATATCGAAGTATGATTGGATCCCTATTTTACTTAACCGCTAGTATACCTTATATCAAATTTAGTATTTTTATGTGTGCTGGATTCCAATCTAGTCCTTGTGAAACTCATCTTTGTGCCATAAAATGAATTTTTAGATATCTATTGGGAACTATTAATTTGGGTTTTTGGTACCCAAAAGGTGTAGCTTTCGACTTGCTTACTTATACTGATGTAGACTTTGTGGGTGTAGATTGGATAGAAATAGTACAAGTGGTACTTGTCACATTTTAGGAAATTGTCTAGTCTCATGGTATAGTAAGAAACAAAATAGTATGACATTTTACAACTGAAGCCGAATATATCACCGCAGATAGTTGTTGTGCTCAAATGCTTTAGATACATTACACACTTAGAGACTATGAGATCATTCTTGAAAAGTATCTCATCCTATATGACAAAACAAGTGCTATAAACTTGTCCAAAAACTTTATACAACACTCCAGAGCCAAACACATTGATATAATACATCACTTTCTGAGAGTGCATGTTAACAAATGGGATGTCGTACATGAACTTGCCCCAACCAATGAACAATTGGTGGATATTTTTACCAAATCCCTTCCCAAAGAGAGTTTCATAAGAATTAGACGAGAATTGGGCATAATTGTATTGAATGGTTGAAGCATGCTCTTAATTGACTTGTATGAGTCATTAAAAGTGCTCAAAATTCTGGATCTTGTTCTCTTTGGAGCCGGTATACCAGTCTCCAAAGACACTTATCGGTTCATACACTGACATACCTGTTAGTATATCGGTTTCACTGTTTTAAAAAATAAACGACGACCGTTCGCATTTTTCACTCCAAATTTCTCAAAACCTATCCCAAGCTTCTCCAATCGTCTCCTCCTCCGTTCTAAGGTAATTTTGTGCTTCTCGAACTTCTTCTTACTCATTTTCTTCGTTTATTCATCTTAGAATCATCAAATCTTAGGTTTTTAAGCTTAAAACCTTATGTTCTATTTTTGTGTAATTTGGTTTGATTTCGTTATTTTTGGCTTAAATTAAGTGTTTTAAATCACTCTAGGACGTGTTTAGAGCCATTCTCATCAATTAATTTGTGTTGATTTTGCTTAAATTGAAAAATCCCAAATTTCTAAAGCTTGCATCAAAACGTTTTTCATTTTTTTGCAATGGATTTCTTTTTTGACCCCGGATAATATTTTCAAAACTCCGTTCAAGTTGATCAATACAATTTCCTTATCAAAAACAAAGTTATTTCAAAAAAAAAAAAAAAATTTGTGATTTAAGCGATTTAGAATAATTTCCATGTGTAGAGATTTTGAATCGTCAAAAATTAGGCCATCTGTTTCGAATCAATGAGCCTATCTATCTTAATCTTGTCAAAGTCTTTTATTCCAACATGGAGTATCCTACAGATACTCCAGGTGCCTTTCGAACACATGTTAATGGCGTCTCTTTTACTGTGAATCCCTTTAATCTTAATCCCTACCTTCGTACTACTTTTCCACAATCTGTTTTTGCCTACACCCATAAGCAATTTCATACTCTGGAGGGCATATCTGAGAGTAAGGTTATGGAATTTGTCCAAAAAGATGCTCTTGTTCCTCACTCTTTTCCTGGCATTCATGGCCTAAAGAAATTCAAGTTAGGATATGACAGGCAAGTCTTTACAGAGCTTATTCAATCTATTCTTCTGTCTCATAAGAGACATATTGATTCGATTAATCTTCTTGACATTTGGGTCATGGGTCCTTTGGGTATTGGTGTTCCTTTAAATATAAGGTATATCATTGCCCGATATATGCATATTTCCTGCACTCATCCGCAACAGAGTCTACCTTACGGTTCATTCATTACATTGATTCTCCTCAAACATCGTGTTCCAATTGAAGATGATGAACCATAATTTGAAATTCCTCCGTGAGAACGCATCACCTTAGCTACCTTCAAAGCAAAACAATGGGAGAAAGTTGATGGTGTGTGGCGAATGAAGCCCAATAGGAGCGCCAGCGAAGCATCTAACTCCAGACGCCAGCGGATGGACCCCATTGACTAAGATAATGAAGAAAAAGAAGGCGCTACCTCCGGATCTAAGACATCCGTCGAAGAGCGCCACGAGCTTATCATTGCTAGTATCCAGTATCTTTCTGACAGCATCACCAAACTCTCCGACTCCTTCACCGTTTTATGGACATTTACAGATACACATCTCGAGTCGATCCAGAAGAAGGTTGATGCATTCACCGGAGATGTATAGTTTAGCTCTTTTGGCCTACATTTTATGACTACTTTTTGGATGTATTTCGGATGGTATTGCCTTTAATGGCTTTTTTTGTTCATTATAGATGTTTATGGATGTTTGTATTTTGGATATTTTGGCTATTTTATGTAATGCAATAGATGTTTTTAATGCATATGTGTTTGCATATTTTTTTATGGATATATCTTTTTCAAATCTTTTTCTAATAGAAAAATGGGAGAAAACTTCAAATTGAGTTAAAAACTGATGATTGCACAGGTCTTTGGAACCGGCATGAACTATTCCGGCAAGTAATCTGGTAGGTAGTCCTCATTTAATACTCAACGGTAACTATTCAATAGTTGTTTGAATCAAACACCGGCATACAAGCCTCTGAAGACCAATATATTGGTCTCTGCACAGAAAAAACGAGTTTGCTCAATTTCACACCTATAAAATTGAGCATCACTTCATTATGAGCAACTTATACGTCTCCAAAAATATGTTCTTGCATTATTACAACTTCTAAACGTCTTCTTACAATAACATAAAGAGAGTATTACATCTTCTCAATTCTTTAATCTCTCAAAATCAACAAGCTCATTTGTTTACATTTTCTCATTCATTTTAGTGAGCTTAGCTTCATTGGGGTAACACACTTGCATTCAAATCTTTGTAATCATTTGTGTATTCCTAAATAGTATTATAAAACACATTTTTCAATTTATCAAACGCTTCTGTGGAAATCCCTTGTCTGAGTGGTGATTGCTCTCAAGGGTGGATTGTGTAAAGGTTAAAGAAGAGCCTTAAATCTAAGACCTCTCGGTTGTAAAAATTTATTAAAATTTAGTGAAACCTTCAAGGGAGCTTGAATAGAAGTGAACGTAGGCAAGAGATTTGACCGAACCACTATAAAATCGGTTTTGTGTTTATCTTTCCTCAACTTATTTACTTTGCAATTGATACATGTAAATATGTTAATGTGAATTTGGTAAAGCTTGTGCTAGCGATAGCTTAAAATTACAAAGAATTTATTTTTCGCAATTATTTTTTAAGTATCCAACTCACCCCCTTTTAGATATAGATTGTTATATTGCTTATAGGTAATTTCAATATCATTTCTGATATAAATTTGCAAATGAAAGACGGTAGAGAACCGCATGATATTATTCATCGAATTGGAGGACATGGCCAGGTGTGAATATGCGATTTACTTTGAGAAAATACAGGATGAGGACTAGAGATCCTGTGATTTTTGTGACTGAAAATGGAATGGCAATGAGAGCTATAAGCTTAGGAGATATGCTCCTATGTTCATGTCCACATGATTCTAAGAGTTTGTATATCAAATAGTGATAGAGTCCCACATCTAAAATGTATAAGGAATGTGAAAGGTTTATAAGTGGTCTCTAAACACTTATATTAAATTGGAATGATAAGGCTTGGGCTTGAGCTTGGGCTTTGATGCATGGCTTGGTGTATGGTTGGCATGATAATTAATATATATTTAATACATATTAATTAGTCAAAAGATGGGCCTTGGGGCTCTTGGGCTCTTGTGATTAATTAGCCTCCCTGGAAATTTTTTTCTGTTTTGTTTATTTTTGGATTTAAATTTTAGTTTAAATCAAAAGAACACAACCCTACTTAAAAGACATCAACACCGCATCAACTTCAACTGTCTCTAACTGTTTATTTAAATATAACAATATGTATTTGAAAACTTACTCTCATGGAAAACGTTGATTATTACATTTGATCTTTGGAAAAATGAAATACAAAAGATATCAAGTAGATTCGCCAGGGGTCGATTTCAGTGCAGAATTTCGACTTCAAATTGTTGAATCCTGGTGGCAGACGTCCGTAGAACTACAAGCACAATAGTAGGGACGAAATTCTGCTATAGGACATAGTTACGCTAGCCTCAATCTCCAGTCGTGAGTTTGTAAAGTACATACTTGCACTGTAAGTTTCAATTGTGAGTGTTGTTATTGTTTCATGTAGAAGTTTCATTTGTTTGTTGTTATTTCATTACAGTCAATTATGTTATTAGGATTCTTATTGTTTATATACAAATATCTTATAAAATTATAGCATTCATTGAGTGTTCATTAACAATCTATAGCAGAATTTTCTGATGGAACAATCTGCGAATGTTGTGAAGCCTCATGTTGAGAAACCAGACAAGTTCAAGGACTGGATTTCAAACGATGGCAACAGGAGATGTTGTTTTATTTAACAACAGATGAACCTTGCACATGTCGTCAATGAAGAATGCCATGTGGCAGAGGGAGATAACATTCCTGCAGAAAACTCAATGCAATTGATGCATGGAAACAAAGTGATTTTTATGTAGGAATTATATTCTTAAAAGTCTTGATGACTCTTTGTATGATGTATACAGATCTTATAAGACTGCCAAGGATCTATGGATTCTCTGGAAAATAAATATAAGATCGAAGATGTTGTTCAAAGAAGTTCATTGTTGGGAAATTTCTGAAGTACCAAATGGTGGATTCAAAAACTGTTGTCAACCAAGTGGAAGAATTATTACAGATTCTTATCCATGAACTTGCGGCCGAATGCATGACTCTACCGGTACAGTTTGCTGTCGGATCTGAATAGAGAGATTTCCTCAATCTTGAATGATTTCAAGATACATCTTAAGCATAAAAAGACTGATATGTCAATGAGGATCTGGTTCTCAAACTAAGGGTGCAAGAAGATCACCGCAAGACTGAAGGGCTGAATGTTTCAGAATTTGAAGCCAAAGCGAATGTCATTGAGAGTGGAGGGGTGTCGAAGCCTAAGCCTCAAACCAGAAGAATAAATGGAACAATAAAGGGAAAGATAAAAACCAGAAAGTTCTTGCTGCAAAAGGGAAAATTTCAAGGGAATTAAAGGTTGGTTTGGTGTGTGGGAAAATTGGACACGAGCACTAGACTGTCGCCACAAGAAAGGAAATCGGGTCCAAATGATAAGAACAGCAACAAACAAGTAAATATTATTGAGGAAGATTTGTTGGTATTGTTGTTTCTGAGGTGAATTTACTGACTGACAGTAAGGATTGGTGGGTGGATACTGGTGCAACAAGACATATTTGTGGAAACAGAAATATGTTTGTTACCTACACTCCTAACAATGGCGATGAAAAGTTATATATGGGCAATGCAACTGCTGCAACTGTAGCTGGAAAAGGGAAAGTGGTTCTGAATTCACTTCCGGAAAGAACTTGCCCTTATGGATGTACTCCATGTCCCTGAAATAACCAAGAATCTGTTTCTCTGGTCCTGTATTAAGCAAGAAGGGTTTTAAACTTGTATTTGAATCTGAAAAATTTGTTCTTACTAAGGGGGAACATTTGTAGGAAAGGGCTACCTCTCTGAAGGGCTCTTTAAACTCAATGTAATTGCTGATGATGCTATTATAATAAAATAAATAAGGCTTCTGTTTACTTGCTTGAATCTTCTACATATATGCATGCTAGACTTGGTCACATTAACTTTAAATGTATGCATAGAATGGTCAATCTTGGCTTATTGCCTAATTGTACAAAAGATAATGTGCATAAATGTTGAAACATGTGTTGAATCAAAGTTTGCTAGCAAGTCATATAAATCTGTGACTAAGAGATCAAATGAATTATTAGAATTAATTCATACAGATTTGGGTGATTTTAAATCAATACCAAGTCGTGGTGGAAAGAATTACTACATCACTTTTATAGATTATAGTAGTAGATCTGTTATGTATATTTGATACATAGAAAGATAGTCTTTGAATATGTTTAAGACATATAAAGCTGAGGTGGAAAATCAGTTAGACAAGAAGATCAAAATATGCGATCTGATAGAGGCGAAAATATGAATCTAATGCCTTCGCAGAATTTTGTGCTTCTAATGGAATAATTCATCAAACAACAGCACCCTACACTCCACAACAGAATGGGGTGGCTGAACGGAAAAATAGAACTCTAAAGAATATGATGAATTTCATGCTTAACAGTTCAGGTTTACCACATAATATGTGGGGTGAAGCGTTACTTACAGCTAACACCATCTTAAAAGAATTCCACCAAAGAAGAGTGATCAATCTCCATATGAAAAATGGAAGAAAAGGCTACCAAGAACCGGCATACAAATCCTGAAAGTGTGGGGTTGCCTAGCAAAGGTTCAAGTTCCCTTGCCTAAAAGAGTGTAAACTTGGACCTAAAACCATTGATTGTGTGTTTATTGGATATGCCAATAATAGTGCAGCATACCGTTTTCTAGTAATCAAATCTGGAATTTCGGATATCCAAGTAAATACAATTATTGAGTCTAATAATGCTGAATGGTTTGAGCATATATTTCCTTATAAGGATAGACTTGATAAAAATAAACGGAAAATGCCTGAATTTAATCAAGAGAATGGGAATGATGTTGCCTCTTCATCTGGTGTTCAAAACAATGATTTGGAACCAAATAAATCAACTCTCCAAGAGAAAGATTTAGAACCTAGAAGAGGAAAAAGAATCAAGGTAGCAAAAGATTATGGACCTGATTTTTTAACATTTCTCACTGAAGCTGAACCTCAAACATATCAAGAGGCCATAACTTCGTCTGAATCTGTTTATTGGCAGGAAGCAATAAATAGCGAAGTAGAATCCATTCTACAAAACCATACGTGGGAGTTAGTAGACTTACCATCCGGTTGCAAACCGATTGGTTACAAATGGATTTTCAAAAAAAAATTGAAGCCTGATGGTACAATTGATAAATACAAAGCTCGTTTGGTAGCTAAAGGATACCGTAAAAACAAGGACTTGATTTCTTTGACACATACTCACCAGTAACCAGAATAACATCTATAAGGATGTTAATAGCGATTGCAGCAATTTATAATTTGGAAATACATCAAATGGATGTAAAAACTGCATTCTTAAATGGTGAGTTGGATGAAGAAATTTATATGGAAAACCTGAAGGGTTTGTAGCAAAAGGAAAGAGAAAAAAGTGTGTAAACTTGTGAAGTCACTTTATGGACTTAAACAAGCGCTCAAACAATGGCATGAGAAATTCGATCATACAATGTTATCACATGGATTTCAGATCAATGAATGTGATAAATGTGTTTACATCAAGAAAATGAATAATGATTCATTTGTCTTGTATGTTTATATGTTGATGATATGCTCATCATGGGACCAAATTTAAGTGTCATAAACTCCACGAAGAAAATATTGAATTCGACCTTTGATATGAAAGACATGGGAAAAGCTGATGTTATCTTAGGAATTCGAATTCAAAGAAGTAGTGATGGTTATATTCTAAGCCAATCACACTACGTGGAAGCGATTCTTCGGAAATGGGACATTTTGATAGTAGTCCATCTAAAACTCCTTTTGATCCTAAGAGTACATTAAAGAAAAATATTGGGGACAGTGTGTCACAACTAGAATATTCTCGTATAATTGGGACGTTACAATACATCACAAATTGTACTAGACCAGACATTGCCTACTCTGTGAATAGATTGGCAAGATATACGAGTAATCCTTCAAATGATCATTGGGATGCTTTAGTTAGAGTATTGAGATATCTTAATACTCAATGAAGTATGGTTTACACTATACAAAATATCCACCAGTTTTGGAAGGATATAGTGATTCCAATTGGATTTCGAATGATACAGAAAAAACAACAAGTGGATATGTGTTTACACTTGGTGGAGCTGGCAGTATCATGGAAATCACAAAAACAAACGTGTATAGCACGTTCAACAATGGAATCAGAATTCATAGCCTTGGATAAAGCTGCTAAAGAAGCGGAATGGCTAAAGAATTTCTTGGAAGATATTCCAATGTGGCCTCAACCTGTGACGGCCATATGTGTGCACTGTGACTGCATGGCTGCTATTGGGAGAAGCAAAGAGCCATATGTATAATGGAAGTCAAGGCACATAAGACGAAGACATAACACTATAAAACATATGCTCTCGACTGGCATTATTTCCATTGATTTTGTTAAATCAAAGGAGAATATTGCAGATCAATTAACAAAGGGTATACCAAAGGAGCAAGTGTTATATTTATCGAGGGGAATGGGCTTAAAGCCAACACAATGAGAAGTAACTTAGCGGAAACCCAACCTAGCAATTTGGTAAATCAAAGTTAGGTTCAATGTGGAAAACTAGTTGGGTGAAACTCAAGTAATAGAGCATAACAAGCTGCTCATTCCTATGATAAGAGAAGTTATGC
>SKCR01026116.1:0-80605 GCA_019454045.1 Zanthoxylum bungeanum | reverse complement strand
TAGTAAGTACGAATTCATGAATTAAATTAAACTACATCATTAACTCTATTTACCATGTATTTAATACTATTCCTCTATTCAATTCTAGATTAAATATTACACTTTTATTTAATAAACCTTTTACGATTTAAATTCCAAATCAATCTAACGCGTCTCAAAGACCGATTAACGTCCAACGTCAATTCAATTAAAGTCCAATGGGCTTTTGTGATTGATTTCTTGAGGCGTGGACTTTTGGTCTACTCGGGTCAAACCGATAACCAAAGTCCAATCCGGGATTTACCCCATAAGCCCATAAATCAATCTTGGCCATTAGGCCCAATTGAACATTAAGGTTCATTAGCCGCAATGGGCTTTATGGTTAAGGTTTTGGGCCCAATTGGATCCAATCCATTTGGCCTAAACCAAACTTGATAAATCAAGCCCAATAGGCCCAATTACAACAATTCAAGCCCAAATCCAATTTAAGCCTAGCATAATATAATTACTAATTACATAATCCATTCGCAATTTAATTACCTAAAGTGCATTATATGATTAATCGACTAAATCAATATTTCCGAAGCACAAATTAGTCCAATTAATCATGCTTAATTCATTATCATATGTCCAACACACAAATTGAAAATCAAACCCATAAACATGCTTTAATGCTCTCGGCCAAGGAAGGTTATTTTGTCCGATTTGAATTTAATCCGATTAATTACACAATTGACAACGTATTAACTTCCCGAATGATTTCATACACATCCAATGTTCATAAAATCAAAACACCAAGACATTAGGGCAAAGGCACCATTCGGCCAACATATAGAATTTAGGATTTTTGTTCAATTTAAAATTAAATCCAATTCAATCTTAAATTAACATCATCCTACTCCATTACAACTCATCCAATGAATTAATACTGAAAAATCCAAGATCCCAAAAATCATTATCATTCGCCAAGGTGTTAATTTTGGGGAAAATAATTCCAAATCATTTTTCATCAAATTAGTCCAACCAAAATGAATTTAAACATGTTATAAGCATACTCAAACAAGCAATTTATTCAATCATGCTCAACAAACATTTACCCAAATTTTTAAGCCCTACATTTTTCATGCTTGCAACATTAGCTCATGATGCCATTGTTGGATTTTTCTAAGGTCCCAAGATCAAAACATGACATGAAAACATGCGTGAATACACCAATGAAGATAGCGGAATACTTACATTGATCGGTTATGTCGATTTGAAGACGAATCAAGGCCAAAAACGTACTGCCTTGCTCACGCCACTGCAACCAGTCCATGCTCACTGTCTTGCAGTTCGGGTCTCAAAACGAAGCTCCAAACTCCATCGATGAGTCCCGCCTCATGGTCGAACCTCCCTACCACCTTCGCAAGACTGTAAGTGTGCTAGCACTTGATTTCTCACCATGAGAAACCACTCTTGCTTCCCTTATTGTCACGCCCAAACTGGTTCAAAACCAGTGAAGAATGGCCACCATTGCCGTGAGAGGAAGAGAGAATTTGAGAGAGATTGAATTGTGTTGTCATTAAAATGATTTACCAAAAATCAATTTATATTTATGCCATAATATTTATTAAATTAATAATAAAATTATGACACAAAGCATGCAATGGCTTAGAGTGTCAAACACTCAATTTCCATGCAATGACATTGAGTGCAATGTACACAATCTACATGCAATGCATTAGAATGACATGTGTCATGTGGGCCCCACACGTTTCCAAATGAAAGTGGGCCCACGTGCACTCACGCATTCGGGTTCGATATTTCTGAAAAACCGAGCTTACGTCGCGACGTTAATTCAATCGAATTTAAATAAATAATGCGCCTAGCGAAATTATTATTTACGTCGCTAATGAATTAATTCTAAATTACTCGTTTGCCTGAATTAAAATCTGATTTTAATTCCGCGTCGAAATCTAATTTCGTCTAATATATCGAATATATTAATACATCGATTATTCCGAATTAATCGTTCTCTCTCTTTAGACGACATTTTATCCCGGATAAAATATCTCCGTTATTAATCCTAGATTAATTTTCTCTCTCTTATGTATAATCCCAGATTATTCAAGAGTGCGAGTTGTGCGTCATCGGTGGATATCGGGAAGCGACCCATGAGATCTCCGGATAATATGGCAGTAAATACGGTCGTCGGAGTATCCAAATCACGTACGTACCAAGTACTACGTTATACCGACTTACGAGACAAGGTCGACTCCTAGCAAAGCACCAAGTGCTACCCAATTCTCCGGACATATCCATTTAAGAATATTAAGATCTGTATCAAGCGTAGTATACTAATGTATGTGCATATCGGCCCAGTATCGGATAGTCACGTGCTAGGGCTGGGGCTGGATAAGTGTCTGCCCCGTCCGAAACACATGTCGGATGTATGGTAACTAGTCTCTATAATCGGATATTCATGACCTGGTCATAATATCACGATTGGACGCGCATCACTTAAGAGCACTAATACCGTATCCTGCGTGACATCATCTCCATTATGACTGGAGTGACACTTCCGTCTTGACATCACATCCAATACACTACGATTCTCAATATACCCGGCATTGGCGTACACAGAACCGGTTAGAGTCCTAGACGACCTCAACTAAAGTATATCGATTGTCGTAAGCATTAGCGATGTAAGTCTCAGGTTAAGACTATACACACCTACCTTGATTTCGGCCTCCCATAGACACATAGTCATAATACCAATGGGATTCCGAGGGGTCTATCCAGAGCGAAGCTGTTTCCCGTACCATCGGTGAAACACGACCTCCTATCGCACTTGCATAAGTATCCAATACTTATATATATGAGAACTATGTCGTTGTGCCCTCACAACGCGCACAAGTGCAATACTAGCCTATTCCGCATTATCGATGTCCAGTCTCGATAATACTACGGCTAGGGATATTAATGATTAATCCTTCGTGGACTGATACTGTCTCATATCATCTCAATCCAGGAACTAATCATAGGGACCTCTCTTCATTTATATATCTAAGGTGATCTAATCACAAATGATGAGAGTGCAATTTCCTTGTTACATAGTTAATTTTGCTACAGCAAAACACATGTTCTGTGCAAATAGTGACGCTATGGGTCATATTATCCAACACTATAGCCCCGTTATTGTCACAATACAAAGGAACGAGCTCAGCTGCTAATGGAATTACTCCTAATCAAATTAGGAATTTACGGATCCAAACTACCTCTTTTGCTGCCTCAGCTGCAGCGATATATTCCGCTTCTGTTGTTGAATCGGTAATAGTATCTGGCTTGGAAGATTTCAAGCTCACAGCTCCATTGTTCAAAAAAATATGTACCGGATTGTGACTTACAGTCGTCTTTATCGGTTTAGAAACTTGCATCGGTAAACCCAGTTACCTCAAGTTCTCCATCTCCATAGATTAAGAAGCATCCTTAGTTCGTCTAAGATACTTAAGGATGTTCTTAATCGCAACCCAGTTACCATCACCTGGATCGGCCTGATAGCGACTACACATGCCCAAAGCATACGAGACATCAGGTCTCGTACATATCATGGCATACATGATCAATCCGACTGCTGAAGCGAACGGGATCCAACTAATGTTGTCTCTCTCATCTTGAGTTTTAGGACACATGTCCTTAGATAGAGAGACGCCATGTGACACTGGTAATAGTCCCATCTTAGACTGATCCATGTTGAATCTTTTCAACACTTTGTCAATATACGAGCTCTGGGAGAGTCCAAGCATATTTCTAGATCTATCCCGGTAGATCCTTATTCCCAGAATAAAAGCTGCTTCTCCCAGATCTTTCATGGAGAATTTTAATGAAAGCCAAGCTTTCACCGATTGTAGCATGGGAATGTCATTGCCAAGAAGCAATACATCATCTACGTAAAGGACAATGAATGTCAGTGCGCTCCCACTAACCTTCTTATATACACAAGGATCATCTTCATTTTGAACGGAATCATATTCTTTTATGATCTCATCAAAATGTTGGTTCCAAGAACGTGATGCTTGCTCAATCAATAAATGGATCGATTTAACTTGCAAACCTTGTTTGCATCTTTTGGTACGAAAAATCCGTCAGGCTGTTGCATATAAACATCCTCCAAAAGGTTTCTGTTAAGGAAAGTGGTTTTGACGTCCATCTGCCATATTTCGTAATCTATATATGCAGTAATAGCAAGCATTATCCGAATGGATTTAATCATGGCAACATGTGAAAACGTTTCATCGTAGTCACACCATATCGTTGACGATACCCTTTCCTACAAGCCTAGCTTTGTAAGTTTTTGTTTCCATCTATGTCTGTCTTCTTCTTGAAGACCCATTTACAACTAATAGGCTTTACGCCTTCTGGTGCATCAACCAGTTTCCAAACTTGTTTGGTATACATGAATCCATTTCGGACTTCATGGCTTCTTGCCATAAAGCAGAGTCGATACCTTGTATCGCTTCCTCATACGTAGCCGGCTCATTATCCTCAATAAGATTAATATCTACATGAGGTGAGATCAGAAACCCATACCTCTCAGGTTGTTTTCTAACTCTCTCCGACCTACGCGGTTCTTGTGTATTAGAAGATTGTAGTACAGTCTCAACCCTGATGAACTGTTTGTGTTCCGTTAAGGAACCGGTGCCAGAACAGTATCACTCTGATTTTCATCGAGTTCTACTTTCCTCCCACTTACCATTGTATTTTAGGATTCATTTTCAAGGAAAACTGCATGTAGAGCAACAAATACATTTTTTTCTCTTGTGGGTTGTAGAATTAATATCCTTTGGTTTCCCTAGGATAACCTACAAATAGGACATATCCGATTTGGGTTCTAGTTTGGTACCATCCAAACGTTTAACGTATGCCCAGCATCCCCAAATCTTCAGGAATGATAACCCGTTTCTTTTCATGTCTTATAATTTCATATGAGTCTGTTGAACATAACTTTGACGGAACCTTATTCAAAATAGTATTTGCACTGTTCATGCATAGCCCAGAAGGAAATGGTAGCTCCTGTGCGACTCATCATTGACCTTACCATATCCAACAAAGTTGGTTTCTCCTCTCGTTTCGGACACACCGTTTAATTGAGGTGTCCGGGAGGAGTCCACTGTGAAAGAATTATTGGATAATATGACCCATAGCGTCACTATTTGTACAGATCACGGTGTTGTTGTACAAATTAACTATGTGACAAGGAAATTGCACTCTCGTCATTTGTGATTTGATCACCATATATATATAAATGAAGAGAGGTCCATATGATTAGTTCCTGGATTGAGATGATATGAGACAGTATCAGTCCACGAAGGATTAATCATTAAATATCCCTAGCCGGAGTATTATCGAGACAGGACATCGATAATGCGGAATAGGCTAGTATTGCACTTGTGCGCGTTGTGAGGGCACAACGGCATAGTTCTCATATATTTAAGTATTGGATACTTATGCAAGTGCGATAGGAGGTTGTGTTTCACCGATGGTACGGGAAACAGCTTCGCTCTGGATAGACCCCTCGGAATCCCATTGGTATTATGACTATGTGTCTATGGGAGGCCGAAATCAAGGTAGGTGTGTATAGTCTTAACCTGAGACTTGCATCGCTAATACTTGCGATAATCGGTAGACTTTGGTCTTGGTGGTACAGGGCTTTAACCGGTTCTGCGTACACCGCTTCTGGGTTTATCAGAGAGTCGTAGTGTATTGGGTGTGATGTCGAGACGGAAGTATCACTTCAGTCATAGTGGAGATGATGTCACGCAGGATACGGTATTAGTGCTCTTAAGTGCTGGCCGGCCATCGGGATATTATGACAAGGTCATGTATATCCGATTATAGAGACTAGTTACCAGACATCCGACATGTGCTTCGGACGGGGCAGACACTTATCCAGCCCCAGCCCTAGCACGTGACTATCCGATACTGGGCCGATATACACAATACTACGGTATACTACGCTTGATACAGATCTATATATTCCTGTAAGAATATTTCTGGAGAATTGGGTAGGCATGGCGCTTTGCTAGAAGCCAACCTTGTCTTGTAAATCGGTATAAACGTAGTACGAGGTACTTACGTGTTCGGATAGTCCGACAACCGTATTTACTGCCAACATATCCGGAGATCTCATGGGTCGCTTCCTGAAGATTCACCGATGATGTATAACTCGCACTATAATTAATCTGGATTAATTAGAGAGAAGAGATTACTAGAGAGAGAAAATTAATCTGGGATTATTGCGGAGATATTTTATCTGGGATAAAATATTAATTAAAGAGAGAGAACGATTAATTTGGAATTAATCGATAAAATAATATATTCGATATATTATAAGAAATTGGATTTCGACGCGGAATTAAAATTAGATTTTAATTCGGGCGAACGAATTAATTTAGAATTAATTCGTTAGCGACGTGAATAGTGATTTCGCTAGGCGAATCATTTAATTACGACGCGACGGAAAATTCGTTAATTTGGAATTAGCGAACCCGAGCCCGAGAGTGATTGCGAGCGCATTCGCATTTCGAATTCGAGCGCGGCACGCAAGTCACATCAAGCGTCAAATCGTTAGTCACATCATGCGTCAAATCAATTGTCACTTTGAGTGATGTGACTTGACAACATGTCACTTTATTAAAGTGATTGATGTGACTTAAAGTAAAAAGTAGAAATGATGAAAAGCATTAATAGACTTTTGCTTTTTGAACTTTTGATATATGAAAAATGATTTATATATTTGTTTTTTGTTTTTGGAAAATAAAAATAAATATATAACCAAATATCATTTTCTCTCTCTCACCACCATTCACGATCTCTCATCTCCCTCTCTTTTCTTCTTCTCCCTCTCACGGCTTCAAGCCGATTTCTTCACAATTTTTTCTGGTTTCACCGAAATTTTGAGAAGCAAATGAAGAAGCTTAGTGCTAGCACACACATGGGTTATATTATGGTGATAGGGAAACGAATTTGTGAGCTTGGAATCTCAAAGCTTGGAGCTTCAATGGTGGTCTTCATGGCCGAAAATGGAGGATTTTCACAAACGCCCCAACCGTGCGCCCCTATGCAGTTCCAGATGATCAAAACCGAGCTCCATGGAGGAAGAAAAGGTCTTGTTCTTCCTAGCATCAAACCCATCAATGTGAGTATAATTCCGCCTTACTCCTTTGTGTATTCAACTCGTTTTTATGCATGTTTGTGATCCTTGGGACTTGATTGAACTCTACAATGGTATCTTGAGCTATTGGTTGCATAAAACGATTTAGGGTTCTTGAGCAAATTGGGGCTTTTTGATTTAAGCATGATTTTGACAAATTGATTGTTTAAGAATGTTTGTATATGATCTAATTAGAGTTATATGTAATCAATTTGAAGAAAAATTGATTGGATTGATTTTCCCCAATTTGCTTATTTTTGGCCAAAACTTTAATTTGGGTAAACTCAATTAAGCATCAAATGATTAAATTGTTTAGTATAGTATGCTTGAATGAGGTTGAATTGATGTTGTGCATAATCAATTTCATGAAATTTGGTTGGATCCATTTTTCCCCAAATTTTGGGCATGACAAATTTGGGTAAACTTGATTTTGAGCATGTTTAATGAAATTGGATGATTTAGAATGCTTGAATGTTGTTTAATTGATGATTGATTAGATCAATTTGATGAAAAAGTGTTTGGAACAATTTTTCCCCAATTTGCTTGTGATGGCCGAAAATTTGATCCCTAATGTCTTGGATTTTTGATTTTTTGTTCATTGGATGACTTGAAATCATTTGGGGATGTTGAATTTATGTTTGATTGGGTTCAATTGGATTGAATTTGATTTGGCATAATTTCCCTCTTTGGCCGAGACATTAAAAGCATGTAATGGGTTTGATTTTTCATTTGTGTGTTGGACATATTAATTGAATTAGCATGATTAATTGGACTAATATTGTGTTTTGAAACTTGATTTGGTTGATTAATAATATATGCACTTTAGGTAATTTAATTGGAATTTGGAATTTTTGGAATTAAATTATTGGGCTTAAAATTGGATTTGGGCCTTTTAAGTTGTTATTGGGTTTATTGGACTTTGTTGTACAAAGTTGGTTTAGGCCAAAATTGGTTGGATCCAATTAGGCCCAAAACCGCTTCCAAAAGGCCCAAATGCGACTAATAACCTTTAAAGTTTAATTGGGCCTAATGGGCCAAAATTAATTTAAAGGCTTATGGGGTAACTCCCGGATTGGACTTTGGTTGCGGGTTTGACCCGAGTTGACCAAAAGTCCACGCCTCAAGAAATTAATTAAAAGCCCATTGGACTTTAATTAAATTAATATTGGATATTAATCGGGCTTTGAGACCCGTAACGATTAAATTTGGAATTTAAGTCGTAAAGGTTTATTTTATAAAGTGTAATATTTAATTTGGAATTAAATAATGAATTAGAATTAAATGCGTATTAAATTGGATTTAATTATGTAATTTAATTTAATTCGTAGAAATCGTACTTTGAGTACGTGTTCGCAAAACGAGTTTGACTCGAACAAAATCAAATCTTTGTTTGAACATTGGATGATCACTAATTATCAAGATTAATTAATTTGATTAGATTGATTGATAACATGCTTGTATGAATACATGGTTGTGATGTTTGAATAATGTATATCGGATGGATATTAGCCGGGTGGGGCGATTTTGAAAATGTTGTAATAAATTTGATTTATTAATTGGACCTGCGTGTCCAGCCTTATCTCCTATTCTTTGTATTCTCTTCTCACCTATTCCCCTCTATGTATATGAGGTTTCTTTAGAAGTGTAGTGTAACGGGTAGAAGAATATTAGTGTGCTAGCGGGAGAGAGAAAGTGAGAGATTTGATCTAGGATCAATGTAAAATATCCATCCGCATATCATTATTATTTTATTTCATACTCGCTTTATTATGTGTTTAGAATGCATGTTTAAGGGTGTATGATGATGAGACCTTAACAAATAATAAATTGGTAGCCAATTTGCACGCGAAAACCCTCATAAAATATCATGCGTCATTTCCTTCCATTGAGTGATTCTTCTCTCAAGATCCTAGATTGGCAGGGGTTGTTGGCCAAAGTCAAGCCCTTGTCCGTCGAAGATGTGTTTGAATCACGAGGCTTTGTTCCATATCGGTGTCGTGTCCAAGTTGTGGTTTGTTGGCCAAAGTCAAGACCACTTCTTGTCCATTGACATTGATTACGAAGCTTCCATGTCAATGGGTCCGCGCTTGACTGGGATCACTAGGTTTGTTGTGCCAAAGCCAAGGCCTAGTTGATTCAGAGGAAAAAGGTTAGGGTATACATTCGATGTATAGGCATATATAAGATATATGTTTGGGACTTGGATGTCCACCTACTGGATCTAGGAGTTGGATGAGATCCAATTGATCTTCGAGATCTACCTAGTTAATTATCATACAATTTTGGCCAAAGTCAAGATTGTGTGATATTTAACGGGATCCTAGCCCACTAGGAAACACGGTTTCCCGAGTACTCGACAGAGGGTTAGAGGCTCGACGAAAAATAGTGGGAGGCAAGAATTGAATTTGCAATACTCGTTCAATTACTCGCCATACGCGCTCATTTAAATTATTTCGTCATTAGATTAAATGTTAGTTAGACATATTTAAATTGTTGTTTTAATAAACAGTTGGACTGTATTATACTTGATTATATATAATTGGATTATATTAATCAATATATTTGAATTAATTAATTTCAGTTTACAGTTGATTTTATAATTGGATTATAGTAATCAATGTAATTGAGGTTAATTAATTTGGATTATATTTGATTATATAGTTGGACTATTATAATCATTATAATATATAGTACCACTAATCGTTGATTAAATAGTTGGACTATTGTAATCAAGATAAAATTGAAAAGTTGGATATTTAAAATATAATCTGGGATTAAAATATTTTAAATGATTTAATTTTCAAATTGGGAATAAATAATAGGTTACTTTATTTGATAAAATAACTTATTATACCTTAAGCCCAAAATTAAGCAAAATAAGTAGAGCATAAAATCTTTGGAAGATTTATGTGATGATGACTTTAATGCTTAATTTAATATACTTGTCATAAATCTAATTTTAGATTTAAGAAGTATTAAAATTGCAATTTATAATTCTTGGAGAATTAATTGACTATTCTAGAGGAGATAAAGTCAAAGTTTGCAATTGGGCATGTAGCACGAGGTGCACATCGTTTCGATATTCTAAAACCCAAGGCTTGGCCTAAGGTTTCTGAAATATTGAAAAGGATAATTGACATATCCAAAGTGACTACCATTTGGATATGGCAGACACGAAGGAATTAAAGAAAGGGCAAGGCTCTTACTTTGAAAATGTTTGTCTTAGTTATGTTCACAGCTAGTATTGAAATTAGATTTTAAATACTTAGTGTGGTACATAAAATATATGTATTGATGTTCAGAATCTGCTTTGAGCAGGATACTGACTTCAAGCGAGATTGCTCTGCGAATCGGAAACGGGACGAAAGTCGCTGTTTCGACCGTAGATACCTAAGTTTAGGAACTACCCTTCGGGTGTGTACTTAAATTAGGAACTGTTATAATGTAACTAGTTTGACTAGAGACATTATCTCTATATCAGTGTTTAATCCGTTGCGGATAAACCTTTATATTATAGAACACTAAGTGTTTTATTATATAAAGATGATACTGAGATAAATACATTAGATGTAAATAACAGAATTTATATTTTGAATATAATTAAAATCTCAAACATATAAAATGAAAATAAATAGCTCAAATTGATTTGATCAATAGAGACTTATTTGTGGCATTGTTGTCTGGGACACAATTATACAAGACTCGTATATCCACACTTTTGAAGAGTGGATACTAGGACTGATTTGACTATTCAAATAAAGTCTACGAATCTAGTTTGTTAGGTAAAGTACCTAAAACACTGTTTACTTGGTAATAGTGTAATGCCACCGATCTGTTAGCCCTATTCATGGTGAAGTTAGTGGGCCCATATCTAGCTAGGCTAGATGTGAACATGAATATTTCGTGACCTTAACGGATGTGGCATCACGTTATGGTTATGTGTTTCTTTTGAAGAACACAAATCAGAAACTTTTAGAGTTTCGACACGAAATAGACAAACAGATCGGCTATAGTATTATACCGTCACGGTAAGACCGTAATGGAAAATACTTAAGCAATAAGTTTCTTATATACTTGAAAGAGTATAGTATTCTTTCAAATGAGGACTCCTCCGGAACACGTCAAAGTGACGGTGTTTCCGAACGGATTAACCGAATCATGTTAGACATGATAAGGCTAATCATGAGTCGCTCTGAGCTACCATTTCCTTCAACGGATAAGTTTTAACAGTGCAATAACTTATTTAGAATAAGGTTCCATATAAATCTGTTTGACAGATGTCATATTAGATATGAACGGGAAAGAACCGGGTTTCTCATTCCTGACTATTTGGGTGCTAGGCATATTTGGATGATACCAAACTAAAACCCAAATTGGATAAGTGCCAATATAGGTTATCCTAAGGGAAACCATAAGTATAGTACTTATAAATCTCACATGAGAACAATGTGATTGTTGCTCACCATGCGGTTTTTCCTGAGAGGAATACCGATATGCAGTGGTCAGTGGGAGGATAGTGATACTCGATGAAAATCGGAGTAATACTGTTCAAGGCACGAAGTCCTTAATGGAACACAAATAGTTCATCTATGATGAATCTATACCATTAATCTTCGAGTACACAAGAACCGCGTAGATCAGAGAGAGTCAGAAAACAACCTGGGGTATGGGTTTCTGATCTCACCTCATAAAGATGTTAATCTTTTAAGGTACACCAACTGATTACGTATGAGGTAGTGATACAAGGTATCGACTCCCTATTATGACAAAGTGTCATGAGTCCAAAATGGATTCCATGTATATCAACAAGTTTGGATACTAGTTGATGTACCATAAGGCATTGTGCCTATTGGTACTTTATAAGTCTTCAAGGAAGACATACATGGAAGGCAACATACCAACGTACTAAGCTAGGCTTGTAAAGAAAAGGTAGAGTTATCAACATTGTGTTGATTACGACGAAACCTTTTACCTGTTGCCATTGTAAATCCATTTGGATAATGCTTGCTAAAGCTGTGTATTTCATTTATGAAATATGACAGCTTAACGGAAAATCGCTTTCCTGAAAAGGAAACCTTTCGGAGGATGTTTATAACATCCTGTCGGTTTTATCGTACCATAACAAGCAAACAAGGTTTGCAGGTTATTCGATCCATGTTTGGATTGAAGCAAGCATAGGTTCTAGGAATTGTCGTTTTGATGTAATCATAATGGTTTATGATTTGACTCAAAACGAAATAATTCTTGTGTATATAAAAGGGTTAGTGGGAGTGCACTGACATGAATGTCATGTAAAATAATGATAATATGTCATTTCTTGGAAATGAAATTCCCATAAAGCAATCGGTGAAAGCTTGGCTTTCATAAGAAATTCTCCGTAGAATTCTGGGGAGTAACAACCTTTATTCAAGGAATAAAGATCTACTGGGATAGATTTGGAGTTGTTAACACTCTCTGGGAATTGTACATTTAAAATGTACTTGATTTGGTGTCTCATACGCTTCGAGCATATGGAGTCCACAATGGGTAAATCCAAGTGATAGTCACTGGATTGAAGTTAAGAACATCTGTTAGTATCTTAGAGAACTAAAGATGCTGTCTTAAACTATGGAGAAGGAGAACTTGAAGTGACTAGGATCACTGCTGCAAGTTTCCAAACCGGTAAATACTGCGGTACTATAAAGTTTGAATAACGGGACAGTAAGCTGGAAATATTCCGAGCAAGATAACTGTTGCCGAATTAACAACAAATGCGGATTATTGCTGCAGCTGAGGCAGCAATAGAAGCCATTTGGATCGATAATAAATCTAATTAGATTAGATATAGTTCTTTTAGCAGCTGAGCTAGGCGTCAGCACAGGCTAGGAATTAAAGGTCTCATCGACGATCCAGATATATACTTCTATATCATCTGATTCGTTCGGATCATACATCGTGGCGATGTGATGATCGTATAAATCGCGTCAGAAGATAATTACGCAAATCCGCTGACGAAAATCTTTTCTCAGCATTTGAGCGAACCGTACATAGTTCGGGTGTTAGACACTCGAGTGACTGGCTATGTGCCAAGTGGGAGATTGTTGGATAATATGACCCATAGCGTCACTATTTGTACAGATCACTGGTTGTTGTACAAATTAACTATGTGACAAGGAAATTGCACTCTCATCATTTGTGATTAGATCACCATATATGTATAAATGAAGAGAGGTCCATATGATTATTAGTTCCTGGATTGAGATGATATGAGACAGTATCAGTCCACGAAGGATTAATCATTAAATATCCCTAGCCGGAGTATTATCGAGACAGGACATCGATAATGCGGAATAGGCTAGTATTGCACTTGTGCGCGTTGTGAGGGCACAACGGCATAGTTCTCATATATTTAAGTATTGGATACTTATGCAAGTGCGATAGGAGGTTGTGTTTCACCGATGGTACGGGAAACAGCTTCGCTCTGGATAGACCCCTCGGAATCCCATTGGTATTATGACTATGTGTCTATGGGAGGCCGAAATCAAGGTAGGTGTGTATAGTCTTAACCTGAGACTTGCATCGCTAATACTTGCGATAATCGGTAGACTTTAGTCTTGGTGGTACAGGGCTTTAACCGGTTCTGCGTACACCGCTTCTGGGTTTATCAGAGAGTCGTAGTGTATTGGGTGTGATGTCGAGACGGAAGTATCACTTCAGTCATAGTGGAGATGATGTCACGCAGGATACGGTATTAGTGCTCTTAAGTGCTGGCCGGCCATCGGGATATTATGACAAGGTCATGTATATCCGATTATAGAGACTAGTTACCAGACATCCGACATGTGCTTCGGACGGGGCAGACACTTATCCAGCCCCAGCCCTAGCACGTGACTATCCGATACTGGGCCGATATACACAATACTACGGTATACTACGCTTGATACAGATCTATATATTCCTGTAAGAATATTTGGAGAATTGGGGGAGGCATGGCGCTTTGCTAGAAGCCAACCTTGTCTTGTAAATCGGTATAAACGTAGTACGAGGTACTTACGTGTTCGGATAGTCCGACGACCGTATTTACTGCCAACATATCCGGAGATCTCATGGGTCGCTTCCTGAAGATTCACCGATGATGTATAACTCGCACTTTTAATTAATCTGGGATTTAGTAGAGAGAGAGAGAGAGAGAAAATTAATCTGGGATTAATTGCGGAGATATTTTATCTGGGATAAAATATTAATTAAAGAGAGAGAACGATTAATTTGGAATTAATCGATAAAATAATATATTCGATATATTATAAGAAATTGGATTTCGACGCGGAATTAAAATTAGATTTTAATTCGGGCGAACGAATTAATTTAGAATTAATTCGTTAGCGACGTGAATAGTGATTTCGCTAGGCGTAATCATTTAATTACGACGCGACGAAAATTCGTTAATTTGGAATTAGCGAACCCGAGCCCGAGAGTGATTGCGAGCGCATTCGCATTTCGAATTCGAGCGCGGCACGCAAGTCACATCAAGCGTCAAATCGTTAGTCACATCATGCGTCAAATCAATTGTCACTTTGAGTGATGTGACTTGACAACATGTCACTTTATTAAAGTGATGTGATGTGACTTAAAGTAAAAATAGAAATGATGAAAAGCATTAATAGACTTTTGCTTTTTAAACTTTTGATATATGAAAAATGATTTATATATATTTGTTTTTATTTTTGAAAATAAAAATAAATATATAAACCAAATATCATTTTCTCTCTCTCTCCCTCACCATTCACGATCTCTCATCTCCCTCTCTTTTCTTCTTCTCCCTCTCACGGCTTCAAGCCGATTTCTCTTCACAGATTTTCTGGTTTCACATTTCAGAAATTTTGAGAAGCAAATGAAGAAGAGTAGTGCTAGCACACACTGGGTTATATTATGGTGATAGGGAAACGAATTTGTGAGCTTGGAATCTCAAGCTTGGAGCTTTAATGGTGGTCTTCATGGCCGAAAATGAGGATTTTCACAGCCCCCAACCGTGCGCCCCTATGCAGTTCCAGATGATCAAAACCGAGCTCCATGATGAAGAAAAAGTCTTGTTCTTCCTAGCATCAAACCCATCAATGTGAGTATGAATTCCGCCTTACTCCTTTGTGTATTCAACTCGTTTTTATGCATGTTTGTGATCCTTGGGACTTGATTGAACTCTACAAGAAGTACCATCTCTTTCAATAACGAGAAACTCATTGCTTAAGTATTTCCACCATGATCCGACCATAAGTTTTAATACTTTTGCCGGTATTTTTTTTTCTACTTCATGTCGAACTCTTTGAATTTCTCAAAAGTTTCTGACTTGTGTCTCATAAGATACACATAACCATAACATGATGCATCATCGTAAAGGTTACGAAGTATTCATATTCACCTCTAGCCTAGCTAGACATGGGCCCACATACGTCACTATGAAACGAGGTTAACATTCGTTGGAACGTGCACCTTTACCGCTAAAGATTGTTTAGGAGAGACAATTTGCCTAATAAACAGATTCCATACTTCATAAGAATTTGGATCAAATCCATCCAAGTACCCACTCTTTCGAAAGTGTTATAACGAGTCTTGTTTTAATGTGTCCCAAACGAAATGCCACATATAAGTTTCAACTTTTTTTCCTAATTAAAGACTTTTGTTTGTCATGTTATATGTTTGAGATTGATTTATATTCAGAATATAAAGACCATTATTATATCAGCACTACATATCTCAAATTAATTTTTATAAACAAAACACTCGGTGTTTCTGAATACAAAAGTTGTTGGAAAATTATGACCCATAGCGTCACTATTTGTAAGATCACGGTGTTGTTGTACAAATTAACTATGTGACAAAGGAGATTGCACTCTATCATTGTGATTAGATCACCTAGATGTATAAATGATGAGAGGTCCCTATGATTGTTCCTGGACAGAGAATGATATGAGACAGTATCAGTCCACGAAGGAAAATCATTAAATATCCCTAGTCAGAACATTATCGAGATTGGAAATCGATAATGCGTTAAAGACTAGTATTACACTTGTGCGCGTTGTGAGGGCACAACGAAATAGTTCTTATGTATTTGGGTATAGGATAATCATGCAAGTGTAATAGGAGGTTGTGTTTTACCGATGGTACGGGAAATAGCTTCACTCTGGATAGACCCCCTCGGAATTCCATTGGTAGTTGACTATGTGTCTATGGAAATCCTAAATCAGGGTAGGTGTATTTGGTCTTAACCTGAGACTTGCACCGATAATACATGCGATAATCAATATACTTTGGTTGCGGTCGTCCAGGGCTTTATCTGATAATAAAGAGACTAGTTGCTTGTCATCCGATATATGCTTCGTACGGGGCAGACACTGTACAGCCCCAGGCCTTGCATCTGATCATCCGATACTGGACAGAATACGCAATACTACGTATACTACGCCGATATAGATCCTTTATTCCTGTAAGGATATTTCCGGAGAATTGGGAAGGCATGGCGCTTTCTCAGAAGCCAACCTTGTCTTGTAAATCGGTATAAACGTAGTACGAGTACTTACGTGTTCAGATAGTCCGACGACCGAATTTACTGCCAACATATCCGGGATCTCATGGGTCACTTCCCAAAGATTCACCGATGACGTATGACTCGCACTTTTAATTAATCTGGGATTAATTAGATGAGAGAGAAAATTAATCTGGGATTAATTGCGGAGATATTTTATCAAGGATAAAATATCATTTAAAGAGAGATAACAATTAATTTGGAATTATCGATAAATAAATATATTCGATATATTATAAGAAATTGGATTTCGACGCGGAATTAAAATTAGATTTTAATTCGGGCAAACGAGTTAATGTAGAATTAATTCGTTAGCGAAGTGAATAATGATTTCGCTAGGCGTAATCATTTAATTACGATGCAATGGAAAATTTGTTAATTTGGAATTAGCGAACCCGATCCCGGGATTATTTGCGAGCGCATTCGCATTTCGAATTCGAGGGCTGCACGGAAGTCAAATCAAGCGTCAAATCACTTGTCACTTTGAGTGATGTGACTTGACAACTTGTGATTGATGTGATTAGGTGATGTGTGTGGTTGGCAATTAAAACTTTAATTGTTTGACTTTTAGAGTAATAAGTTTGGAATATGTTTTGGAAATCAATTACAAAAATATTACACAACACATTTAATCTCTCTTCTCTCCCCATTTTCTCTCATCTACACGCCCATGGTGGGCATTCTTCACTGGGTTTTCTGCCCAGAAAACCGTGAGATAGGGAAGCCAAAAGTGGGAAATTTGTGGCAACTTTCTTAAGAGCTGGCACTCTGAGAGACATGCGAAGGTGATATGGAAGTCCACCCATGAGCCGGGAACCATTCGACGAAGCTTGGAGCATGACGAAGGAGCTCAAAACTAACCATGGAGGACGCCAAAACCAGTGAGCTGGAGCAGTCCACTGCCCGGAAGAATTTCAGTTTTGTTCGTCTCCGCCGTCGCTCAACCGATCGATGTGAGTATTCCGCAACTCCTCGAATGTATCACACATGTTCATGCTTGTTTATTGATCTTGGGACGCTTAGAATCTCCAACAATGGTATCATGAGCAAGGAAAAGCATGAAATGATTTAGGGCTTAAAATTGGGTAAACTTGATTTTGAGCATGATTAATGAAATTGGATTAATTAGTATGCTTAAATATGTTTAATTAAGGATTGATTGGATCAATTTGTGAAATTGTGTTTGGAACAAATTCCCCATTTTTCTTGGTGTTGGCCGAAAGTTAGAAGCCATATAATGTCTTGGAATTTTTGATTTTTGATCATTGGATGTGTTGGAAATCATTCGGGAATATGATTAATGTCGATTGTGGAATTAATTGGATTGATTCGAATCGGACGTTAAATCCCCAAATTACCGAGAGTCATTGAGCATGTATTGGGTTTGATTTTAATTAAATTATGTTGGACATGATTTAATATTGATAAGCATGATTAATTAGGCTAATTGATGTTTTAGGAATGTTAATTGGATAATTAATTGTGTAATGCACTTTAGGTAATTAAATTGGGAAAATTGGATTTTTGGAATTTAATTATTTGGGCATTAAATTGAATTGAGCTTGTTATGTTGTTATTGGGCTAATTGGGCTTGGTTGTACTAAGTTAGGTTTAGGCCAAATGGATTGGATCCAATTGGGCCCAAAATCGCCTCCATAAAGCCCAAATGCGACTAATGGACCTTTAAGTTTAATTGGGCCTAATGGGCCTAATTGATTTCTGGCCTTATGAGGTAATTCCCGGATTGGACTTTGGTTATTGGGTTCGACCCGAGTTGACCAAAAGTCCACGCCTCAAGAAATTAATTAAAAGCCCATTGGACTTTAATTAAATTGACGTTGGACGTTAATCGGGCTTTGAGACCCGTAACTATTAAATTTGGAATTTAAGTCGTAAAAGGTTTATTAAATAAAGTGTAGTATTTAATTTGGAATTAAATAGTGAATTAGTATTAAATACAAATTGAATTGGATTTAATTATGTAGTTTAATTTAATTCGAGAATTCATACTTTGAGTACTTATTCGCAAAACGAGTTTGACTCGAGCAAAATCAAATCGTTGTTTGAACATTGGATGATCACTAATTATCAGATTAATTATTTTGATTAGATTGATTGATAACATGCTTGTGTGAATACATGGTTGCGATGCATGAATAATGTATATCGGATGGATATTAGATGGGGTGTGACAATTTATAAATTGTTGTAATAAATTTGATTTATTAAATTGGACATGCGTGTCCAGCCTTATACCTCCATATTCTTTGTATTCTCTTCTCACCTATTCCCCTCAATGTAAATGAGGTTTCTTTAGAAGTGTAGTGTAACGGGTATAAGTAAATACATGTGCTAGCGGGAGAGAGAAAGAGAGAGATTTGATCTAGGATCAATGTGTAAAGTATCCATCCGTATATCATTATTATTTTATTCATATGCGCTTTATATGTGTTTAGAATGCATGTTTAAGGGTGTATGATGATTAGACCTTAACAAAGATAATAAATTGGTTGCCAATTTGCACTCGAAAAACCATCGAAAAATATTAAGCATCTTTCCTTCCATTGAGTGATTCTCACTCAAGCTCCGATACTGGCATTGGCTTGTTGGCCAAAGTCAAGGCCTTTATCCGTCGAGGATGTGTTTGAATCAGGAGAGCTTTGTTCCATGTCACTGTCTTGTTCAAGTTGTGGTTTATTGGCCAAAGTCAAGACCATTTCTTATCCATCGACATTGATTACGAAGCTTTCCATGGTCAATGGGTCGCGCTTAACTGGGATCACTAAGTTTGTTGTGCCAAAGCCAATGCTTAGTTGACTCAGAGGAAAAAGGTTAGGTAATACATTGGATGTATTGGCATATATAAGATATATATTTCGGACTTGGAGGTCCCCCTATCGGATCTAGGAATTGGATTGGATCCAATCGATCTTAGAGATCTACCTAGTTAATTATCAAACAATTTGTTGGCAAATGTCAAGATTGTGTGATATTTAACGGGATCCTAGCCTACTAGGAAACACGGTTTCCTGAGTACTTGACAGAGGGTTAGAGGCTCGCCGAAAAATAGTGGGAGGAAAGAATTGATTTTGCAATACTCATTTAATTACTTGCCACACGCGCTCAAAACAAATATCATACGTCAAATAAATTAAATGTTAGTTGGACTAATATTTAAATGTTGTTTTTAATTAATAGTTGGACTATATTCAAACTAATTCAATAAATAGTTGATTTTATAATTAGATTATAGTAATCAATATAATTGAATTAACAAATTAAAAGTATTGTTGATTATATAGTTGGACTATAGTAATCAGTATATATTATAGTACCTGATATCGTTGATTAAAAGTTGGACTATTAAAATCAAGATAAATTGAAAGATTGACATTTAAAACATAATCCTAGGGAAATTTATTTAAATGGTTTAATTTTTTCAAATTGGGAATAAATTTCAGGATGGTCTTGGAAAACTAATAAGTTACTTTATTGGATAAAATAACATATTAAGTCTAAGCCCGGAGTTGAGCAAATAGTAGAGCATGATCTTTGGAAGATCATGTAATGATAACTTAAATGCTTAATCCATTAAGCTTGTCGTAGTAGACTCCTTAATTTCTGAGTCAGAACTAAGGATTAGATCTTTAAAGTATGATACTGAAATTGAAGGATCTTCATAAATCTATCTTTAGATTTTAGAAGTACTAAAGTTGCAATATTAACTCTTGGAGGGTTAATTACTATTCTCAAGGAAATAAAAGTCAAGATTTGCAATAAGACAAGTAGCGCAAGGCGCACCTTACTTTTATATTCTAGCAACCCGAGGCTTGGCCAAAGGCTACTGGAATGTGAAAAGGGGCAAAGACAAAATAATTATAATCTTCTGGGAAGATAAAAGACATATCCCAAAATGTCTGCTAATTGTGGCAAATGGGATCGGGGAAGTGTGACTGCCGTTTGAACAAAGCAGACATGAAGGAATTGAAGACGAGCAGGGCTCTGACTTCAAATATGTTTGTCATAATTATGTTCACAACTAGTATTAAAATTGTATTTTAAATACTTAGTGTGGTACATAAATATGTACTGATGTTCAGAATCTGCTATGAGCAGGATACTGACCTTCAGTTGAGATTTAATCTGCGAATTGGAAACGGGACGAAAGTCGCTATTTTAACAGTAGATACCTAATTTTAGGAACTACCCTCGGGTGTGTACTTGAATTAGGGAACTGTATAATGTAACTAGTTTGACTAGAAACATTATCTATATCAGTGTTTAACCGCTGCGGGTGAAACCTTATATTTTAGAACACTAAAGTGTTTTATTTTATAAAGATGATATTGAGATATACACATTAGATGTGAATAACAGCATTTATATTTTGAATATAAATAAATCTCAAACAAATAACATGAAAAACAATAGCTCAAACTGATTTGATCAGTTGAAACTTAATTGTGGCATTGATGTCTGGGACACAATCAAATAAGACTCGTATATCAACACTTTCGAAGAGTGGGTACTAGGACTAATTTGATTCCAATCAAATAAAGTCTACGAATATAGTTTATTGGGCAAAGAGCCTAAAACACTATTTACTTGGTAAAAATGTAAGTGCCACCAATCTGTTAGCCCTAGTTCATAGTGAAGCAAGTGGGCCCATGTCTAGCTAGGCTAGAGGTGGATATGAATATTTCGTGACCCTTACGGATGTGGCATCGCGTTATTGTTAAGTGTTTCTTTTGAAGAACACAAATCAGAAACTTTTAGTTTCGACACGAAATAGACGAACAGATCGGCTATAGTATAAACCGTCACGGGTGCACCGTTAATGGAAAATACTTAAGCAATAAGTTTCTAATATACTTGAAAAAGTAAAGAATTCTTTCAATGAGGACTCCTCCCGGAACACGTCAAAGTGACGGTGTGTCCGAACATAGTAACCAAATTTTTGTTGGACATGATAAGGTTAATCATGAGTCGCTCTGAGCTACCATTTCCTTCAACGATAAGCTTTGACAGTGCAGAACTTAATTAGAATAAGGTTCCATAAAAATCTGTTTGATAGATTTCATATTAGATATAAACGGGAAAGAAACCGGTTTCTCATTCCTGTACATTTGGGTATGCTAGGCATATGTTTGGATGATACCAAACTAAAACCCAAATTAGATAAGTGCCAAATTGTAGGCTATCCTAGGGATACCAAAGTATAGTACTTATACAACTCACATGAGAACAATTAGATTGTTGCTCACCATGCGTTTTTCCTAAGAGGAATACCGATATGCAGTGGTAAGTGGGAGGATGGTAAAACTTGATGAAAATCGGAGTAATACTATTCAAGGCACCGATTCCTAATGGAACACAAAATGGTTCATCAAGGATGAAACTATACTATTAATCTTCGAATACACAAGAACCGCGTAAGTCGGAGAGAGTCAGAAAACAACCTGGGGTATGGGTTTCTGATCTCACCTCATAAAGATGTCAATCTTATTGAGGTATACCAACTGACTACATATGAGGAAGTGATACAAGGTATCGACTCCCTATTATGATAAAGTGTCATGATATCCAAAATGGATTCCATGTATATCAACTTAGTTTGGATACTAGTTGATGTGCCGCAAGGCATTGTGCCTATTGGTACTGTATAAGTCTTCAAGGAAGACATACATGGATGGCAACATATCAACATTCTAAGCTAGGCTTGTAACGGAAAGGTATCGTTATCAACATTGTGTTGATTACGATTCAACCTTTTACATGTCACCACGATAAATCCATTTGGATAATGCTTGCTAAAGCTGTGTGTTTCATTTATGAAATATGACAGCTGAATGGCAAAATCGCTTTCCGGAAAAGGAAACCATTTGGAGGATGTTTACAACATCCTGTCGGTTTTGTCGTACCAAAACTAGCAAACAAGGTTTGCGGGTTATTCGATCCATGTTTGGATTGAAGCAAGCATAAGTTCTTGGAATTATCGTTTTGATGTAATCATAATAGTTTATGATTTAATTCAAAACGAAATGATTCTTGTATATATAAGAGGGTTAGTGGGAGCGCACTTACAGTGGCTGTCCTATAAATAACTATAATATGTCATTTCTTGGAAATGATATCCCAAAATAATAATCGGTGAAAGCTTGGCTTTCGAGAGAAAAAAAATCTCCGAGAACTCGTATATTGAAAAATGTACTCGACCTGGTGTCTCATACGCTTTGAGCATATGGATTCACAAACAGGCCAATCCAAGTGATAGTCACTGGATTGAAGTTAGAATATCTGATGAGTGGTATTTATATCACTTATTCCCACTCATTTAACCTAATTTTTGTATAGTTTCTTGAGTTTTGTGAACGTTTTGATATGTTTTGTGTTATTTTGTAGATAAATAAAGTTTGGAGAAAGCATTGGAGGCAATTTGGGGCAAAAAACGGACAAAAATGCGTCAACATGGATATTTTGGTCTTAAGCGCGTCGCGACGCCAAGCGTTCAGCGTCGCGACGTCTAAAATGCGCCGAACAGTGCACGTGCGCCGGGTCCACAAATCAGAATCTGAGAAAAGTTTGACTTTGCTAAAATGGGCCGTGCCACTTGTCACCATCATAGCCGATCTGCTAACATGCGCCGTGCCATGTGTCAGCATCCTACGCTGCCGACAGTCATCATCGCCATGTGTCGCCACGTCGTCGCCACGTCACCCCCATGTCATCAGCCACGTCAGCAGTCAACCAGTCAAATTGCCACGTGTCGTGCCACATCATCATCAGCCATTAGGAAGTGACACGTGTCGCAATTCTATGGTGCCGACAGTCTCTTTCCCACGTGTCGCCACGTCGTCGCCACATCACCGCCACGTCAGCGCCACGTCAGCATCAATTATTGGATATCCAATCCTTATCTGACACGTGGCGGATAAGAATCTCAGCGACCAATCAGAAGCCGCCACGTGTCACAATAATTGAAGCCCAACCACTCTGCCACGTGTCACCTTATCATCTTATCCAGAATCTTCAAACCAGCGAACCAGAGCGTGCCACGTCGACAAATCCGGCGTCGTGACGCTGAGGACCTGGCGTCGCGACGCTGGATCCTACCGAGGCCTATAAATTGAGCTCGAGATTTCAGAATTCAGTGCACCACTCTCTCTCTTATAATCTTTCTAAAGAGAGAGTTTCTCTCTCTACTTTCTTTTAATTTTTAGTTTTTAGTTTTTAGTTTTGTAATTAATTTTAATTACCTTTGTTAATATAGTAATTTAATTTTACTTTTTACAGTTTTTATTATTTACCATGAGGAGGTAACTCCCCCAGCTAGGGTGAAAGGTAATTCTTTTACTGTTACTATTTAGATTAATCTCCCTTAAAAATAATATATTCACTATTTAAAATATTGACTTAAAAATGATACCGCCAGATTGGTCGGTTGGTAATTCATTTTAATCTGATTTAAACCTGACTAATAAAGGATACCGCTAGATTGGTCGGTTGGTAATTTAATTTTGGTTCCGCCTTTATGGCTGGTTGGACTTAATTTGACTTAATCAGGTTGCCGCCTATATGGCTGGTTGGAAAAAGAATCACAAGTTTATATATTATTTTATGGGAGATATCTAAATTAGTAGTAGTAAAAGTAATTCCTTTTACCTTAGCATTTTATTTTATTGTAATTTACTTTTCAGTATTTACTTTACCACATTTTTACTTTATGTCTTTTATTTTCAAGTTTTTACTAGCCCTAGTTATGTGTTGTAACTAAATTAGTTATCTGGGGTTGTGATGAATCCAATATCACTGTTTTATAAGGGTTAGATTATAGTTTGGGTAATATAAAGGTTTATTTATTGAGTCTTAATCTTAATGCTTTTTATTAACTGGCCATTAATAAAATTGATCTGGTAAATCTAAAATGAACTAGACATAGGGATTTTAGGTTTCAGCCTTAGACTCAATAGCCTACGATCTTCCTTGAGGATAGATAACCCTTTAATAGATTTCCTTACAGGATAGGATATACCTGTCGGGCGGGGGTAGCCATAATTGGAACTTAAACTTAATGAATCCAGATAATTTGGTTGACATAGACATATGGTTCAATTGGGTTAAACTGGGTATTTGTGTCTGACCATCGACAGAGGCTTACTCATAATTTAGTGTTCCAGGTTAATAAATCAATATATTACACAACTTTAAGATAACCACTTCATCTTAAAATGATATTGGAAGAAATCACAACCCTAGATAGTTTTTATATTGAATTTTCTTATTAAAACTATTTTCGACAATTTTTTTACTTGCTTTTAAATTTAGAATCGTCACCATTTCAAATCAATCAATCAACTTGTTAGATATTAGTAATCATTTGACCTCATAAAATTAATAGTTTAGATATTAAGTCCTCGTGGGATCGATATTTTTATACTACTTGAAAGATACGTGCGCTTGCGTTATACGTGTGTGTTTACGCCGGTCAATATCCTTTAGTATCTTAGAGATCTAAGGATATTGTCATAAACTATGGAGAATGAGAACTTGAAGTGACTGGGTTCACTACTGCAAGTTTCCTAAACCGATAAAATGACTATAAGTCGCAAACGGTACTATACAGTTTGAATAACGGAACAGTGAGATGGAAATCTTCCAAGCAAGATATTGTTACCGAATAAACAACAAATACGGGTTATTGCTGCAACTGAGGCAGCAATAGAAGCCATTTGGGTCAATAATAAATCTGATTAGATTAGATATAATTCTGTTAGCAGCTGAGCTAGGCTTGAGCACAAGCTAAAGAAATAATGGTCTCATCAACGATCCAGATATATACTTCGATATTCATCTGATTCGTACGGATCATACATCGTGGCGATGTGATGATCGTATAAATCGCATCAGACGATAATCATACAAATCCGCTGACGAAAGCCTTCTCTCTGCAGTTTGAGCCAACCATTCATAGTTCGGGTGTAAGACACTCGAGTGACTGGCTAAAGGCCAAGTGGGAGATTGTTGGACAATTATGACCCATAGCGTCACTATTTGTACATATCACGGTGTTGTTGTACAAATTAACTATGTGACAAAGGAGATTGCACCCTTATCATTTGTGATAGATCACCTAGATGTATAAATGATGAGAGGTCCCTATGATTTGTTCCTGGACGGAGAATGATATGAGACAGTATCAGTCCACGAAGGGTAAATCATTAAATATCCCTAGTCAGAGCATTATCGAGATTGGACATCGATGAATGCGTAAAAGACTAGTATTACACTTGTGCACATTGTGAGGGCACAACGACATAGTTCTCATGTATTTGGGTATAGGATACTCATGCAAGTGTAATAGAAGGTTGTGTTTTACCGATGGTACGGGAAATAGCTTCACTCTGGATAGACCCCTCGGAATTCCATGTGGTAGTATGACTATGTGTCTATGGAAATCCAAAATCAGGGTAGGTGTATTTGGTTTTAACCTGAGACTTGCACCGCTAATACTTGTGACAATCAATATACTTTGGTTGCGGTCGTCCAGGGCTTTAACCGGTTCTGTGTACGCCAATGCTTGGTATATTGAGAATCTTAGTGTGTTGGGTGTGATGTCAAGACGGAAGTGTCACTCCAGTCATATGGAGTTGATGATCGCGCAGAGATACAGAACTGGTTCTCTATAAAGGTTGCAACTGTCGGGATAATATGACTTGGTCATGATTATCCGATAATAAAGAGACTAGTTGCTTGTCATCTGATATATGCTTCGTATGGGGCATACACTGTACCAGCCCCAGGCCTTGCATGTGATCATCCGATACTGGACAGAAATACGCAATACTACGTATACTACGCCTGATATAGATCCTTTATTCCTGTAAGGATATTTCTAGAGAATTGAGAAGGCATGACACTTTTCTAGAAGCCAACCTTGTCTTGTAAATCAGTATAAACGTAGTACGAGGTACTTACGTGTTCGGATAGTCCGACGACCGAATTTACTGCCAACATATCCGGGGATCTCATGGGTCGCTTCCCAAAGATTCATCGATGACGTATGACTCACACTTTTAATTAATCTGGGATTAATTAGATGAGAGAGAAAATTAATCTGGGATTAATTGCGGAGATATTTTATCTAGGATAAAATATCATTTAAAGAGAGATAACGATTAATTTGGATTTAATCGATAAATTAATATATTCGATATATTATAAGAAATTGGATTTCGACACGGAATTAAAATAAGATTTTAATTTGGGCGAACGAGTTAATTTAGAATTAATTCGTTAGCGACGTGAATAGTGATTTCGCCAGGCGTAATCATTTAATTAGACGCAATGGAAAATTCGTTAATTTGGAATTAGCGAGCCCGAGCCCGGGATTATTTGCCAGCGCATTCGCATTTCGAATTCGAGTGCGGCACGCAAGTCAAATCAAGCATCAAATCGCTAGTCGCATCAAACGTCAAATCACTTCTCACTTCGAGTGATGTGACTTGACAACTTGTGATTGATGTGATTAGGTGATGTGTGTGGTTGGCCATTAAAGCTTTAATTGTTTGACTTTTAGAGTAATAAGTTTGGTATATTTTTTGGAAATCAATTACAAAAAAATTACACAACACATTTCATCTCTCTTCTCTCTCCATTTTCTCTCATTACACGCCCATGGTGGACATTCTTCACTGGTTTTTTTGCCCAGAAAACCGTGAGATAGGGAAGCCAAAAGTGAGAAATTTATGGAAAATTTCTTAAGAGCTAGCACTCCGAGAGACATGCGAAGGTGATAGGGAAGTCCACCAATGAGCCGGGAACCATTCGACGAAGCTTGGAGCTTGACGAAGGAGCTCAAAACCAACCATGGAGGATGCCAAAACCATGGAGCTGGAGCAGTCCACTACCGAGCAGAATTTCAGTTTTTGTTCGTCTCCGCGTCGCTCAACCGATCGATGTGAGTATTCCCAACTCCCTCGAATGTATTCACACATGTTAATGCTTGTTTATTGATCTTGGGATGCTTAGAATCTGCAACAAAAGTATACCCACATTTGGTTAAACAAGATACATATATAATGTTTCTAGTCAAACTAGGTACATAATAGCAATCTGATAAATTAAGTCCATGCCCCAATGGCAGTTCCAAAACGTAGGTCTCAACAGCCAAAATGACGACTCTAGTCCCATTTCCAACTCGGAGGTCGATCTCTCCTAAAGCCAGTCTCCTGCTAATATGCAGATCCTGCACATCAGTACATATGTGAGTACCACAACAAGAATAAAAAAATCCAATTTTTAAAACTAGAAGTAGAAATTTTTATTTCAATAACAAACATACCTGAAGCTGGTGCCTTGCCCGCTTTCACTTCCTTCATATGCGCCTTGTACTCACGGCAGTCACGCTTCCAGTGACCCCTTGGAGCTTGACGAAGGAGCTCAAAACAAACCATGGAGGACGCCAAAACCAGTGAGCTGGAGCAATCCACTGCCGAGCAGAATTTCAGTTTTTGTTCGTCTCCGCGTCGCTCAACCGATCGATGTGAGTATTCCGCAACTCCCTCGAATGTATTCACACATGTTCATGCTTTTTTATTGATCTTGGGATGCTTAGAATCTCTAACAATGGTATCATCAGCAAAGAAAAGCATGAAATTGATTTAGGGCTTAAAATTGGGTAAACTTGATTTTGAGCATGATTAATGAAATTGGATTAATTAGTATGCTTATATATGTTTTAATTAAGGATTGATTGGATCAATTTGTTGAAATTGTGTTTGGAATAAATTTCCCCAATTTTCTTGGTGTTGGCCGAAAGTTAGAAGCCATATAATGTCTTGGAATTTTTGATTTTTGATTATTGGATGTGTTGGAAATCATTCGGGAATATATTTTAATGTCGATTGTGGAATTAATTGGATTGAATTAGAAATCGGACATTAAATCCCCAAATTGCCGAGAGTCATTGAGCATGTATTGGGTTTGATTTTAATTAATTATGTTGGACATGATTTAATATTGATAAGCATGATTAATTAGGCTAATTGATGTTTTAGAAATGTTAATTGGATAATTAATTGTGTAATGCACTTTAGGTAATTAAATTGGGAAAATTGGATTTTTGGAATTTAATTATTTGGGCCTTAAATTGAATTGGGCTTGTTATGTTGTTATTGGGATAATTGGGCTTGGTTGTACTAAGTTAGGTTTAGGCCAAATGGATTGGATCCAATTGGGCCCAAAACCGCCTCCATAAAGTCCAAATGCGACTAATGGACCTTTAAAGTTTAATTGGGCCTAATGGGCCTAAATTGATTTCTGGGCTTATGGGGTAATTCCCTGATTGTACTTTGGTTATTGGGTTCAACCCGAGTTGACCAAAAGTCCACGCCTCAAGAAATTAATTAAAAGCCCATTGGACTTTAATTAAATTGACGTTGGACGTTAATCGGGCTTTGAGACCCGTAACTATTAAATTTGGAATTTAAGTCGTAAAAGGTTTATAAATAAAGTGTAGTATTTAATTTGGAATTAAATATCGAATTTGTATTAAATACAAATTGAATTGGATTTAATTATGTAGTTTAATTTAATTCGAGAATTCATACTTTGAGTACTTATTCGCAAAACGAGTTTGACTCGAGCAAAATCAAATCGTTGTTTGAACATTGGATTATCACTAATTATCATATTAATTATTTTGATTAGATTGATTGATAACATGCTTGTGTGAATACATGGTTGCGATGCATGAATAATGTATATCGGATGGATATTAGATGGGTGGGACAATTTTATAAATTGTTGTAATAAATTTGATTATTAAATTGGACCTGCGTGTCCAACCTTATACCTCCATATTCTTTTTATTCTCTTCTCACATATTCCCCTCAATGTAAATGAGGTTTCTTTAGAAGTGTAGTGTAACGGGTCTAAGTAAATACATGTGCTAGCGGAGAGAGAGAAAGGGAGAGATTTGATCTAGGATCAATATGTAAAGTATCCATCACATATCATTATTATTTTATTCATATGCGCTTTATTATGTGTTTAGAATGCATGTTTAAGGGTGTATGATGATTAGACCTTAACAAAGATAATAAATTGGTTGCCAATTTGCACGCGAAAAACCCTCGCAAAATATTAAGCGTCTTTCCTTCCATTGAGTGATTCTCACTCAAGATCCGAGACTGACATTGGCTTGTTGGCCAAAGTCAAGGCCTTTGTCCGTCGAGGATGTGTTTGAATCACGAAGCTTTGTTCCATGTCAGTGTCTTGTCCAAGTTGTGGTTTGTTGGCCAAAGTCAAGACCACTTCTTGTCCATCGACATTGATTACGAAGCTTTCCATGGTCAATGGGTCGCGCTTAACTGGATCACTAAGTTTGTTGTGCCAAAGCCAAGGCTTAGTTGATTCAGAGGAAAAAGGTTAGGTAATACATTGGATGTATTGGCATATATAAGATATATGTTTCGGACTTGGATGTCCCCATATCGGATCTAGGAATTGGATTGGATCTAATCGATCTTAGAGATCTACCTAGTTAATTATCATACAATTTGTTGGCCAAAGTCAAGATTGTGTGATATTTAACGGGATCCTCCTAGCCCACTAGGAAACACGGTTTCCCGAGTACTCGACAGAGGGTTAGAGGCTCGCCGAAAAATAGTGGAGGCAATAATTGATTTGCAATACTCGTTTAATTACTTGCCATACGCGTTCAAAATAAATATCATACGTCAAATAAATTAAATGTTAGTTGGACTAATATTTAAATGTTGTTTTTAATTAATAGTTGGACTATATTCAAACTAATTCAATAAATAGTTGATTTTATAATTGGATTATAGTAATCAATATAATTGAATTAACAAATTAAAAGTATAGTTGATTATATAGTTGGACTATAGTAATCATTAATATTATAGTACTTGATATCGTTGATTAAATAGTTGGACTATTAAAATCAAGATAAAATTGAAAGATTGACATTTAAAACATAATCCTAGGGAAAAATTATTTAAATGGTTTAATTTTTTTTCAAATTGGGAATAAATTTCAGGATGGTCTTGGAAAACTAATAAGTTACTTTATTGGATAAAATAACATATTAAGCCTAAGCCCGGAGTTGAGCAAATAGTAGAGCATGATCTTTGGAAGATCATGTAATGATAACTAAAATGCTTAATCCATTAAGCTTGTCGTAGTAGACTCCTTAATTTGAGTCAGAACTAAGGATTAGATCTTTAAATTATGATAATGAAATTGAAGGATCTTTATAAATCTATCTTTAGATTTTAGAAGTACTAAAATTGCAATATTAACTCTTGGAGGGTTAATGGCTATTCTCAAGGAAATAAAAGTCAAGATTTGCAATAAGACAACTAGCGCAAGGCACACCTTACTTTTATATTCTAGCAACCCGAGGCTTGGCCAAAGGCTACTGGAATGTGAAAAGGGGCAAAGGCAAAATCATTATAATCTTCTGGGAAGATAAAAGACATATCCCAAATGTCTGCTAAATTGTGGCAAACGGGATCGCGGAAGCGTGACTGCCGTTTGAACATAGAAGACATGAAGGAATTGAGACGAGCAAGGCTCTGACTTCAAATATGTTTGTCATAATTATGTTCACAACTAGTATTAAAATTGGATTTTAAATACTTAGTGTGGTACATAAATATGTACTGATGTTCAGAATCTGCTATGAGCAGGATACTGACCTTCAGTTGAGATTTAATCTGCGAATTAGAAAGGGGACGAAAGTCGCTATTTTAACCGTAGATACCTAATTTTAGGAACTACCATCGGGTGTGTACTTAAATTAGGGAACTGTTATAATGTAACTAGTTTGACTAGAAACATTATCTTATATCAGTGTTTAACCCGATGCTGGGGTGAACCTTTATATTTTAGAACACTAAAGTGTTTTATTTATAAAAATGATATTGAGATATACACATTAGATGTGAATAACAGCATTTATATTTTGAATATAAATAAATCTCAAACATATAACATGACAAACAATAGCTCAAACTGATTTGATAAGTTGAAACTTAATTGTGGCATTGATGTCTGGGACACAATCAAATAAGACTCGTATATCCACACTTTCGAAGAGTGGGTACTAGGACTAATTTGATCCCAATCAAATAAAGTCTACGAATATAGTTAATTGGGCAAAGAGCCTAAAATACTATTTACTTGGTAAAAATGTAAGTGCCACCAATCTGTTAGTCCTAGTTCATAGTGAAGCAAGTGGGCCCATGTCTAGCTAGGCTAGAGGTGGATATGAATATTTCGTGACCTTTACGGCTGTGGCATCGCGTTATGGTTAAGTGTTTCTTTTGAAGAACACAAATAAAAAACTTTTAGTTTCGACACGAAATAGACGAACAGATCGGCTATAGTATTAAACAGTCACGGTGGGACCGTAATGGAAAATACTTAAGCAATAAGTTTCTAATATACTTGAAAGAGTAAAGTATTCTTTCAATGAGGACTCCTCCGGAACACGTCAAAGTGACGGTGTGTTGTGTCTGAACAGAGTAACCAAATTTTTGTTGGACATGATAAGGTTAATCATGAGTCGCTCTGAGCTACCATTTCCTTCAACGGATAAGCGTTGACAGTGCATAATTATTTAGAATAAGGTTCCATAAAAATCTGTTTGATAGATTTCATATTAGATATAAACGGGAAAGAAACCGGGTTTCTCATTCCTGTACATTTGGGTATGCTATGCATATGTTTGGATGATACCAAACTAAAACCCAAATAAGATAAGTGCCAAATTGTAGGCTATCCTAGGGATACCTAAGTATAGTACTTATACAACTCGCATGAGAACAATTAGATTGTTGCTCACCATGCGTTTTTCCTAAGAGGAATACCGATATGCAGTGGTAAGTGGGAGGATGGTAAGACTCGATGAAAATCGGAGTAATACTATTCAAGGCACCGATTCCTAATAGAACAAAAAATGGTTCATCAAGGATGAAACTATACTATTAATCTTCGAATACACAAGAACCGCGTAAGTCAGAGAGAGTCAGAAAACAACCTGGGGTATGGGTTTCTGATCTCACCTCATAAAGATGTCAATCTTATTGAGGTATACCAACTGACTACGTATAAGGAAGTGATACAAGGTATCAACTCCCTATTATGACAAAGTGTCATGATATCAAAAATGGATTCCATGTATATCAACTTAGTTTGGATACTAGTTGATGTGCCGCAAGGCATTGTGCCTATTGGTACTGTATAAGTCTTCAAGGAAGACATACATGGATGGCAACATATCAACGTTCTAAGCTAGGCTTGTAACGGAAAGGTATCGTTATCAACATTGTGTTGATTACGATTCAACCTTTTACATGTTGCCACGGTAAATCCATTTGGATAATGCTTGCTAAAGCTGCGTGTTTCATTTATGAAATATGAAGTGAATGGCAAAATCGCTTTCCTGAAAAGGAAACCATTTGGAGGATGTTTACAACATCCATGTCGGTTTTGTCGTACCAAAACTAGCAAACAAGGTTTGCGGGTTATTCGATCCATGTTTGGATTGAAGCAAGCATAGGTTCTTGGAATTATCGTTTTGATGTAATCATAATAGTTTATGATTTAATTCAAAACGAAATGATTCTTGTGTATATAAGAGGGTTAGTGGGAGCGCACTGACAGTGGATGTCCTATAAATAATGATAATATGTCATTTCTTGGAAATGATATTCCCAAAAAAATAATCGGTGAAAGCTTGGCTTTCGAGAAAAACTCTCCGAGAACTCGTACTTTGAAAAATGTACTCGACCTGGTGTCTCATACGCTTTGAGCATATGGATTCACAAACAGGCCAATCCAAGTGATAGTCAATGGATTGAAGTAAGAATATCCTTTAGTCAATGGATTGAAGTTAAGAATATCCTTTAGTTTCTTAAACTATGGAGAAGGAGAAACTTAAGTGACTTGGTTCACTACTGCAAGTTTCCTAAACCGATAAAACGACATAAGTCGCAAACGGTACTATACAGTTGAATAACGGAAACAGTGAGCTGTAAATCTTCCAAGGAAGATATTATTACCGAATAAAAACACAAATGCGGGTTATTGCTGCAACTGAGGCAGCAATAGAAGCCATTGGGTCGATAATAATCTAATTAGATTAGATATAATTCTGTTAGCAGCTGAGCTAGGCTTGAGCACAGGCTAAAGAAATAATGGTCTCATAACGATCCAGATATATACTTCGATATTCATCTGATTCGTACGGATCATATATTGTGGCGATGTGATGATCGTATAAATCGCATCAGACGATAATCATGCAAATCCGCTGACGAAAGCCTTTTCTCTGTAGTTTGAGCCAACTGTTCATAGTTTGGGTGTAAGACACTCGAGTGACTGGCTAAATGCCAAGTGGGAGATTGTTGGACAATTATGACCCATAGCGTCACTAGTTGTACAGATCACGGTGTTGTTGTACAATTAACTATGTGACAAATGAGATTGCACTCTTATCATTTGTGATTAGATCACCTACATGTATAAATGATGAGAGGTCCCTATGATTTGTTCCTGGATTGAGAATGATATGAGACAGTATCAGTCCACGAAGGATAAATCATTAAATATCCCTAGTCAGAACATTATCGAGATTGGACTTCGATGAATCGTAAAAGACTAGTATTACACTTGTGCGCGTTGTGAGGGCACAACGACATAGTTCTCATGTATTTGGGTATAGGATACTCATGCAAGTGTAATATGAGGGTGTGTTTTACCGATGGTACGGGAAATAGCTTCACTCTAGATAGACCCCCTCAGAATTCCATTAGTAGTATGACTATGTGTCTATGGAAATCCAAAATCAGGGTAGGTGTATTTGGTCTTAACCTGAGACTTGCACCGCTAATACTTGCGACAATCAATATACTTTGGTTGCGGTCGTCCAGGGCTTTAACCGGTTCTGTGTACGCCAATGCTTGGTATATTGAGAATCGTAGTGTGTTGGGTGTGGTGTCAAGACGGAAGTGTCACTCCAGTCATATGGAGTTGATGATCGCGCAGGGATACAGAACTGGTTCTCTATAAAGGTTGCAACCGTCGGGATAATATGACTTGGTCATGATTATCCGATAATAAAGAGACTAGTTGCTTGTCATCTGATATATGCTTCGTACGGGGAAGACACTGTACCAGCCCCAGGCCTTGCATGTGATTATCCGATACTGGACATAAATACACAATACTACGTATACTACGACTGATATAGATCCTTTATTCCTGTAAGGATATTTCCGTAGAATTGAGAAGGCATGGCGCTTTGCTAGAAGCCAACCTTGTCTTGTAAATCGGTATAAACGTAGTACGAGGTACTTACGTGTTCGGATAGTCTGATGACCGAATTTATAGCCAACATATCCGGGGATCTCATGGGTTGGTTCCCAAAGATTCACCGATGACGTATGACTCGCACTTTTAATTAATCTGGGATTAATTAGATGAGAGAGAAAATTAATCTGGGATTAATTGTGGAGATATTTTATCTATGATAAAATATAATTTAAAGAGAGATAACGATTAATTTGGAATTAATCGATAAATTAATATATTCGATATAATATAAGAAATTAGATTTCGACGCAGAATTAAAATAAGATTTTAATTCGGGCGAACGAGTTAATTTAGAATTAATTCGTTAGCGACGTGAATAGTGATTTCGCTAGGCGTAATCATTTAATTACGACGCAACGGAAAATTCGTTAATTTGGAATTAGCGAACCGAGCCCGGTATTATTTGCGAGCGCATTCGCATTTCGAATTCGAGTTCGGTACGTAAGTCCAATCAAGCGTCAAATCGCTAGTCGCATCAAGCGTCAAATCACTTGTCACTTTGAGTGATGTGACTTGACAACTTGTGATTGATGTGATTAGGTGATGTGTGTGGTTGGCCATTAAAGCTTTAATTGTTTGACTTTTAGTGTAATAAGTTTGGTATATGTTTTGGAAATCAATTACAAAAAAATTACACAACACATTTCATCTCTTTTCTCTCTCCATTTTCTCTCATATACACGCCAATGGTGGGCATTCTTCACTGGTTTTTCTGCCCAGAAAACCATAGATAGCACTCCGAGAGACATGGAAAGGTGATAGGGAAGTCCACCCAAGAGCCGGGAACCATTCGACGAAGTTTGGAGCTTGACGAAGGAGCTCAAAACCAACCATGGAGGATGCCAAAACCAGTGAGCTGGAGTAGTCCACTGCCGAGCAGAATTTCAGTTTTTGTTCGTCTCTGCGTCGCTCAACCAATCAATGTAAGTATTCCGCAACTCCCTCGAATGTATTCACATATTTTCATGCTTGTTTATTGATCTTGGGATGCTTAGAATCTCCAACAAAAGTATACCCACATTTGGTTAAACAAGATACATATATAATGTTTCTAGTCAAACTAGGTACATAATAGCAGTCTGATAAATTAAGTACATGCCCCGAGGGTAGTTCCAAAACATAGGTCCCAACAGCCAAAACAACGACTCTAGTCCCATTTCCAATTCGGAGGTCAATCTCTCCTGAAGCCAGTCTCCTGCTAATCTGCAGATCCTGCACATCAGTACATATATGAGTACCACAACCAGAATAAAAAATCCAATTTTTAAAACTAGAAGTAGACATGTTTATTTCAATAACAAACATACCTGAAGCCGGTGCCTTGCCTGCTTTCACTTCCTTCATATGTGCCTTGTACTCACGGCAGTCACGCTTCCAGTGACCCCGTTTGCCACACTGTAGGCATACATCTTCAGATTTCTCTTTTGCCTTCCCAGAAGACTTTGATGATTTGGCCTTGCCATTTCTCTTCTTCTTATTCTTCACACCTCCAGAAGCCATTGGCCAAGCCCTGGCATTCTGAGATGACGAAGAGAAGTGCGCCTCGCGCTTCTTGCCCTTAAAAGCTATTTTTCTACCTCTTAAAGCATTGCCATCAACTCTCCAAGAGTCTTCTCTTGGTTCATCATATTGTAGTTCATGATGAACCTGCTCTAGCTGTCAGAAAGAGACTGTAAGATAAAATCTATGGAAGTCTCAACCTCAATGGTTATGTCTAGCTGACCCAGTTGTTCGATGTCAGCAATCATCTGCGACACATGGTGCTCGACAGATGTACCCTCTGATATTCGAGAGCGAAAGAGCTTCTTCTGCAATTCATACTTCTGCGATCTAAGGTTAGATCGGTGAAGGTCCCTCAATTTCAACATCATTTCGTGGGGATCCAATCCCTTGTTTTGACGAAGAAATTGTGGGGTCATTGCAGCAAGCATGACAGATTGAGCAGTTGAGTTGTCATCACTGTGAGTCTTCCAAAGCTCAAGCTCAAGTGGCTGCTCAATTCCGGGCTTAGGCCCGAGAGGTCTCTCTATCGTATAGAGCATCCTCTCAGCCCCCAGGACAATCTTGAGGTTCATTGCCCATCAGGAAAGTTCGCCCCATTAAAGACATTTTCGCCCATGATAATGTCCTAACATTGATCTTTCTAGCCTTTTTGAATTGCAATAGTCTAACTATTCAATCAACGATTTCAGGTACAGTCCAACTGCTAAAAGAAATTAATAAAATATTTGTCCAACTAATATAAATATATAATGACGAAAATAATTTGAAAGCGCGTATTTGGCAAGTATTTAAACGAAATTGCAAATTCAATACTGGCCTCCCACTATTTTTCGGCAAGCCTCTAACCCTCTATTGAGTACTCGGGAAACCTGGTTTCCTAGTGGGCTAGGATCCCGTTAAATAACAACCTTGACTTTGGCCAACAAGCTGTATGAACCTTAACTAGGTAGATCTCTAAGATCAATTGGATCCTATCCAATTCCTAGATCCGGTAGGTGGACCTCCAAGTCCGAAACATATATACAATATATATGTCAATATATCAATATATTTCCTAACCTTTTCTTCTGAATCAACTAAGCCTTGGCATTGGCTTAACAAGCTTAATGATTCCAATTAAGCGCAACCCATTGACAGTGGGAAAGCTTCATAATCCATGTCGATGAACAAGAAGTGACCTTGACTTTGGCCAACAAGTCACAACTGCCCAAGACATGCGATATATAACAAAGCCTTTGTGGTTCAAACACATCCGCGATGGATATTGATCTTGACTTTGGCCAACAAACAATGCCAATCTTGGATCTTAAGAGAGAACCACTCAATCGAAGGAAAACGCTTAATATTTGATTGGGGGTTTTTGCGTAAATTGGCAACCAATTTATTATCTTTGATTAGGTCTCATCATACACCCATAAGCATGCATTCTAAAAGCATAATAAGGCGCAAAATAAATAATAATGATATACGGATGAATATTTAAAAAATTGTTCCTAGAACAAATCTCTCCATTTCCTCTCTCCCGCTAGCACTATTCTAACTTCTACCCAATTACATAATACAATAAAGAGACCTAATTAACATTGAGGGGAATTGGTGAGAAGAGAAATACAAAGAGAATAGAGATAATAGGCTGGACACGCATGTCCAATTTAATAAATTCTAAATTTATTACAATAATTTCCAAAATTGCCTTCACCCTTCTAATATCCATCCGATATACATTATTCATACAATACATCCATGTATTCACACAAAACATGTTATTCAATCAATCTAATCCAATTAATTAATATTTGAATTAATGACCATCCAATGTTCAAACAACGATTTGATTTGCGCGAGTCCAACTCGTTTAAGAATAAGTACTCAAAGTGCGTATTCTTGAATTATATTGAACTATAATTTTAAATCCAATTTAATTTGTATTCAATACTAATTCTAATTTAATTCCAAATTAAATAATTACACTTATTTATGTGCCTTTTAGACTTAGATTCTAAATCTAATCTTAATGGGTCTCAAATGCCCAATTAGCATCCAATGTCTATTTAATTAAAGTCCAATGGGTTTTTAATTAATTCTTAAGGTATGGGCTTTGGAAATTATGGATCCAATCCAAGATGCCAAGGCCCAATAAGGAATCACCATTTTTGCCAAAAATCAATTTAGGCCCAATTAAATTATTAAAGGCCTAATTATTATATTGGGATTTTATGGAATGGTTATAGGCTCAATTTGGATCCAATCCAATTGTCATAAACTAAGCTTGGGCCAACCAAGCCCATTAAGCCCAAAGACAACAATATTAGGCCAATTCAAAATTAAAGACTAATTTTAATTAATATAAAATTCCAAATTTCACATTAATTTTAATTAAAGTGTAATAGCCATAATTAATTAGTTAAACAAATATTTCCAAAACATCAATTAAACTAATTAATCATGCTTTAATATATTCAATTCATGTTCTACACAATTGAAGCAAAATCAATCAATTTCACATGCTAAGTCTCACGGCAATTATGCATAAAATTACAATCAATTTGATTCAATCCAATTAAATCAACAATCAATTTATCTCATGCTTTAAACACATCCAATGGTCTAAAATCAAAAAATCACCATGATACAACTAGGGTCATAGTTTCGGCCAAGCATGAGGAATTAGGGAAATTTTGATCCAACTAATTTTCTCAATTCTATAGATGCATAAATCATATTCATCATCATCAAAGCTCAACCAAACAACCAATTTGAAGAAATCATGCTCAAAACATAAAAACCCTAAATTAAAGTATATAAACCCTAAACTAAGTCATGCTTAGAAAAGGCTCTTGATACCATTGTTAGTGTTCCTAGAACATGCCAAGGATCTCTAATCATGATTCGGTGTGTGAATATTCAAAGAAGTTGCGGAAGACTTACATTAATCGGATGTTGAGATTTCAAAACTTTGATGTATGTTGAGAGCTCTAAGCTTTTCTTTGTGTTCCAAACTCAATGAATTGGTTTCCCTATCACCTTGATTCACTCTTTGAAGTGCTAGCTCACAAGAATTTTTGCAACAAAAACTCAAGGGGAGATGAAGAAGCTCACGACAATGTGAGCGAATGAGAGAGAAAGCTTTTTGTTTTTGTGTATTTGATTTTCTAAAATCAATTACCATTTACCAAATCCAAATTGGTATATTTCATTCCAAATAATTAAAAAACAAAGTGTGTTGGATTTTGTTTGTGTAAAAAACAAGCAATTTAAACTTTACACTCAACCTTAACCACTTCCATCACTAGTCAAATTAGTTGTTGTAAGTCAAGTGGGTCCCACCACTTGTAAATTTCGAATTTAAGTCGAACGATCCAACACACAACTTCGCTCGAGCCCGGGTTCGTTTAATTCTGAATTAACGAATTTGTCGTTGCGACATAATTAAATATAATTTAATTAAATAATTATGCCTTGCAAAATTATTATTAAAGTCGCTTACGAATTAATTCTAAATTAATTCATTTGCCCGAATTAAAATCCAATTTTAATTCCGCATTGAAATCTAATTTCAATTAATATATCGAATGTATTATTTAATCGATTAATTCCAAATTAATCGTTCTCTCTCTTCTAATTGAATTTTATCCCAAATAAATTCTTATCGCAATTAATCTTAGATTGATTTTCTCTCTCTCATAATTAATCCCAGATTAATTCTGTTCGAGTCAAATGTCATCGGTGAATCTTTGGGAAGCGACCCATGAGATTCCTGGATATGTTGGAAGTAAATCCGGTCATCAGACTATCCGAACATGTGCGTACCCCATACCATGTTCTTACCGATTTACAAGACATGGTTGGCTTCTAGCAAAGCGTCGTGCCTACCCAATTCTCTAGAAATATTCTATTAAGGAATACTTAATCTTTATCAAGTGTAGTATACTAAGTATTGCGTATTACGATCCAGTATCAGATGTCACATGCTAGGCCTAGGGCTGAAATTGTGTCTGCCCCGTATGAAGCATATATCGGATCACTAGCAACTAGTCTCTTTAATAGGATAATCATGACCTTGTCATATTATCCCGATAGTTGCAACATATTATAATACCAAATCTGTATCCTACGTGATCATCATCTCCATATGACTGAAGTGACACTTCCATCTTGACATCACACCCGATACACTACGATTCTCAATAAACCCAGAAGAGGCATACAGAGAACCTGTTAAAGTCCCGAATGACCAAAACCAAAGCGTACTGATTGTCGCAAGTATTAGCGATGGAAGTCTCATGTTAAGACTAAATACACCTACCCTGATTCGGGTTCCCATAGACACATAATTATACTACCAATGGGATTCTGATGGTCTATCCAGAGTGAAGTTGTTTCCGTACCATCGGCAAATAGATCCTCCTATTACACTTGCATGAGTATCCAATACCCAAATATATGAGAACTATGTCGTTACGCTTCCATAACGCGCACAAGTGCAATACTAGTCTATTCCGCATTATCGATGTCCAGTCTCGATAATTCTACGACTAGGGATATTTAATGATTAAACCTTACATGGATTGATACTGTCTCATATCTTATTAATCCGGAACTAATCATAATGACTTTTATCATTTATATATTCAAGTAATCTAATTACAAAATGATAAAATAATAATTTCCTTTGTCACATAATTAATTTGTACAAAAACCACAATGTCTTTTACAAATAGTGATGCTATGTGTCATAATTGTCCAACAGTTTTGTGTGTTAAAGAATTGATTAAAGTGTTGAATTTATTCAATTTAGTGTAAATTGATCAATTGGAGTAATTTGAGAAATTAATATTCTTAACCTATTCCAATTTTGGGGCTTTTCATATATGTGATATAATATGGTGTGTATATGATATATATTAAATTTGAGATTGATTGGAATTGATCTTGACTTGTTTTGAACAAGATCAGACTAAATTGTAAAATTTGGAAACTTTTTGGGCTTTTCGGTAATTTTGGAATTTAGTGGGGGTTTTTGTTGCAATTTATATTTTGATGTGTTGGACATGTTGAAAATCATTTTAGAATTTATTTGGAATCATCCAAAATTGCATTTGACAATTTGAGGACTAAAATGTACAAAATGCAACGTATAGGGGTCAAACCGTAATTTTCAAGAAATAGGATTTCTTAGACAAAATTTCAGTTTATAAGTAGTGAGTAATTAAAATAAATAGTTTATTTTAATTTCCCAAGTAAAATAATTATTGGAAATTATTTCGGAGTGAAAATACGCGAAAATAGTAAAAAACGGCGTTACCGGGTAACAGCTGTCCAAACAGTAAACTGGTCACTATACGGGCAATCTACGAACTGTCCAAATATTTTTGGGGCTGACCTGGGCAATCCCCAAGTGGATTGGTCGGTCGGTTCAGTCGGAAATGTGTTTTATGCTATTTTGCGGAAAAATATTTTCGTTAAGGTTTGCGGAGTTTTTATATTATTTATGTCGTTATATGATATCGAATAAATATGTTTAGATACAATATGAATGAATTATTAATATTGGATATTGAATAATTTATTTATAAGTTTAAAATTTTTAAACTACGATTTCACCCGAGCCACGCTTCTTCCGTAGCGCCGCCGTGATAAAACCCCAATAAATATTTGGTTCAAACGTCAAGAGTTGGTCAATTAAATTATTTTTTGTTTTGGCAGTGAATATAATATCTTTTACGAGTTTTGAAAGAAACCCATTTCTCCTAGCATCTTCAAGAAACATAAAAAGAAAGTAAAAAAATCCATCAACATTAAACCGTCCAATTGGTTTTTGGTGTATGTTCAAGTTCGTCCAAGATATCACTGTGAAAATTTCCTCCATTGTGCCCAAGCCACCTGGCAAAGCAATAAAAGCATCAGTAAGATTAATCATTTCAAAGTCATTCAGACATACCTGATACAATGCATTCCTCTCCATTTGATTGTCCGATAAGATTTGCGTCCGCCAAAGGTTTTTGGATGATTCCCAAAACTTGACTGCCTCCTTCCTGTATAGCTTTTGAAACGTATCCCATCAGTCCAAGATTGCCATTGCCATATACTAAGTGCATATTTCTCTCTACCATGACTCTACCCAATTCTTTCGCTACCTCAACAAATTCTGGCTTAGTTCTGTTGGAGTTTCTATAGGTCCCAAGATCAAAACTCAAGCATGAATCACAAGCGAATACAACGACGGAAGTGCGGAATACTTACATCGAGCGGTTGAGAGACGATTTGGCAACAAAAACGAACTGAAATTCTGCTCACTGTTGGGCATGAACTGCTGTGACAGTGGCTGAAATGAGCTGCTATTTTTGGCCATTTTGAACATCAAAAAAGAGTTTCAAGCTTCATCAAAACGTTCCCGGCTCATGGGCGAACCTCCCTACCACCTTCGCAAGACTCGTAGTGTGCTAGCACTTGCGGTTATCACCATGAAAACGCAACTCTTGCTTCCCTTTGTTCACGCCATTTCTGGTTCAAAACCAGTGATGAAAAAATGGTCCTTTTCGTGAGAAGAAGAGAAAGAAATGGAGAGATAAAAATGTGTTTGCATGTTACCGAAAAGTGTAAAGCCTTTTTGATTATATATTTTCCAAAATAATAATCAATTTCCATTTAATTTCATCTAATAAATTAAATGAATTTTGGAGCCAAAAACCAAAAGTTTTCCCTCCACTAGCTTTCACTATTCCCATCAACTTTAAGTCATATCAACTTTAATAAAGTGACATGTCTTTTAATCAATCAATCACATCAATCAATCACATCACTCAAAGTGACATTTGTTTTGACGCTTGATGTGACGAATGATTTGACGCTTGATGCGACTTGCGATGCCGCACTCGAGTTCGAAATACGAATGCGCTCGCAATCACACTCGGGCTCGGGTTCGTTAATTCCAAATTAACGATTTTTCCGTCGCGTCGTAATTAAATGATTACGCCTAGCGAATTCACTATTCACGTCGCTAACGAATTAATTCTAAATTAATTCGTTCACCCGAATTAAAATCTAATTTTAATTCCGCGTCAAAATCTAATTTCGTTTAATATATCGAATATATTAATTTAATCGATTAATTCCAAATTAATCGTTATCTCTCTCTAGACGATATTTTATCCTAGATAAAATATCTCCGTTATTAATCCTAGATTAATTTTCTCTCTCTTCTATATAATCCCAGATTATACAAGAGTGCGAGTTGTGCGTCATCGGTGGATTATCGGGAAGCGACCATGAGATCCCCGGATATATTGGTAGTAAATACGGTCATCGGAGTATCCGAATCACGTACGTACCAAGTACTACGTTTTACCGATTTACGAGACAAGGTCGACTCCTAGCAAAGCACCAAGTCTTCCAATTCTCCGGACATATCCATTTAAGAATATTAAGATCTGTATCAAGCGTAGTATATGATTGTATTGTGCATATCGGCCCAGTATCAGATAGTCACGTGCTAGGCCTAGGGCTGGATAAGTGTCTGCCCGTACGAAGCACATGTCGGATGTCTGGTAACTAGTCTCTATAATCGGATATACATGACCTTGTCATAATATCCCGATGGCCGCGCAGCACTTAAGAGCACTAATACCGTATCCTGCGTGACATCATCTCCACTATGACTGGTGTGATACTTCCGTCTTGACATCACATCCAATACACTACGACTCTCTGATAAACCCAGAAGTGGTGTACGCAGAACCGGTTAAAGCCTGTACCACCAAGACCAAAGTCTATCGATTATCGTAAGTATTAGCGATGTAAGTCTCAGGTTAAGACTATACACACCTACCTTGATTTCGGCCTCCCATAGACACATAGTCATAATACCAATGGGATTCCGAAGGGTCTATCCAGAGCGAAGCTGTTTCCCGTACCATCGGTGAAACACGACCTCCTATCGCACTTGCATAAGTATCCAATACTTATATTTATGAGAACTATGCCGTTGTGCCCTCACAACGCACACAAGTGCAATACTAGCCTATTCCGCATTATCGATGTCCAGTCTCGATAATACTCCGGCTAGGGATATTTAATGATTAATCCTTCGGGGACTGATACTGTCTCATATCATTCTCAGTCAATGAACTAATCATAGGGACCTCTCTTCATTTATATATATCTATGGTGATCTAATCACAAATGATGAGAGTGCAATTTCCTTGTCACATAGTTAATTTGCTACAACAACACAATGATCTGTGCAAATAGTGACGCTATGGGTCATTTTGTCCAACAAGTTCCAGAACTAGTCCTGCAAAACACACAGATATTCATGACTAATATTCTTGAAGTTACTTCCATTTTTTCTTTACTCTCTCTCTAATCTGGATGTTTTGAAGAGAGTAATGACGAGCTGAATTTATAGATCCTGAAAAAGGGTGAGTAATAATAGCACTAGTACATGCCAAATGGCAATTATTAGCTGAACAGTAAATTAAATCCCTAAAGTCAAAAAGTCTGGATCTTGTCGTCGAAAATAAAAGAAAATAACAAAACAAATCACATTAATTAGTTAAAGAGAAAGAAATCAAAACAATAATATGTTCAGAAAGCAATGACTTGAATGACCTCTATGGGTCAGAGACAAGCTTCCCATCCAATTTTCTTATAAACTGAAAAACAGGGTATTTTAAAGTCAGATTCCCGAGACTCAATTATTGTCTTTCTCTTTGAAACTGTGTATGTAAATTGCGAAGTGCGTGATAAACGTATCCACTGGAATGTATCTCAAGAGTCAATGATATGTCATCTAAAGACTCCTTACTCATGCCATCCCTAATGAATTTTATTTTATCTTCGCGATTATTAGACACCATTCCTAAAAGACGACAACGAGTATTGCATGTACAACGTGCACATTTATAACAAACACCTAATCGTTTATTTTTTCTTTTTATTGGCATAAGTGTTTTTTCCTAAACCAGGCAGAAATGAAATAAAAGAGGTAGATGACTCACCTGCCAAGCGGACTCGTGCTTCAATTATCCAACAAATAGCACTAGGAATACCTTCGATCATCAGAAGTCTAATTCTTTTAATGCGAGCTTTGTAGACTTTCATCAGAGAGTTTTGAGGGAGATAAGGTAAATGTTTGTGAAGTTTTACGAGAGTTTCCTCAATCCTGTTTGTGATTTTTCCTACAAAAATTAAACACACAAAAATTAAACTCACAATATCTCAATATATACACAAATTACATGGGTTGCCTCCCTGCTTGCGCTAAGTTTAATGTCGTCAGCTAGACATGACTGCCCAAACGTTAGGCTGGATCTGCCAGTGTGAGACTATCTTTTTCTTTCTCAAATGATTCTCCCTAATAGTTGTTGACACGTTGGCTGTTGACCCTGAATGTGTTGTTGGAGTTGGGGTTTTGTATCTCAACTATTATGTATGGTAACACTTGGGTAATAAAAAATGTACCTGACCACCATGATTTCAGCTTGCCAGGGAAAAGTTTCAACCTTGAGTTGTATAGCAATACATGCTATCCTGGTTCCAGTTGTCTGCGTACTATTTATTTATCATGCCACTTCTTGGCCTTTTCTTTGTACAGTTTGGCATTATCATAACCATGAACACAAAATTCTTCCAATTATTTCAGTTGGTCGAGCCGTTTCTCTCCTGCTGCTTGAAGATCAAAATTCAGCTTTTTCAGTGCCCATTACGCTTTATGCTTGAGCTCCATAGGCAGATGAAATGCTATCCCAAACACCATTTAATATGGGGACATTCCAATGGGTGTCTTGAAAGCTGTCTGGTAAGCCCATAATGCATCATCCAACTGTTCTCTATAGGATTCTTTTGATTTCTCTATTGGAGAATTCAACCTAACCACTTGTATGCGGATGGTAAGCAGTGGAAACTTTGTGAGTTACTTCGTATTTGGCTAGGAGTGCATCGAATTATCTGTTGCAGAAGTGTGTGCCACCATCACTGATGATTCCCCGAAGTGTTCCAAAGTGAGTGAAAATATTTTTCTTGAGGAAATGTAAAACCACTTTGGAATCATTCGATGGTAGTGCTGTTGCTTCAACGCATTTGGAGACGTAGTCTACTGCAACCATGATGTACATGTTTCCATATTATGGACATAAATTCAATCCCCCATAAATCAAATATCTCCACTTCGAGAATGCTTTGAAGAGGTCCTTCATTTCTCCTCGAAATATTTCCCGTTCTCTGGCACCTGTCAAATTGAAGAATGAATAAGTGAGCATCTTTAAACAAGGTGGGCTATAACAAACCTGATTGCAGCACTTTAACCGCTCTTTTGTCTCCGCTTAAGTGTCATGTAACATCCCCGATCTGGGAGATGTCACCGGTAGGGGATAGACCGCCCTAACCCCATAAGCCTCTGACTCTCATCTACCATACAACTATACTCTTTTTACTTTAAGTAAATATATATATCACATATATATGGGACCGTGGCCCAATCTTACAACTTGGCATACAACTTAACTTTAATAACTTTATACATAAAGACACATATCTAAAATACTAGTACAAAACTTTTACTTGACTCAGACTGGACTCTTACTCTATTTCTGAATCGACTGGTGGACACTATAACCAAGTGACTATATCAGTATCCATCCTCCTGAGCTCGTCCTCCGAGAAACCTGCAAAATATGAAAACTTAAGTGGGGGTTAGATCGCTATACGATCTAAGTGAGTAGACGAAAACTGAAAACAGATGTGAAAACTTTTAGTTCCAAAACCATAGTTCCAGAAATATCTTCATATAAAAAAACTTGTTTTGAAAACTTTGTCTGAAATCTCCTTTATAAAACTTTTCTGTTTGAAAACTGCTTTTGAGACTCTGGTTTCTGAAAACTATTTTTGCAAATCTGTTTACTGAAAATTTGATCACAGTGAACTGTTCTGTATCTGAAAACCTTGACGTATGAGGGCGTTACGTATCGCCGTCCCCTCATACGCCTAACTGTAGCCAGCAGTTCAAATCTATGACTTTGGGGTGTTATGTATCGCCTTGGGGTGCAGATCTATGCTACCACCGAAGCTCTGAAACTAGGGTCTAGGGGCGTTACGTATCACCGTCCCCCTAGCCCTACTCTAGGATCTGAGGGCGTTACGTATAGCTGTCCCCTCAGTCCTCTGCATGTGCACATGTCTCTGTCCGTCAATTCCAACTGTGTCAAGTTACATACTGGGGTGAGATTTTCCCTCAAGTCCCGAAAAACATAATAATCATACTGAAAACATCTATTTTCTAAAACATTTCTCAAAATATGCTAAATCTTAAATGATACGAAAATAAACTTGGATAACGCCCAAATTGTAGAAAAAGTAAGTTTGATATGAAAATGTGAAATGAAAAACAAGTAAAAGAGAAAGTGTCCACTCACTGTTTTGGAATCTGGCTGGCACTGGGTCCATTGTCGAATGAGATTGCGGTTCTTGTGGATAACCTTGTTGGGTTCTCTAAGAAGAAAATCCAAGATCATTAAGCATAAAATCATGTGAATATGCAAAGAAGTAGCAGAAATACTTACAATGATCGGAATGGATGTAGTTGTAGAGTTCAAAACTTTTCCTTTGAGAAGTTGCTCCAAGCTCCTCTCTTTGATGTATGTTGAGCTTCCAAGCTTGTTGAATGAATTCCAAACTCATGGGAGTAGTTTCCCTATCACTTTTGAATGATTATTTGTGTGCTAGCACCTTAGATTTTTGAATCAAAAATCAAAGAAAATGAACCCTAGGTTCACGTCCAAATGAGAGAAAATTGGCTAAGGTTCACGCCAAAAATAAGAGAGAGAAGAGGAAGAGTGAATGTGTAACTTGTATTTGATTTTCCAAAAATCAAAATGATATACCAAAATCAAATATTTGGTAAAAGTCCATCAAACTTGACACTTGTGTAAGAAACAAGTTATCATCACATCACACTAACTTCCATCACAAAAAGTGATGAGAAAGACAAGTGATGTGACTTGTGATGTGACATGTGGGCCCCACTTGAATTCAAAATTCGAGTGGGTCCGCAAACACATTCCGGGCTCGGGTTCGTTGATTCCGAATTAACAAATTTTCCGTTGCGACGTAATTAAATCAAATTTAATTAAATAATTATGCCTAGCAAAATTACTATTAAAGTCGCTCGCGAAGTAATTCTAAATTAATTCGTTCGCCCGAATTAAAATCCAATTTTAATTTTGTTATGAAATCTAATTTCATTTAATATATAGAATATATTATTTTACCGATTAATTCCGAATTAAACGTTCTCTCCCTTTCTATTGGAATTTTATCCCAGATAAATTCTTGCAGTAATTAATCCTAGATTAATTTCTCTCTCACTTATAATTAATCCCAAATTAATTATGTTCGAGTCATATGTCATCGGTGAATCTTCGGGAAGCGACCTATGAGATTCCTGGATATGTTGGCAGTAAATCCGGTCGTCGGACTATCCGAACACGTGCGTACCTGGTACCACATTCTTACCGATTTACAAGACATGGTTGGCTTCTAGCAAAGCACCGTGCCTACCCAATTCTCCAGAAATATTCTTTTATGGAATATATAATCTTTGTCAGGTGTAGTATACGTAGTATTTCGTATTGCGATCCAGTATCGATATCACATGCTAGGCCGAGGGCTGGAATTGTGTCTCCCCGTACGAAGCATATATCGGATCTCTGGTAACTAGTCTCTATAATCGGATAATCATGACCTAGTCATATTATCCCGATGACTGCAGTACTTAAGAGTACTAGTTCAGTATCCTGCGTGATCATCATCTGCATATGACTGGAGTGATACTTCCATCTTGACATCACACCCAATACACTACGATTCTCAGTATACCCATAAGAGGCGTACACAGAACCTGTAAAAGCCTCAAACGACCAAAACCAAAGTATAATGATTGTCGCAAGTATTAGCGATGCAAGTCTCAGGTTAAGACCAAATACACCTACCCTGATTCGGATTCCCATAGACACATAGTCATACTACCAATGGGATTCCAATGGGTCTATCCAGAGCGAAGCTATTCCCATACCATCGGTAAACACAACCTCCTATCACACCTGCATAAGTATCCAATACTTAAATATATGAGAACTATGCCGTTATGCTCCCACAATACGCACAAGTGCAATACTAGTCTATTCCGTATTATCGATGTCCAGTCTCGATAATACTACGACTAGGGATATTTAATGATTAAACCTTTGTGGATTAATATTGTCTCATATCTTATTAATCCGGTACTAATCATATAGACTTTTGTCATTTATATATCTTGGTAATCTAATTACAAATGATAAAAAAGCAATTTCCTTTGTCACATAGTTTATTTGTACAATAACACCATGTTCTGTACAAATGGTGATGCTATGGGTCATAATTGTCCAACAATCTCCCACTTGGCCTATAGCCAATCACTCAAGTAACCTACACCTAAACTATGTACATGTCGCTCAAACTTCTGCTGAGAAACTGGTTTCTTCAGCGGATTTGCAAGGTTATCATCTGATGCGATTTATTTGATCATCACATTGCCACGATGTATGATCCGATGAATCAGATTAAATAGTTGAAGTATAAACTTGGATCGTTGATGAGACCGCGGTTCCTTAGCCTGTACTGTAGCCTAGCTCAGCTGCTAACAGAACTACTCCTAATCTAATTAGGAATTTTATAGATCCAAAATTGCTTCTTTTGCTGCCTCAGCTGCATCAATATTCCGCTTTTGTTGTTTATTCGGCAACAATATCTTGTTTGGAAGATTTCCAGCTCACTGTTCCGTTATTCAAACTAAATATGTACCGTTAATCTAATTAATCATTGTCAGTGCGCTCCCACTAACCTTCATATATACACAAGAATCATCTTCATTTTGAATTAAATCATATACCATTATGATTACATAAAAACGATGGTTCCAAGAATTCAATGCTTTCTTCAATCCATAAATGGATCGATTTAACTTGCAAACCTTGTTTGCTTGTTTCGGTATGACAAAACCGGCAGGATGTTTATAAACATCCTCCAAAAGGTTTCCGTTGAAGGAAAGTGATTTTGACGTCCTTATGCAGCATTAGCAAGCATTATCCGAATGGATTTAATCATGGCAACATGTGAAAAAGTTTCATCGTAGTCGACATTATGTCATTGACGATACCCTTTCTGTACAAGCCTAGCTGTGTACATTTGTATGTTGCCATATTTCATGTATGTCTTCCTTGAAGACTCATTTAGTACCAACATGCACAATGCCTTCTGGTACATCAACCAGTGTCCAAATTTGGTTGTATACATGTAATCTATTTCGGACTTCATGGCATTTTTCCATAAAAAGAGTCGATACCTTGTATCACTTCCTCATACATAGTCGGTTCAGTACCCTCAATAAGACTAATTTCTACAAGAGGTGAGATTAGAAACCCATACCTCTCAGGTTGTTTTCTGACTCTCTCTGACCTACGCGGTTCTTGTGTATTTGAAGATTATGGTACAGTCTTATCCCTGATGAACTGTTCAAGTTCTGTTAAGGATTCTGTGTCAGGAATAGTATCACTTCGATTTTCATCGAGTTCTACTTTCTACCCACTTACCACTGCATATAGGTATTCCTATTAGGAAAATCGCATGGAGAGCAACAATTACATTGTTCTCTTGTGAGTTGTATAAGTACTATACTTTGGTTTCCCTAGGACAACCTACAATTAGGCACTTATCTGATTTGGGTTCTGGTTTGGTATCATCCAAACATTCAATTATATGCCCAGCATCCCAAATCTTCAGGAATGAGAAAACCCGGTTTCTTTCCTGTTCATATCTAATATGAAGTCTGTCTAACAGATTTTCATGGAACCTTATTCAAAATAAGTATTGCACTATTTAATCTGTATCCTTAGAAGGAAATTGGTAGCTCAAAGCGACTCATCATTAACCTCACTATGTCCGAAAAAGTTCAGTTTCTCTGTTCGGACACCCTGTCAAATTGAGGTGTTCCGGGAGGAGTCCATTGTGAAAGAATACCATACTCTTTCAAATAATTGAGAAACTTATTGCTCAAGCATTTCCATCATGGTCCAATCGTGATGTTTTATTACTCTTGCCGGTATGTTTTTATACTTCATGTCGAAACTCTTTGAATTTATCAAAAGTTTCCGACTTATGTTTCACAAGAAACACATAACCATAACGCGATGCCACATCTGTAAAGGTTACGAAGTATTCATATCCACCTCTAGCCTAGCTAGACATGGGCCCACTTACGTCACTATGAACTAGGGTTAACAGATTGGTGGCACTTGCACTTTTACCAAGTAAAAGGTGTTTTAGGAACTTTGCCTAATAAACTAGATTCGTAGACATCATTTGAATTAGAATCAAATCTGTCATAGTACCCACTCTTCGAAAGTGTAGATATACGAGTCTTGTTAATGTGTCCCAGACAAAAATGCCACAAATAAGTCTCATCTGATTAATTCAGTTTGAGCTATTTGTTTGTCATGTTATATGTATGAGATTAATTTATATTCTAAATATAAATATTGTTATTCACATCTAATATGCTTATCTCAATATCATCTTTATAAATAAAACACTTAGTGTTCTAAAATATAAATGTATACCTCTAACGGGTTATACTTGATATAGAGATAATGTTTCTAGTCAAACTAGGTATATTATAACAGTTTCCTAATTTAAGTACATGCCCCAATGACAGTTCCAAAACTTAGGTTTCTACGGTTAAAACAGCGACTCTCGTCCCGTTTCTGACTCGCAGGTCGATCTCAACTGAAGTCAGTCTCCTGCTAATCAGCAGATTCTGCACATCAGTACATATTTATGTACTACATCTAGTATCAAAAATCCAATTTTGAAACCAGTAGTGAACATGTTTATGACAAATATACTTGAAGCTGGAGCCTTGCCCCGCCTTCACTTCCTTCATGTATGCCTTGTCCATACGGCAGTCACGCTTCCAGTGACCCCATTTTCCACAGTTTAGGCAGACATCTTGGGATATTTCCTTTGTGTTCCTTGAAGACCGTGACGATTTCGCCTTTGCCCCTTTTAGAAGCTATGGCTCTACTTTCTTGATCATAGCCATTAACTCTCCAAGAGTTTTCTCTTGGTTTAAGATGAACCCGCCCCAGCTTTCGGGCAGAGACTATAAGATCAAATCTTTGGAAGTCTTGGCCTCGTTGGTAATGCCCAGTTAACCTAGCTGTTCGATGTCAGCAATAATTTGTGACACCTAGTGCTCAACAGATGTACCCTCTAACATACGCGAGCGTAAGAGCTTCTTTTGTACTTTTAAGATCTAGGGATAGATCTATGAAGATCCTTCAATTTCAATATCATACTATAAGGATCTAATCTTTAGTTCTGACGAAGAAATTAAGGAGTCATTGCGGCAAGCATAACGGACTGAGCACTAAAGTTATCATCACCATGAGTCTTCCAAATCTCATGCTCCACTATTTGCTCAACTCTGGGCTCAAGCCCGAGATGTCACTCTATCAAATAAAGTAACTTCTCGGCTCTTAGGACTATCCTGAGGTTCTATTCCCAATTTGAAAATTAAAGCCGCTTAAAGACATTTTCACCTAGGATTATGTTTTAAACGTTAATCTTTCAGTTATCTTGATTCCAATAGTCCAACTATCCAATCAACGATTTCGGGTACAATCGAATATAATGATTAATATAGTCTAACTATATAATCAACTACAATTGATCGGTTAAATTCAAATGTAATGATTACTATAATCCAATTATATAACCAACTACAAATGAAGTAGTTTAAATACAGTCCAACTGTTCAATTAAAACAACAATTGAATATTAGTCCAACTAATATATTTATATTTAAATAATGACGAAAAATGAAATGAGCGTGTATTGGTAAGTATCGAAACGAAATTGCAAATTTAATACTTGCCTCCCACTATTTTTCGGCTAGCCTTTAATCCTCTGTGGAGTACTCGGGAAACCTAGTTTCCTAGTGGGATATGATCCCGTTAAATAACACACAACCTTGACTTTGGCCAACAAGTTGTATGATATTTAACTAGGTAGATCTGTAAGATCAATTGGATCTCATCCAATTCCTAGATCCGGTAGGTGGACTTTTAAGTCCGAAACATATATCCAATATATTGCCTAACCTTTTCCTCTAAATCAACTAAGCCTTGGCTTTGGCTCAACAAGCTTAATGATTCTAGTTAAGCGTGGCCCATTGACAGTGGGAAAGCTTCGTAATCGAGGTCGATGAACAAGAAGTGACCTTGACTTTGGCCAACAAATCATAACTTGCCCAAGGCGTACGATATGGAACAAAGCCTTCATGATTCAAACACATCCGCGATGGACAAAGGTCTTGAGTTTGGCTAACAAACCAATGCCAATCTTGGATATTGAGAGAGAATCACTCAATGGAAGGAAAACGCTTAATATTTGTCGAAGGTTTTTCGCGTAAATTGGCAACCAATTTATTATCTTTGATTAGGTCTCATCATACACCCTTAAGCATGAATTTTAAAAGCATAATAAGGCACGATAAATAAATTAATAATGATATGCGGATGGATATATAATACAATTTGTTCCTAGAACAAATCTCTCACTTTCCTCTCCCCGGCTAGCACTATTCATACTTCTACCCAATTACATAATACTTCTAAAGAAACCTCATTTACATTGAGGGGAATTGGTGAGAAGAGAATTACAAAGAATCAAGAGATAAAGACTGGACACGCAGGTCCAATTTAATAAATTCTAAATTTATTACAACAATTTCCAAAATTTCCCTCACCCATCTAATATCCATCAGATATACATTATTGATACAATACATCCATGTATTCACACAAAGCATGTTATCAATCAATCTAATCCAATTAATTAATCTTTGATTAATGACCATCCAATGTTCAAACAACGATTTGATTTGCGCGAGTCCAACTCGTTTAAGAATAAGTACTCAAAGTACGAATCCTTGAATTATATCGAACTACAATCTTAAATCCAATTTAAATTGTATTCAATATTAATTCATATTTAATTCCAAATTAAATAATTACACTTTAAATGTGTCTTTTAGGCTTGGATTCCAAATCCAATCTTTATGGGTCTCAAAGGCCCAATAAGTATTCAATACTATTCAATTAAAGTCCAATGGGCTTTCAATTAATTTCTTAAGGCATGGGCTTTGGCCAATATGGGTCAAACCCAAATGCCAAGGCCCAATAAAGGAATCACCCTATGTGCCATAAAATCAATTTAAGCCCATTAGGCCCAATTAAAATTTTAAAGGCCCAATTATCATATTTGGACTTTATGGAAATGGTTTTAGGCCCAATTGGATCCAACCAATTATCCTAAACCAAACTTTGCCCAACCAAGCCCATTAAGCCCAAATACAACAACATTAGCCCAATTCAAAATTAAAGGCTAGTTTATTTAATCACAATATTCCAAATATCACAATTATTTAATTAAAGTGTATTAGCCATAATTAATTAATTAAATTAATATTTCCAAAACACCAATTACACTAATTAATCATGCTTTAATTAATCAACTTATGTCCAACACAAATTGAAGCAAAATCAATCCCAACATGCTTCCAATAGCTCACGGCAATTAAGGATTTTTTTTCATTAATTTTGATTTCAATTTAATTAAATCACAAGTCAATATATCCATGTATTTTAAACACATCCAATGGTCTAAAATCAAAAATCACCAAGAGCGACAAGGGTCCTATAGATTCGGCCAAGCCTAGTTATTTGGGGAAAATTAATCCAATTTTTTTTCAAAAAATTGATCATGCATAACTCTAAGTTATCATTATCTAAGCATACTTAAACAAACAATTTGATTAAATCATGCTCAAATCAAAAATACCCAAATTCAAGATTAAGAACCCTAATTCATTCATGCTTAATTAGGCTCTGATACCAATTGTTGGGTTCTCTAAGAACAAAATCCAAGATCATTAAGCATAAAATCATGTGAATATGCAAAGAAGTAGCGAAAATACTTACAATGATCGGAATGGATGTAGGTGTAGAGTTCAAAACGTTTCCTTTGAGAAGTAGCTCTAAGCTCCTCTCTTTGATGTATGTTGAGCTTCCAAGCTTGTTGAATGAATTCCAAACTCATGGGAGTAGTTTCCCTATAACCTATGAATGATTCTTTGTGTGCTAGCACCTTAGATTTTTGAATCAAAAATCAAAGAAAATGAACCCTAGGTTCACGCCCAAATGAGAGAAAATTGGCTAATGTTCACGCCAAAAATAAGAGAGGGAAGAGGAAGAGTGAATGAGTAACTTGTATTTGATTTTCCAAAAATCAAAATGATATACCAAAATCAAATATTTGGTAAAAGTCCATCAAACTTGACACTTGTGTAAGAAACAAGTTATCATCACATCACACTAACTTCCATCATAAAAAGTGATGAGAAACACAAGTGATGTGACATGTGGGCCCCACTTGAATTCAAAATTCGAGTGGGCCCGCAAACACATTCCGGGCTCGGGTTCGTTAATTCTGAATTAACGAATTTTCCGTTGCGACGTAATTAAATCAAATTTAATTAAATAATTATGCCTAGCAAAATTACTATTAAAGTCGCCCGCGAATTAATTCTAAATTAATTCGTTCGCCTGAATTAAAATCCATTTTTAATTCCCTTATGAAATCTAATTTCATTTAATATATCGAATATATTATTTTACCGATTAATTCCGAATTAATCGTTCTCTCTCTTCTATTGAAATTTTATCCCAGATAAATTATTACCGTAATTAATCCTAGATTAAATTTTCTCTATCTTATAATTAATCCCAGATTAATTATGTTCGAGTCATACGTCATCGGTGAATCTTCGGGAAACGACCCATGAGATTCATTGATATGTTGGCAGTAAATCCGGTCGTCGGACTATCCGAACACGTGCGTACTCGGTACCACGTTCTTACCTATTTACAAGACATGGTTGGCTTCTAGCAAAGCACCGTGCCTACCCAATTCTCTAGAAATATTATTTCAAGGAATATATAATCTTTGTCAGGCGTGTTGGACAAAATGACCCATAGCGTCACTATTTGCACAGATCATTGTGTTGTTGTAGCAAATTAACTATGTGACAAGGAAATTGCACTCTCATCATTTGTGATTAGATCACCATAGATATATATAAATGAAGAGAGGTCCCTATGATTCCTGGACTGAGAATGATATGAGACAGTATCAGTCCCCGAAGGATTAATCATTAAATATCCCTAGCCGGAGTATTATCGAGACTGGACATCGATAATGCGGAATAAGCTAGTATTGCACTTGTGTGCGTTGTGAGGGCACAACGGCATAGTTCTCATATATATAAGTATTGGATACTTATGCAAGTGCGATAGGAGGTCGTGTTTCACCGATGGTACGGGAAACAGCTTCGCTCTGGATAGACCCTTCGGAATCCCATTGGTATTATGACTATGTGTCTATGGGAGGCCAAAATCAAGGTAGGTGTGTATAGTCTTAACCGGAGACTTACATCGCTAATACTTACGATAATCGATAGACTTTGGTCTTGGTGGTACAGGCTTTAACCGGTTCTGCGTACACCACTTCTGGGTTTTTCAGAGAGTCGTAGTGTATTGGATGTGATGTCAAGACGGAAGTATCACTCCAGTCATAGTGGAGATGATGTCACGCAGGATACGGTATTAGTGCTCTTAAGTGCTGCGCGGCCATCGGGATATTATGACAAGGTCATGTATATCCGATTATAGAGACTAGTTACCAGACATCCGACATGTGCTTCGTACGGGGCAGACACTTATCCAGCCCTAGGCCTAGCACGTGACTATCTGATACTGGGCCGATATGCAAAATACAATGTTATACTACGCTTGATACAGATCTTAAATATTCTTAGATGAATATGACCGGAGAATTGGGTAGACTTGGTGCTTTGCTAGAAGCCAACCTTGTCTTGTAAATCGGTAAAACGTAGTACTTGGTACTCACGTGTTCGGATAGTCCGATGACCGATTTGACTGCCAACATATCCGGGGATCTCATGGGTCGCTTCCCAAAGATTCACCGATGACGTATGACTCGCACTTATATTAATCTGGGATTAATATGATGAGAGAGAGAATTAATCTGGGATTAATTTCGGAGACACTTTATCTAGGATAAAATATCAATTGAAGAGAGAGAAACATTGATTGGAATTAATCGAGGAATTAATATATTTGATATATTAAACGAAATTAGATTTCGACGCGGAATTAAAATTAGATTTTAATTCGGGCGAGCGAATTAATTTAGAATTAATTCGTTAGCGACGTGAATAGTGATTTCGCTAGGCGTAATTATTTAGTTCTCGTCGCGATAGAATTTCGTTAATTCGGAATTAGCGAAATTGAGCCCGAAAGTGTTTGCGGACACATTCGTATTTTGAAACGAGTAGGACCCGCAAATCACATCGCGAAGTCTCATTACTTGACACGACTAGTTGATGGATGTATCTAGTCACCTTTATGGGATGATACATTGTCTCTATTCTCAATGTAAGTAGGTGAGGCTATTTAATGGATTTTTAAAAGGTGATGTGTGTGGTTGGGAATTATACCCAAATGTGTTTGAAATGAATTTCAAATGAAATTCAAATGCATTTGATGCATAAAGTTCCACCAAAACCGTATACACTACTGACTCTCCATTTTTTCCCTCCACTCTCTCCTCTTCTTCTCCTCTTCCTCTCTCACGCCATTTTCTGGTTTCAAGAGGCAGTGAACTGCCGAACAAAATAAAAGAAAATGGAGGGAAGCAAGTGTGTTTTGTGGCAAAACAAGAGTGCTAGCACACTCCGTGATCATGCCAAGGTGATAAGGGAAGTATACCCATGAGCAGGGAACGTTTTTGATGAAGCTAGAAGCTCGTTTTTGATGTTCAAAATGGCGCAAAATAGACCACCAAACTGCTGCAGTGGGCGCACATGAGCAGTGGACAGTGAGCAGAATTTCAGTTCGTTTTTGTTGCCAAATCGTCTCTCAACCGCTCGATGTAAGTATTCCGCACTTCCGTCGTTGTATTCGCTTATGATTCATGCTTGAGTTTTGATCTTGGGACCTCTAGAAACTCCAACAAGGCGTAGTATACGTAGTATTTCGTATTGCGATCCAGTATCGATATCACATGTTAGGTTTAGGGCTGGAATTGTGTCTGCCCCGTACGAAGCATATATCAGATCTCTGGTAACTACTCTTTATAATCGGATAATCATGACCTAGTCATATTATCCCGATGATTAAAGTACTTAAGAGTACTAGTTCCGTATCCTGCGTGACCATCATCTGCATATGACTGGAGTGATACTTCCATCTTGACATCACACCCAATACACTACGATTCTCAGTATACCCAGAAGAGGCGTACACAGAACCTGTTAAAGCCTCGGACGACCAAAACAAAAGTATATTGATTGTCGCAAGTGTTAGCGATGCAAGTCTCAGGTTAAGACCAAATACACCTACCCTGATTTGGATTCCCATAGACACATAGTCATACTTCCAATGGGATTTCGAGGGGTCTATCTAGAGCGAAGCTGTTCCCGTACCATCGGTAAACACAACCTCCTATCACACTTGCATAAGTATCCAATACTTAAATATATGAGAACTATGTCGTTATGCTCCCACAACGTGCACAATTGCAATACTAGTCTATTCTGCATTATCGATGTCCAGTCTCGATAATACTACGACTATGGATATTTAATGATTAAACCTTAGTGGATTAATATTGTCTCATGGCTTATTAATCTGGTACTTATCATTTATATATCTTGGTAATCTAATTACAAATGATAAAAGAGCAATTTCCTTTTGTCACATAGTTTATTTGTACAACAACACCATGTTCTGTACAGATAGTGATGCTATGGGTCATAATTGTCCAACAAACCTATGATTGGGATCTTAATTAGCTTCAATGTTGTAGAATATTCCTCGATACTTCACAATACTTAAGGATACATCTATTTATATTCTATACATAAGGCTTATGATGATCATAATTTGATATAGGATATGTTTAAAAACTGATACGAGACTCTAAGGGTGGTCTCTAATTCGCTAGGGCAGAACTGGGGGTTTGAACTGATTCAGGGAAATTCTGTGTCCCGCGTCGCATCGCAAACCCTTGCGCGTCGCGATGCGCAACGTCCAGAATCATGTCGCTATTTTTCTTTTGCGTCACGACGTATTGTCCTTCAGCGTTGCGTCACGACATGGGTTTCCAAGATTCTGCCCCCTTTTTCTTCTTCAATTTCCATTCTACATACCAAAATCAATACTCAAAACACCATATATCATCCAATTCTACATAAACCAAAATCATCATTTCATTAACACCCAACCTTAATCTATTCACATATTCCATAAAAGATTAAACCCAAAACTTAATAACTTTCAATCCAAATATTTAATCACACAATAATAATCTCTAATCATCATCTCCACTCAATCGCCTACCCTTATTAGTCATCCTAAGACCCCTACTCTATCATTATACTTGTAAAATTAAAATCAAGTTCATGGGTTAAGTCTTTTTACCTTATTTTAATGGATCTTCTTCATCCTCCATGATGGCTTCCATCTTCCTTCTTCTTTTATCCATTTTCATTTCTTCTTTCTTTCTTCTCATTCTTATTCTTTCTTATTTTCTTCCTTTATTTCTTCTCTTTCTTCTTTTCTTTCTTTCTTCTCTCCCTCACGTCTCACTCTTCTTTATTTTTCCCAAATTTTCAATCTCATATTTTTGGACTAACAACGGAGATCGCGGGATATAATGTCGTATATCCCTCTCCCACTCACTATTTTAAAATTAAGGCTTCTATCTATAAAATATCTAATATTTTATTTTAATTACTTGTGTGAATAAACTTATGGCGGCTAAAACATAATTTAATTTACACTAGTTCACCATTAGTGACCTAACAATTTTAACTCTTAAAATTTGTCTCACTAATGTCTATTAGTCTTTACTAATTATTTTACTCTATTAAACTAATTTAATATGAGAGAAATATTAGTGACTTATCATATTTTAACTCTTAAAATACTAGACACTAATAAGTTTAAATTTATGGAATTCTAAAATGGTCAAAATTTTAATTAAACATTTTAATAAATCTTAGTACGTTATAAAATCCAATAGTACGCGGAATTGTATCCCGAATGCAGACCATATAACCGTCTATTTGGATTCGGCTATGGAATTTATATCCGGGTTTCCATCCTATATACCAATGGATTTTTATTATGCACTAATTAAGCCCAATATATTAGAATTCAAATTTTAAACCATAAATCCAATTAATTGATTTTCATGTATATCATATTCTAATTTAAACACTTTAAATTACATAAAATCATATTCTTATGTCTATAGTGATAATGCATTTAAAACATGTCATGGCATGTAAAATGCAAGAGTGGACACCCTAAGCTATATGACATGTTATTCAAATAATTCGAAATAAACATACATGTAACATAAAAAATATTTTGCATTGACCGGGCTCTTATTTTTCCTATACTAATCTAATTAGTACATAAGATTCACCACGGCATCCCTTGGTCTTCAAATCCCGCTTCAAAGTGGTGTTGGCTTATTTTTGCGACTTTGGTGCTCCAAATTACAAAAATTGAAATTTTACATTAAAAATTAAAATTACAACAAATGTAAACAATGGCCTTATGGCCTTACATCCCAAAAATAAAACCAACTACAAAAATAAGAGTCGGAAAAATTTACGACCAATGCAAAATCCATTCATCACATGAAATAACAAAAACATTCATCATATGAATATTATATTGTGCCCACTCATCTAAACATGCATATCATATTTATAACTTATATAAATATATTAAAAACAGAAACTTTAAATGAAAAAGAGAAGGGTTAAGAACACTTTTCAACCTCGCTCTTGATGCCAATTGTAGGAAACGTTTTCCTCGCGCAGCGGAAGTGACTTAGGCACCCGGGATCGACCTTTGAAAAGTTTTGTGCTCTCTTCCTCTTAATCCAGAATTTTCTGCCATAAATTTATATTCCAAAATGCCCCGAACAGCCCTATATATATTTGTTCCCGAATGCTCATCACGCATGAGCCATGTAGTAGCCATGAACCACACGCATGCACCATATCTAATGGAACCATTAACGCACACAGCCTTGTGGCTGTTAATCTCCCATGCATCATTATCGTATAATCACGCACAAGCCACTCATCACCAAATGAAACAAAAACATTGAAGGAATAATCATGCAATTATGTTTTAGACACATGCGCATGCCATTCATTAGCATCAGTTACGTCCAGATGTGTTTCATCCCTTGTGCCGTGAGTTTGTGACCAGAATGTGAATAATGCCGTGAGCAATACCTGAAGGAATAAGTGCCGGAGATGGATTTTGATTTTGTTCGACACCAAAAGAGTCTTCCGAGCTATATCTCGTTACCAACGGAAACAAGTGTGGGCTTGACTCACACAATTTAAATCTCTAAACACTTTAGAGAATCTTATCACAATAGTATTTTTCTTATTTTTATTCTTGTTCTTATTTTTCTTTTCTCAACAATTGAGAGAGAATGAAGAAGAAGATGGAGGCTATGGTTTTTTCAATAATCAAGTTTAAAGAAAAATCTTATTTTTCTTTTTATACTAAGGATTATTTATTTCCAAAATAAACTAATCCTCTCCCCTCTTTAATTAGCAATAATCGGCCATGGCTAAAAAATTCCCTTTAAATTTTGTAACATATAACAAGCATTGATTGTCATCATGATGACAAAATAAATTACAAAATTAAAGATTCATTTGCCTATTCAAATTTGATAACTTCCAAAGCTATCAAAAACTTCCCTTTCCTCTCATTCCAAAATCGGCAATGGCACATGTCATCAAAAAAAATTTGTAACACAATATTTATTTTCCATAAAGAAAAATGAGTTAGAAAAAATAAAAAGGTTAATATCTATTAAATGTGTAACTTCCAAATTTATTCCATAGGTTTCCAAAACCCAAATTTGGAATTTACAAAATTAACCTTTTTTCTTAATTATATCATATATAATTAAATGACATGTAATTAATTATCAAATAATTATGAAAACCATATATTAACTTTTAATATATAGTTTAAAGTGTGACATTATAATATTATTAATCATATTAATAACATTTATACCTTTGTGAGTATATAATTGGACTATCCAATTATATTAAATCCGCTATAGTAAATCGAGCTAGCACGGGGACCAATGGACCTACGGTTCCGAGCTCCAATAATCTCGAAATATAAATTAAGCTCTTAATTAAACATTCTGAATTATTAACTCCGGGTTATTCCACTAAAAACCCGAAGCTGCACTCTCGTTGCCGCAGATGACATATTAAGCCGAACTAAGTCGGTGTCCATCGATATAGTCATTATATACGAATTGACGCTTCACGAGTATCTCGTAATTAGAGTCGGGTCATAATGTCCGTTATACCCCTCTAATTATTTTTACCTTAAGTACCATTGATTCTCTAATGAACGATTTATTCATAACCATTGTGAATTTAAATCTTTCTATTCGTAACAGAAAGAATTGAGCACTCAAATCTTTCAAGCACCGAATCAACCCTTAAGAAAGATACTCTTCTACTTCTCGCAAGAAGGAGTGAACTCCATATTCATGTAAAACGCCCCCAGCTACACAACAGACCATGCCCCCAAAATACGTAGCTATTGGCCAGGACTGCTACACCAACCTCACATTTGTAAATCAAAGGACATGCCTGCCATGCAGGAGTTCGTAGTACACTCAGGATTAAGATCAATCCATATATGACCATCTAGTAGATCGAAATGACTTTCTTGGTTTAACGGATATTATAAGAATGTCATTTCCATCTAGGTCCAGTCTTATATGATCGCATCATACAAGGTGCCTCCATTCTCATGTCTCTACATGGACGATTCGGATCAAGATCGCCATACAAATATAGAATGGACCGCAGCTATAGATAAACCACAAACAAAGTACCCACTTTGTTTGCTCTCTATGGACTATTTAATAGTTCTAACTTAAGACTTAAATCATCTTATATATGACACTCATACACTAAGTCTGAAGGCACATAAGTAATCTATGGTATTCAAGATGATATATAATATGCGAAAATTAAACAAACACTTTGATAAATGAATAACGCATCATTTTATTTCAAAACACATAAATCTGTTAACATTACATGTAGCTCTAGGGCATACATCCCAACAGCTCAAACCATCATCTTTCACTTGAAGGAGTTGTATGCAACTTCCGTTCATACCGTGAGATTCCAAGTGTCATGTGTCTTATTCCAAACAAGGTATAAGGAATGATATGTTAGTGGACATGTGCTTAAGATGATTGGCCACATTGAAAAATTGGCCAACCTCGGGTTCATCATTGATCATTAGATAGGTCACGATCTAATTCTTCACTCATTACCAAAAGAATTCTCTAACTTTATTATGCAGTTTCATCTGTCTGATTAAGAAGCTACTTTAGCAGAATTGCACAATCTGATAAAGCAAGCAGAGAATGACTTGAAACCAGAGCTTAAAACCTACGTCATGCTTACGGGTACGGACCTGAAGCCACGAGGCCCAAAGAAAAATAAGGGCAATGCCAAGGCTCCAGATCACCTAAAGCCTAATGGTAAGGTAGAGAAGAAAAAGGGAAATGGGAAATGTTTCTTTTGTGGAAAGAAGGGTCATTGGAAGAAAGACTGCAGATATTTGAAAGCCAATGAAGCTAGGGAAGCCCAATGCTTCATGTATATTGTATATGATTGAACTATATTCTCAAAACTCTGAACATTCTACTTGGGTGCTTGACATCGGTTGTGGGACTCACTTGTGTAACAATATGCAGGGCCTGAGAAACAGTAGGAGACTCCGTCATGGGGAGGTTGACTTACACATGGGTAATAGAGCAAAACTGGCTGCACTGTGGGTGGGGACTTATTCATTAGTTTTGCCAAATGGTTTAGTTTTAGACTTAGAAGATTGTGTTTATGTACATTCTCTAGTAAAGAACATCATTTCAATTTCTTCTTTATGTAATAAAGTATTTTCATGCCTAATATGTTGTAATGAATGTTCTATTTATTTCAATGAAATAAGATATGGAGATGGTATTTTGAATAATGGTATCTATGTTTTACAAACTAACAAAGAATGTTCAACCTCTAATATATACAATGTTAACTCGAATAATCTCAATGAATCACTTCTATGTCACAGTTGCTTATGTCATAACAATGAAACAAGATTAACTAAGCTACATAAGGATATGTATTTCAGACCCTTCAAATATAAACCTTATGGAACTTGTGAGTCTTGTTTACTTGGTAAAATGACCAAATTATCCTTCAAAGGTAAATGACAGCGTGCAGTAGAGACATTAGAACTCATACACTCTGATGTATGTGGACCAATGTCAGTCACCGCTAGAGGTGGATTCTTCTACTTCATTATCTTTATCGATGATCATTCGCGATATAGGTATGTGTACCTTATGCGGTACAAATCTGAAGCCTTTGAAAAATTCAAAGACTTCAAGGCTGAAGTCTGAAACCAGCTTAATAAAAGTATTAATTCACTAAGGTCTAACCGATGTGGTGACTACTTAAGCAACGAATTTCAAGATTACTTGAGAGAAAATGGCATTGTTTCCCAGTGGACTCCTCCCGGAACTCCACAGAATAATGGGGTCTCCGAAAGGAGAAATTAGACATTATTAGATATGGTCCGATCAATGATGCCAGTCACGGATCTACCTCCTTCATTTTGGGGTCTTGCTTTAGAAACTGCAACACTTCTACTAAACCAAGTTCCTTCCAAGACTGTTAGTCAAACACCATATGTGTTATGATCTGGGTGTTGGACAATTATGACCCATATCATCACTATTTGTACAGAACATGGTGTTGTTGTACAAATTAACTATTTGACAAAGGAAATTGTTCTTTTATCATTTGTAATTGGATTACCAAGATACATAAATGATAAAAGTCCATATGATTAGTTTTGGATTAATAAGATATGAGACAGTGTTAATCCATTAAGGTTTAATCATTAAAACATCAATAGTTGTAGTATTATCGAGATTGTACATCGATAATGCAGAATAGACTAGTATTGCACTTGTGCGCGTTGTGAGAGCATAACGACATAGTTCTTAAATACTTAAGTATTGGATACTTATGCAAGTGTGATATGAGGCTGTGTTTACCGATGGTACGGAAACAGCTTCGCTCTGGATAGACCCCTCGGAATTTCATTGGTAGTATGACTATGTGTCTATGGAAGTCCAAATCAGGGTAGGTGTATTTGGTCTTAACCTGAGACTTGCATCGTTAATACTTGCGACAATCAATATACTTTGGTTTTGGTCGTCCAGGGCTTTAACAGGTTTTGTGTACGCCTCTTCTGGGAATATTGAGAATCGTAGTGTATTGGGTGTGATGTCAAGATGGAAGTATCACTTCAGTCATATGGAGATGATGGTCACGTAGGATAAGGAACTCGTACTCTTGTATGCTGCAGCTATCGGGATAATATGACTAGGTCATGTTTATCCGATTATAGAGACTAGTTACCAGAGATCCGATATATGCTTCGTACGGGGCAGACATAATTCCAGCCCCATGCCTTGCATGTGACATCCGATACTGGATCGCAATACGTAATACTATGTATACTACGCCTGATATATATTATATATTCCTTTAAGAATATTTAGGGAGAATTGGGTAGGCACGAAGCTTTGCTAGAAGCCAACCATGTCTCGTAAATCGGTAAAAACATAGTACGAGGTACATACGTGTTCTGATAGTCCGACGACTGGATTTACTGCCAACACATCCAGGGATCACTTGGGTCGCTTCCCGAAGTTTCACCGATGACGTATGATTCGAGCATAATTAATCTGGGATTAATTACGGAGAGATTTTATCTAGGATAAAATACTATTTGAAGAGAGAGAAAGATTAATTTGGAATAAATCAATAAAATAATATATTCGATATATTAAACGAAATTAGATTTCGACGTGGAATTAAAATTAGAATTTAATTCGGGCAAACAAATTAATTTAGAATTAATTCGCTAGCGACGTGAATAGTAATTTTGCTTGCATTATTATTTAATTAAATTTGATTTAATTACGTCGCAACAGAAAATTCGTTAATTTGGAATTAGCAAACCCGAGCCCAAGAGTGTTAGCGAGTCCACTCGGATGTGGGGCCCACAAGTCACATCACTTATCACTTTAAGTGATGGGTTTTGGTGAGTTGGTGAAGCTTGCTTGTATTTCACACAAGTTGAAAAGGTTGATGGCATGAAAGACATATACCAAATATTTGGTATATCTTGGATTTGATTTTAGAAATCATTTTAACAAGTCCACACACTCACTTCATTTCATCTCTCATTCACGCCACTTTTGAAGCAAATACTCTCTCCCCATTTTCTTCCATTGCCGTGAGCTTAAGGAGGAAGAAGAAGATTTTGTTGCAAAATTTTCTTAGAGCTAGCACTCAAAAGGATCATTCAAAGGTTATAGGGAAACCATCCCAAAAGCTTGGAATCAAGATCAAAGGCTTGGAGCTTGTAGATCAACATTCAAAGACCACCTTGGCCGAATTCTTGGAGGAATTTTTTGTTCAATTTGACGCATCCTAAATCCGCTCATTGTAAGTATGATTCCACCATACTTCTTTATGTATTCACATGTTTTATGCTTAAATATGATCTTGGGAATGCCTTAGAAACCAACAATGGTATCATGGAGCCTAATTTGAGCATGAAAAAGATTAGGGTAAAATTAGGGTAAATTGGATTTGAGCATGATTTAACCAAATTGTTTTTTTGAGCATGCTTGTATATGGATAACTTGGAGTTATATATGATAAATTTTATGAAAAATTAATTGGATCAATTTTTTTCCAAAATGTTGGCTTGGCCGAATGTAATATGCCCTAAATAGTCATGGTATTTTTTGTTCTTTTGATAATTGGATGAGTTTGAAGACTTGGGAAATGTTGATTTGAGACTCAATTGGATTGAAATCGGAATCGGACAATAAACCCTACTAATGCCGTGAGCTATATAGCATGAAATGAGATGATTTTTTGTTTCAATAATTTTGGACATGTGTTGAACAAATTAAAGCATGATTAATTAATTAAATTGATATTTTGGAAATGTTAATTTAGATAATTAATTATTGTAATACACTTTAATTAGTTAAATTATTAAAAATTTGGAATTTTAAAATTTAATTGGTTAGGCTTATAATGTTGTATTTGGGCCTAATGGGATTGGTTGGGCCAAGTTGGTTTAGGTCAATTGGATTGGATCCAAATTGGGCCTAAATCATTCCATTAAGTCCAAATATGACAAATGGGCCTTTTATGTTTAATTGGGCCTTATTGGCCGAAATTGGTTTCTTGGCAAATAGGGTGATTCCTTAATTGGGCTTTGGTATTTGGGTTTGACCCATATTGACCAAAGTCCATGCCTTAAGAAATTAATTGAAAGCCCATGGACTTTAATTAAACTACATTGGATGTTAATTGGGCTTTGAGACCCATTTAGATTAGATTTGGAATCTAAGTCGTAAAGGCACATTAAAAAGTTTAGTTATTTAATTTGGAATTAAATATAGAATTAGTATTGAATATGAATTAAATAAGATTTAAATTGTAGTTCGATATAATTCAAGAATTTATACTTTGAGTACTTATTCACAAACGAGTTGGACTCGCGCAAAATCAAATCGTTGTTTTAACATTGGATGATCACTTAATTCAAAATTTAATTAATTGGATTAGATTGATTGAATAACATGCTATGAGTGAATACATGGATGTGTTGATTGAATAATTCATATCGGATGGAAATTAGAAGGGAAATGGCAATTTTGGAAATTGTTGTAAATTTAGAATTTATTAAATTGGACCTGTGTGTCCAACCTTATCTCTTTTGATTCTTTGTAATTCTCTTCTCACCTAATTCCCCTCAATTTTAATGAGGTTTCTTTAATTGTATTATGTAATTGGGTAGAAGTAAGAATAATGCTAGTCGGGGAGAGGAAATGGAGTGATTTGTTCTAGGAACAATCTGTAGATATCCATCTGCATATCGTTATTATTTTATTTTCGCGCCTTATTATGCTTTTAGAATCCATGCTTAAGGGTGTATGATGAGACCTAACAAAGATAATAAATTGGTTGCCAATTTACGCGAAAATCCCTCAACATATATTAAGCGTTTTCCTTCTATTGAGTGATTCTTACTCAAGATCCAAGATTGGCACTGGTTTATTGGCCAAAGTCAAGACCTTTGTCCATCGCGGATGTGTTTGAATCATGAAGGCTTTGTTCCACATCGTATGTCTTGTCCAAGTTGTGATTTTTTGGCCAAAGTCAAGATCACTTCTTGTCCATCGACATCGATTACGAAGCTTTCCAAAGTCAATGGGTTCCGCTTAACTGGAATCATTAAGCTTGTTGTGACAAAGCCAAGGCTTAGTTGATTCAGAGGAAAAATGTTAGGAAAATATATTGGATTATTTTACATATATATTGTATAATATGTTTCTGTTTTGGATAATATGACCCATAGCATCACTATTTTGCACAAACATTGTGTTGCTGTAGCAAAATTAACTATGTAACAAGGAAATTGCACTCTCATCATTTGTGATTAGATCACCATAGATATATAAATGAAGAGAGGTCCCTATGATTAGTTCCTGGATTGAGATGATAGAGACAGTATCAGTCCCGAAGGATTAATCATTAAATATCCTAGCCGTAGTATTATCGAGGCTGACATCGATAATGCGGAATAGGCTAGTAATTGCACTTGTGCGCGTTGTGAGGGCACAACAGCATAGTTCTCATATATATAAGTATTGGATACTTGTGCAAGTGCGATAGGGAGGTCGTGTTTCACCGATGGTACGGGAAACAGCTTCGCTCGGATAGGATACATAGCACCTCTTCATCTCCCATTGGTATTATGTCTAGTGTCTATGGGAGGCCGAAATCAGGTAGGTGTGTATAGTCTTAACCTGAGACTTACATCGCTAATGCTTACGACAATCGATATACTTTAGTTGAGGTCGCTAGGGACTGTAACTGGTTCTGTGTACGCCAATGCCGGGTATATTGAGAATCGTAGTGTATTGGATGTGATGTCAAGACGGAAGTGTCACTCCAGTCATAATGGAGATGTGTCACGCAGGATACGGTTTAGTGCTCTTAAAGTGATGCGCATCCAATCGTGATATTATGACCAGGTCATGAATATCCGATTATAGAGACTAGTTACCAGACATCCGATATGTGTTTCGGACGGGGCAGACACTTATCCAGCCCCAGCCCTAGCACGTGACTATCCGATACTGGGCCGATATACACAATACATTAGTATACTACGCTTGATACAGATCTTAATATTCTTTAATGGATATGTCCGGAGAATTAGGTAGACTTGGTGCTTTGCTAGGAGTCGACCTTGTCTCGTAAATCGGTAGAACGTAGTACTTGGTACGTACGTGATTCGGATACTCCGACGACCGTATTTACTGCCAGATTATCCGGGGATCTCATGGGTCGCTTCCCGATAATCCACCGATGACGCACAACTCGCACTCTTGAATAATCTGGGATTATAATAGAAGAGAGAAATTAATCTAGGATTAATAAACGGAGATATTTTATCCGGGATAAAATGTCGTCTAAAGAGAGAGAACGATTAATTTGGAATTAATCGACGAATTAATATATTCGATATATTAACGAAATTAGATTTCGACGCGGAATTAAAATTAGATTTTAATTCGGGCAAACGAGTTAATTCAGAATTATTCGTTAGCGACGTAAATATAATTTCGCCAGGCGTAATTATTTATTTAAATTCGATTGAATTAACGTCGCGACGTAAGCTCGGTATTTCGGAAATATCGAACCCGAACGCGTGAGTGCACGTGGGCCCACTTTCATTTGGAAACGTGTGGGGCCCACATGACACATGTCATTCTAATGCTTTGCATGTAGATAGTTTATAATGCACTCAGGTTATTGCATGGAAATTGAGTGTTTGACACTCTAAGCTATTGCATGTGTAGTGTCATAATTTTATATATTAATTTAATAAATTATGGCATAAATATAAATTGATTTTTGGTAAATCATTTTAATTAACACAAAACATTCATCTCTCTCAAATTCTCTCTTCTCTCACGCCCAAATGGGCACAATGCTCACTGGTTTTGAACCAGAAAAACGTGAGCAATAGGGAAGCTAAGAGTGTTTTCTCATGGTGAGAAATCAAGTGCTAGCACACTTACAAGTCTTGCGAAGGTGGTAGGGAGGTTCGACCATGAGACGGGATCCATCCGACGAAGCTGGAGCTCCGTTTTCCTCATCAATTTTCTGTTTTTGTAGGCAGTGGACTGCATGCAGTAGGCTTACATGGCAGTGCGTTTTTTGGGTTCATTTGTCTTCAAATCGACTCTACCGATCAATGTGAGTATTCCGCTACCTCCGTTGGTGTGTTCACACATTATTTCATGTCTTGTTTGATCTTGGGACCTTATAGAAAACCAACAATGGCATCATGAGCTAATGTTGCAAGCATGAAATTTGTAGGGCTTAAAATTTGGGTAAATGTTTGTTGAGCATGATTTGAATAAATTGCTTGTTTGAGTATGCTTATAACATATTTAAATTCATTTTGGTTGGACTAATTTGATGAAAAATGATTTGGAATTATTTTCCCCAAATTTTGCATCTTGGCCGAATATGTGACTAATATTGGGTATTTTGATTTTAAGCATGATTTGGTTAAATGATTAATTGAGCATGTTTAAATGATCTTTAATTGAAGATTGATTTGATCAATTTCAACAAATGTGATTGGATCAATTTTGCCCAATTGGAAGTGTTGCCGAATGTGTGATGTGTTTGGAAACTTGGAATTTTTTCATTTTAATTCATTGGATGAGTTATAAATGATAAGGGATGAATTTAATTTAAGATTGAATTGGATTTAATTTAAATTGTACAAAAACCCCTAAATTCCTTATTTGGCCGAATCTATAATGCCCTAATGTCTTGGTGTTTTTTGGTTTTGTGACATTGGATGTGTATGAAATCAAATCGGATGGTGATTTGATGTCGATTGTAGGTTCGATGGATCGAAACCAATCGGACACAAAATCCCTTCCTTGGCCGAGAGCATTGAAGCATGTAAATGGATTTGATTTTTCATTATGTGTGTTTGACATGTGATAATGAATTAATATGATAATAAGACTAATTTGGTGTTTTTAAAATGTTGATTTAGTTGATTATCATATAATACACTTTGGTAATTAAATTGGGAAAATTGGATTCTTTGATTTAATTATTTGGGCCTAATTTTGGAAATTGGATTAAATGTTGTATTTGGGCCATTGGGCTTGATTTATCAGTAGTTTAGTTTAGGCTTTATTTAGATTATTGTTTAGCGAAGATCCAACCAAGGGCCAAACCTTGACCATAAAGCCCAAATGCGACTTAATGAACCTTTAATGTTCAATTGGGCCTAATGGGCCAAGATTGATTTATGGGCTTATGGGGTAAATCCCGGATTGGACTTTGGTTATCGGTTTGACCCGAGTTGACAAAAGTCCACGCCTTAAGAAATCAATCAAAAGCCCATTGGACTTTAATTGAATTGACGTTGGACTTAATCGGTCTTTGAGACGCGTTACGATTAGATTTGGAATTTAAATCGTAAAAGGTTTATTAAATAAAAGTGTAATATTTAATTTGGAATTGAATAGTGAATTAGTATTAAATACATGTTAAATTAGATTTAATGATGTAGTTTAATTTAATTCATGAATTCGTACTTTAAGTACTTATTCGCAAAACGAGTTTGACTCGAACAAAATCAAATCGTTGTTTGAACATTGGATGATCACTTAATTATCAGATTAATTATTTGATTAGATTGATTGATAGCATGCTTATGTGTGTGAATACGTGGTTGTGTTGAATGAATAATGTATATCGGATGGATTTAGTTTGGGTGGGCAATTTTAGAAATTGTTGTAATAAATTCGATTTATTAAATTGGACCTGCGTGTCCAGCCTTATCACCTTCTTTCTCTTTGTATTCTCTTCTCACCTATTCCCCTCTATGTATATGAGGTTTCTTTAGAAGTGTAGTGTAACGGGTAGAAGTAGTACAAGTGCTAGCTTGAGTGAGAAAGGGAGAGATTTGATCTAGGATCAATGTGTTAAGTATCCATCCGCATATCATTATTATTTATTTCATACTCGCTTTATTATGTATTTAGAATGCATGTTTAAGGGTGTATATGATGAGACCTTAACAAGATAATTAAATTGGTAGCCAATTTGCACGCGAAAAAGCCCTCATCAAATATCAGCGTTTTTTCCTTCCTTGAGAGTGATTCTTACTCAAGATCCTAGATTGGCAGGGGTTGTTGGCCAAAGTCAAGCCCTTGTCCTTCGAAGATGTGTTTTAATCACGAGGCTTTGTTCCATATTGGTGTCTTGTCCAAGTTGTGGTTTGTTGGCCAAAGTCAAGACCACTTCTTGTCCAACGACATTGATTACGAAGCTTCCATGTCAATGGGTCCGCGCTTGACTGGGATCATTAGGTTTGTTGTGCCAAAGCCAAGGCCGTTTGATTCAGAGGAAAAAGGTTAGGGTATACATTCGATGTATAGGCATATATAAGATATATGTTTGGGACTTGGATGTCCACCTACTGGATCTAGGAGTTGGATTAGATCCAATTGATCTTAGAGATCTACCTAGTTAATTATCATACAATTTGTTGGCCAAAGTCAAGATTGTGTGATATTTAACGGGATCCTAGCCCACTAGGAAACACGGTTTCCGAGTACTCGACAGAGGGTTAGAGGCTCGACGAAAAATAGTGGGAGGCAAGTATTGAATTTGCAACATTCGTTCGAATACTCGCTAAACACGCTCATTTTTATTTTACTCGTCATATTAATCAAAAGTATTAGTTGGACTAATATTTTATGTTGTTTTTAAAATATATATATAGTTGGACTATATACAAACTCATTCAATATATAGTTGATTTTATAATTGGATTATAGTAATCAATATAATTGAATTAAAATGATAGTTGATTTTATAATTAGATTATAGTAATCAATATTAAAATTATAGTTGATTAAATAATTGGATTATTGTAATCATTATAATAAATAGTACCTTATTAAATTGATTAAATAGTTGGACTATTGAAATCAAGAAAGAATTGAAAAGTTGAATATTTAAAATATATAATCATTGGATTAAATGCTTTAAATGATTTAATTTTCAATTGGGAATTAATAATAGGTTAATTTATTTGATAAAATAACTTATTATGACTAAGCCCATTATTAAGCAAATAGTAGAGCATAAAGTCTTTGGAAGATTTATGTGATGATGACTTTAGTGCTTAATTAATATACTTATAATAAATCTATCTTTAGATTTAAAAGTATTAAATTGCAATTAATAATTCTTGGAGAATTAATTGACTATTCTAGTGGAGAAAAGTCAAAGTTTGCAATTGGGCATGTAGCACAAGGTGCACATCGTTCGATATTCTAAAACCCAAGGCTTGGCCAAAGGTTTGTGAAATATTGAAAAGATAATTGACATATCCCAAAGTGACTACCATTTGGATATGGAAGACACGAAGGAATTAAAGATAGGGCGAGGCTCTAACTTTAAAATATTTGTCAAAGTTATGTTTACTACTAGTATTGAAATTGGATTTTAAATACTTAGTGTGGTACATAAACATATATATGTATTGACGTTCAGAATCCGCTGTGAGCTGGATACTGGCTTCAAGCCGAGATTTTTCTGCGAATTGGAAACGGGACGAAAGTCGTTGTTTCGACCGTAGATACCTAAGTTTAGGAACTACCCTTTGGGTATGTACTTAAATTAGGAAATGTTATAATGTAACTAGTTTAACTAGAGACATTATCTCTATATCAGTGTTTAATCCATTGCGGATAAAACCTTTATATTTTAGAACACTAAAGTGTTTCATTATATAAAGATGATACTGAGATAAATACATTGGATGTAAATAACAGAATTTATATTTTGAATATAAATAAAATCTCAAACATATAAATGACAAATAAATAGCTCAAATTGATTTGATCAATAGAGACTTATTTGTGGCATTGTTGTCTAGGACACAATTAAACAAGACTCGTATATCCACACTTTTGAAGAGTGGGTACTAGGACTGATTTGACTATTCAAATAAGGTCTACGAATCTAGTTTATTAGGTTAAAAACCTAAAATACTATTTACTTGGTAATAGTAAAAGGGCCACCGATCTGTTAGCCCTATTCATGGTGAATTAGTGGGCCCATATCTAGCTAGGCTAGATGTGAACATGAATATTTCGTGACCTTAACGGATGTAGCATCACGTTGTGGTTATGTGTTTCTTTTGAAGAACACAGATCGGAAACTTTAGAGTTTCGACACGAAGTAGAAAAACAGATCGGCTATAGTGTTATTCCGCCACGGTAAGACCGTAATGAAAATACTTAAGCAGTAAGTTTCATATGTAAATGAAAGAGTACGGTATTCTTTCAGATGAGGACTCCTCCCGAGACACGTCAGTTAGACGGTGTGTCCGAACTAAAACCGAATTTTGTTGGACATGATAAGGTTTATCACGAGTCGCTCTGAGCTACTATTTCCTTCAACAGGATATGTATTAACAGTGCAAAACTTATTTAGAATAAGGTTCCATATAAATCTGTTTGACAGATATCATATAGGATATGAACAGGGAAGAAACGAGGTTTCTCATTCCTGATAATTTGGTATGCCAGGCATAACGTTTGGATGATACCAAACTAAGGACCCAAATTGGATAAGTGCCAATATAGGTTATCCTAAGGGAAACCTTAAGTATAGTACTTATAAATCCCACATGAGAACAATGTAATTGTTGCTCACCAGGGTTTTTCCTGAGAGGAATACCGATATGCAGTGGTCAGTGGGAGGATAGTGATACTCGATGAAAATCGGAGTAATACTGTTCAAGGCACGAAGTCCTTAATGGAACACAAATAGTTCATCTATGATGAAACTATACCATTAATCTTCAAATACACAAGAAACTAGTAGATCGGATAGAGTCAGAAAACAACCTAGGGTATGGGTTTCTGATCTCACCCCATAAAGATGTCAATCTTATGGAGGTGTACCATCCGACTACGTTTAGAGGAAGTGATACGAGGTATCGACTCCCTGTTATGGCAAAGTGCCATGAATCCGAAATGGATTCCATGTATAACAACTATTTTGGATACTAGTTGTTGTACCACAAGGCATTGTGCCTATGGTACATTTAACGTCTTCAAGGAAGACATACATGGATGGCAACATACCAACGTACAAAGCTAGGCTTTTGACGGAAAGGTATCGTTATCAACATTGTGTTAATAACGGTTCAACCTTTTACCTGTTGCCATGGTAAATCCATTTTGAAAATGCTTGAAAATAACTGTATATTTCATTTATGAAATATGTCAGTTATAAATCAAAATCGCTTTCCTGAAAAGGAAACCTTTGGAGGATGTTTACAACATCCTGACGATTTTGTATAACCGACAAACCAGGTTTGCGGGTTATTCGATCCATGTTTGGATTGATGCAAGCATAAGGTTCTTGGAACTGTCGTTTTGAAATAATCATAATGGTTTATGATTTGACTCAAACGAAATAATTCTTGTGTATATAAGGAGGTTAGTGGGAGCGCACTGACAGTTAAATTCCCATAAAGCAATTGGTGAAAGCTTGGCTTTCATAGATATTCTTTCATAGAAATTCTCCGTAGAATTCTGGGGAGTAACAACCTTTATTCAAGGAATAAAGATCTACTGGGATAGATTTGGAGTTGTTAACACTCTCTGGGAAATTGTACATTTAAAATGTACTTGTATTGGTGTCTCATACGCTTCGAGCATATGGAGTCACAATCGGGTCAATCCAAGTGATAGTCACTGGATTGAAGTTAAAACATCTGTTAGTATCTCTGAGAACTAAAGATGCTATCTTATACTATGGAGAAGGAGAACTTGAAGTGACTGGGATCACTGCAGCAAGTTTCCAAACGATTAAATACTGCGGTACTATAAAGTTTGAATAACGGGACAGTGAGCTGGAAATCTTCCGAGCAAGATAACTGTTGCCGAATAAACAACTAATGCGGATTATTGCTGCAGCTGAGGCAGCAATAGAAGCCATTTGGGTCGATAATAAATCTAATTAGATTAGATATAGTTCTGTTAGCAGCTGAGCTAGGCGTCAGCACATGCTAAGGAATTAAAGGTCTCATCGACGATCCAGATATATACTTCTATATCATCTGATTCGTTCGGATCATACATCGTGGCGATGTGATGATCGTATAAATCGCGTCAAACGATAATCGAAACAAATCCGCTGACGAAAACCTTTCCTCAGCAATTTGAGCGAACCTTACATAGTTCGGGTGTAGGACACTTGAGTGACTCGCTATGTGCCAAGTGGGAGATTGTTGGATAATATGACCCATAGCGTCACTATTTGCACAGAACATTGTGTTGTTGTAGCAAATTAACTATGTAACAAGGAAATTGCACTCTCATCATTTGTGATTAGATCACCATAGATATATAAATGAAGAGAGGTCCCTATGATTAGTTCCTGGATTGAGATGATATGAGACAGTATCAGTCCACGAAGGATTAATCATTAAATATCCCTAGCCGTAGTATTATCGAGACTGGACATCGATAATGCGGAATAGGCTAGTATTGCACTTGTGCGCGTTGTGAGGGCACAACGCATAGTTCTCATATATATAAGTATTGGATACTTGTGCAAGTGCGATAGGAGGTCGTGTTTCACCGATGGTACGGGAAACAGCTTCGCTCTGGATAGACCCTCGGAATCCCATTGGTATTATGACTATGTGTCTATGGGAGGCCGAAATCAAGGTAGGTGTGTATAGTCTTAACCTGAGACTTACATCGCTAATGCTTACGACAATCGATATACTTTTTGAGGTCGTCTAGGACTGTAACTGGTTCTGTGTACGCCAATGCCGGGTATATTGAGAATCGTAGTGTATTGGATGTGATGTCAAGACGGAAGTGTCACTCCAGTCATAGGAGATGATGTCACGCAGGATACGGTATTAGTGCTCTTAAAGTGATGCGCATCCATCGTGATATTATGACCAGGTCATGAATATCCGATTATAGAGACTAGTTACCAGACATCCGATATGTGTTTCGGACGGGGCAGACACTTATCCAGCCCCAGCCCTAGCACGTGACTATCCGATACTGGGCCGATATACACAATACATTAGTATACTACGCTTGATACAGATCTTAATATTCTTTAATGGATATGTCCGGAGAATTAGGTAGACTTGGTGCTTTGCTAGGAGTCGACCTTGTCTCGTAAATCGGTAGAACGTAGTACTTGGTACGTACGTGATTCGGATACTCCGACGACCGTATTTACTGCCAGATTATCCGGGATCTCATGGGTCGCTTCCCGATAATCCACCGATGACGCACAACTCGCACTCTTGAATAATCTGGGATTATAATAGAAGAGAGAGAAAATTAATCTAGGATTAATAACGGAGATATTTTATCCGGGATAAAATGTCGTCTAAAGAGAGAGAACGATTAATTTGGAATTAATCGATGAATTAATATATTCGATATATTACGAAATTAGATTTCGACGCGGAATTAAAATTAGATTTTAATTCGGGCAAACGAGTTAATTTAGAATTATTCGTTAGCGACGTAAATAATAATTTCGCTAGGCGCAATTATTTATTTAAATTCGATTGAATTAACGTCGCGACGTAAGCTCGGTATTTCGGAAATATCGAACCCGAACGCGTGAGTGCACGTGGGCCCACTTTCATTTGGAAACGTGTGGGGCCCACATGACACATGTCATTCTAATGCTTTGCATGTAGATTGTGTACAATGCACTCAATGTTATTGCATGGAAATTGAGTGTTTGACACTCTAAGCTATTGCATGTGTAGTGTCATAATTTATTATTAATTAATAAATTATGGCATAAATATAAATTGATTTTTGGTAAATCATTTTAATTAACACAAAACATTTCATCTCTCTCAAACTCTCTCTCTTCTCTCACGCCCAAATGGGCAACATGCTCACTGGTTTTGAACCAGAAAAACGTGAGCAATAGGGAAGCTAAGAGTGGTTTCTCATGGTGAGAAATCAAGTGCTAGCACACTTACAAGTCTTGCGAAGGTGGTAGGGAGGTTCGACCATGAGACGGGATCCTCCGACGAAGTAGGAGCTTCGTTTTTCTCCTTCAATTTTCTGTTTTTGTAGGCAGTGGACTGCATGCAGTAGGCTTACATGGCAGTGCGTTTTTTGGGTTCATTTGTCTTCAAATCGACTCTACCGATCAATGTGAGTATTCCGCTACCTTCCGTTGGTGTGTTCACACATTATTTCATGTCTTGTTTGATCTTGGGACCTTAGAGAAACCAACAGTTTCGGACTTGAGGCCACCTACCGGTCATCAGGAATTGGATTAGATCCATTTATCTTAAGAGATCTACCTAGTTAAATATCATACAATTTGTTTGGCCAAGTCAAGCTTGTGTGTGATTTAACGGATCAAGAATCTTAGCCCACTAGGAAACAGGTTTCCGACCGGTACCACAGAGGGTTAGAGGCTCACCGAAAAATAGTGGGTGGACTATTTGAATTTTAATTTTGTTCAAATACTTAGCTTTACACGCGCTTTCAAAATTTTTCGTCAATTATTTTATTAGTTGGACTAATATTTATTATTTTTCTTGTAACAGTTAGACTGTACCTATACATCGTTAATCGAATAGTTGGACTATTGCGGTTAAGATGACATTAAAGTTAAGCATTAATGATATTGTCCTGGGCGACAACGTCTTTAATGGCACAAACTTTCAGGACTGGGATAGAATCTCAGAATTGTTCTGGGATCCGAGAAGTTACTCTACACTATAGAGCAACCTCTTGGCTAAGCCCCGACCTAATCAGTTGCTTGAGCTAGAGCTTTGGAAGACTCATAGCGATGAAAATTTCTATTGCTCACTCGGTATAATCTGCCGCTATGACTCCGCATTCCGTCGTCAAAACAATGGGTTGGATCCCTATGAGATGATGACGAAGTTGCAAAGCACGATCTCACCGATCTAACATTAGATCGCAATAATATGAGTTGCAGAAGAAGCTCTTTCGCTCGTGTATGTCAGAGGGTACGTTTGTCGAGCCTAGGTGTCCACAGATGATCGCTGACATCGATCAGCTAGGTTAGCTGGGCATTACCTACATGAACCGAGACTACCAAAGATTTGATCTTATAGTCTCTCTACCCGAAAGCTGGGGCAGGTTCTTATGAACCAAGAGTAAACTCTTGGAGGGTTGATGGCTATGCTCAAGGAGGCAGAGCCAGAGCTTCTAAAAGGGGCAAATTTAAAATCATCACAGTCTTCTAGGAAGACAAATGACATATCCCAAGATGTCTGCCTAAACTGTGGCAAACGGGGTCACTGGAAGCATGACTGCCGTATGGACAAAGCAGACATGAAGGAAGTGAATAAGGGCAAAGGCGCCCGGCTTCAAGTATGTTTGTCATAACCATGTTCACTATTAGTTTCAAAATTGGATTTTGATACTGAGATGTGGTACATAAATAT
>SKCR01026115.1:0-63852 GCA_019454045.1 Zanthoxylum bungeanum | reverse complement strand
TCACGTACGTACCAAGTACTACGTTCTACCGATTTACGAGACAAGGTCGACTCCTAGCAAAGCACCAAGTCTGCCCAATTCTCCAGACATATCCTCTAAGGATATTAAGATCTGTATCAAGCGTAGTATACAAATGTATTGTGCATATCGGCCCAGTATCGGATGGTCACGTGCTAGGGCTGGGGCTGGATAAGTGTCTGCCCCGTCCGAAACACATATCGGATGTCTGGTAACTAGTCTCTATAATCGGATATTCATGACCTGGTCATAATATCCCGATTGGATGCGCATCACTAAAAGAGCACTAATACCGTATCCTGCGTGACATCATCTCTCCATTATGACTGGAGTGATACTTCCGTCTCGACATCACATCCAATACACTACGACTCTCTGATAAACCAGAAGTGGTGAACACAGAACCAGTTAAGATCCCCCAACCACCAAAACCAAAGTTTACCGATTGTCGTAAGTATTAACGATGTAAGTCTCAGGTTAAGACTATACACACCTACCTTGATTTCGGCCTCCCATAGACACCTAGTCATAATACCAATGGGATTCCGAAGGGTCTATCCAGAGCGAAGCTGTTTCCCGTACCATCGGTGAAACACGACCTCCTATCGCACTTGCATAAGTATCCAATACTTATATATATGAGAACTATGCCGTTGTGCCCTCACAACACGCACAAGTGCAATACTAGCCTATTCCGCATTATCGATGTCCAGTCTCGATAATACTACGGCTAGGGATATTTAATGATTAATCCTTCGTGGATTGATACTGTCTCATATCATCTCAATCCAGGAACTAATCATAGGGACCTCTCTTCATTTATATATCTATGGTGATCTAATCACAAATGACGAGAGTGCAATTTCCTTGTTACATAGTTAACTTTGCTACAGCAACACAATGTTCTGTGCAGATAGTGACGCTATGGGTCATATTATCCAACAATTTTTATGTAAAGTTTCATCGTGTTGGAAAACGCGTGCTTTCGAGAATCTATTACGCGATTCACGTTTACATCGTTATACACGTATAAATTTCTTATTTCGACTATAAAATTAGCAAACGAACAACTTTCGTGTTGAATATTGTTCGAAATTTATATAAGAAAGGCTTCAAAACTATGAATTTTTGAGAAAGCCCCATGATAGGGACCTAATTATATTTTTCCAGTGTGAGATTGTAATTTTCAGAGACTTTTCTATAAATACCCCATAGTTTTAAGAAATTGTGAAAATATAATAATTTATCCATCTCCTCAAAATGACCCCCAATTTCCATTTTTGGATCAGCGACTGCTAGGTCGCGCCAGAGGCTACCCAGCCACGAACGGCCATAACGACGGCACTGGGAGAGGCGTCTGGCTACCCTACATCCAACGGCGGCCAGCGACAATGCTAGAAATGATGATGAAATTGAGAGAGACGCGCGACTTCCTTTTCCCGATCCCCGTTCGTTGCTTCATTTCACGACTTGAGCCACCAGCCAAATCGAAGCTCTCGGAGAGTACTATAAGTTGACAGTGATGAATTTTCCATTATATGCATGGTTTCACATGAAACAATGAAAGAAAATTTAGATAAATAGTCACCCTCAGTGAGTAGTAGCTCTGATCGAAATTCTGTCGATTCTAGCGCGTTCGTGAGATCGTTTAAAGTCTGTATATGCCCTCAAAATCAAGATTTAATTAGGATCTGAAGCATTCACGAAGCTAGGTAAGTAACTCATGGGATGAGTGCTTGAATAATTAATTAGTGTTTTAAATATACATATATATAATTGAAGTGTTTATGATAAGACGAAGATAGTCCAGGGATATTCTTGAGAATAAAGTTCGAGACTACGTATGGTTAGGATAATTAATCACCACATGTAAGATTTTTACAATATGATGATATGAAGTGAAATGTTTGGTGATATAGATGTCTTTTGATGTATGTCAATGTATGAACTCGTAATGGTATGCATAAGTATATGGTAATGAATATATTATATATATGTTTATGATCACGTATTATATATGTATGATTTTAGTTTATAAGATCGGTAAATGGGAAAAAGAGTTGGTTTCTGAGGTTGTATGGGCATGTGTATGTGTACGGTATTTCGATAAGTTTGTTATTAACTGCTACATGCGATTTGTCTTGGTGGTGTTTGGGTGATTAAGTGTGATGAGAAGTTGACATAAGCTAAGCTTTTCCTGAATGGTTAAGGTACGTGAGTGAAGATATTCATTTTATGAATAGATATGTCATAACTAGTAAGTTTCTATGTCGGGAATGTTTCTTGATAAGAATTTTAGAAACTAAATATATTTGATCGATAACTAAAAGACATGAGGATTAATATATGGTATGGTATCTAAATTCGAAGAGAGATGTATGTTCATATGTTTTAGATATATATATGTATATGAGTATTGGAATGATGACTTGAAGTATGTGTCATGTATTTGCATGCATATGAGAAATTGTGGTATTAGTTATGTTATGTGATATGTGTTCATATGTGTATGAATAGATATGTCTTAACTAGTAAGTATCAATGTCAGGAGTGTTTCTTGATAAGAATTTTAGAAACTAAATATATTTTATCGATAACTAAAAGAAATGATGATTAATATATGGTATGGTATCTGAATTTCAAGGGAGGTGTACGTTCATATGTTTGAGATATATGTATGTATATACGTATTGGAATGATGACTTGAAGTGTGTGTCATGTATATGTATGCGTATGAAAAATTATGGTTGGAGTTATTTTATGTGATATGTGCCTATGTCTGTATGTTTAATTGGTTGATAGTTTCATGGTATAGCTGTTGAGTTGGTTAGGAATCCATTCTGACGGCATTCATCTCATACCTATTCTAAAATGGGTAATGAGTCTCATATGAGCAATGTATATATAAACCAGTTCATGTATATGTGTTGCTTTGGTTGTGTGTTCCATGATGTTTTGATTGTTGTGTATGCTTTGTCATAAGTTACACGATAATTGTATGTATACCTCTAAGTATATGTGTTTGTATGTTAAGATTGTTAATTTATATATGTTGTAAAAGAGACTGAATATGTTTGAAAGTCTTTGGTAATGGAAATGTTTCCAAGTAAGAATTCTGAAAATGGGATTTGCATGAATATATGAGAATGTGATACGGTATATGTGAATACAAGTGAACCCCAAGTGTTAAGCTATTGTAAGGTTATCGTGGTTGAATAAGGATGAATGAAGTATGTTTGTTTTATCGTTTTGATGATATTTCAAAGATGCTTGATCGTAATAAAGTATAATAAATCTGACTTCACGTCTCATATGATGGAAATAGATTGAATATAAAATGACTTGTTCTATGATGTTTGGGTTGATGCTTTGTGAGATTTGAATGTTTGGCTAATACATTGGCATATATGAGAATTTTTCATGGTAAAGTATAAAGGATAATAAAAGTTGATAAATCAAAACTTGTAATAATTTAGTAATTCTGATAAACTGCTAATATGTTAGATTTGTTTGTTTGTTGTATATGTTTTACTTGTTTGTTGTAATATTAGCATGGTTACTTACTCGGTTTTTAAAACTCACACCAAACCAGTTTGCTAGCTTTGCAGGTTGGCTTCCAGTTTGGTCAACCACGACAGCTTTGGAAGTCATTCACGAGATGCGGATCACCCGAGTGGCAGTCACCCTCGCAAGTGTTCTGGGAAGAGTTTTAGACATCTAAGATTTGTGATCAATATTATATTTTTTGTGTTGAGCACGATGTTGTATTCATATTAAGTAAATGATTTGATTTTATGATGTTGTGGGTACATAGCCTTTGAGTGTTGATAGATGATATGGGCACGAAGCCCTTAGGATATGACTTTGATGAGATTTGTGTGGACTTGAGTTCCTTTTATTTGTTTGATATTTTCTTAGGTTTCTGTTTGATGCTCGATTGTGATCCAAGTTGTCCAGTTTTAGGATACATCATGTCGGATTTTCTATAAATTTAGACACTTATGGAGATGGGTCAATCATGTCTCCTGACGGCAGCATCCTGCTTTTGGCGGAGTATTATAGTTGTGGTATCAGAGCAAAGGTTTAGGTATCGGTGAATGTAGCTAGAGGGTATCCGATCATCTGAGTAAGTTTTCTGCTATGTATAGACTATATAGGCCTCATGTTTGAAATTTGATTTGATTTATGGTACATGGTATGATGTACAATGGTTTTGATTGATATGGATGATTCATATTTTCAGTACATGTTTGTATGCTATGAATATATGTATGTGTGTAGGTATATTAAGTTAAAAGTATTAGGGTTTGTGCTCAGAGCGCCAATTTTATTATGTATTTCCTTGTAAATCCTAATGTAACATTTTATTATGAATAAAATAATAATTTCTATTATATAACATCTCTTTATATATAGTAAAGACGTAACGACCTTAGAATGATTAGTTATGATACTGTTGCAAAAGTGTCGCAACTAACATTGAGTTGTATCATGATGTTGTCATTCTTAGACAGATCCTGGTCAAGGTTTACACTACTTAGTCAGTAAAGTAAACCCTTTGAGATTTGTACATGTCGTATATTGGAATCTAGGATTCCAATGGTTTCTCAATGAACCATGAGTCTTGTAGACTTGTGAAGATTTGTAGGTGTTTATAGTGGATAAACAATGAACGACTCACCGAAGCTTCTTAATGGACATTACACCAACATCAGTAAGAATCGCCTCGGGTTGAGTGAGCATAATGATTATTTGTCTTGAGATACCACTGTGGATATATGAGTTATCCTCCGCACTTAGATGGTAGTCATGTCACCCATCTATTTAGATCAGACCTTCGTCTATTTAGGATATCCTGTGTGTTTCAAGATAGGATCCGTCAGTTCTGTGTAAAAAGCATATTTATTCAATATGGAATTAACAATCTGTTAAATCTAAGGCCCGCGGTACATTGTAGAAATTAGTTCTAAGTGTTATTTAGATATTTCTAATAGAAATGTCAAATGATTATATCTATAGAGATTTGATATTTATATCTATATATATGGAATAATCTGGATACCTGTGACGGATGGATTCAATGTATGTAATGACCTCGACCTGTAGGGTTCAGAGAGTTTATCCGTGTTCGTCCTAATTTACGGGTGGGTAAATTATGGACATGAAATTTGATTTTGTAACGGATATGCCCGAATTTAGAGAGTCTCACTAATGAAATATACTCGTAGAGCACTAGGGCAACTTTTATGAATAATACTGATTATTTATAAATTGTTTAATATTTAAACGAAAAAATACATACAAGGGGACATAATGGTCATTTCCTAATTAATGTATATGTGTATTTAATATTTGATATTATTAAATGCATATTAATTAATTATTAGATTATGATATTTGACATGTATCATTAATATATGTATTTGAGATATTTAATATAAATGTAATACATATATTTAAGATATTTATATTTAATTATTTAATTATTTAATTATTTAATTGTTAAATAATTAAATTAAATTAAAAATTAAATATCTTTGTCACGATTATGGTTAGGAAATGGCATGATTTGGTCGGTAACATTTGTTGGATTCACTTTATGATAAAGGTTATCAATTAGAACAAGTAATCTAAAAGCATTTACCATTTAATGACTTGAAACAAAAAATGAAAAAAAATCTTGTATTTCCTTTTTAGTAATTCTCTGCAATTTGAAAATGTATATAAGGTTTGTTTCACAATACAAGTTACCAAATATTTGCTAAGGAAAATGTTTTAGAGAAAAGCTTGAAGGATAAAAGAAAAGCTTAAGGAAAAATTATTTTGTAAGTATTTTCTCATATTCTTCAACATGAAAATTGTTTCCATGTCTCTATGCTTAGAATTTTCTCTACCCTTTAGTTATGTAAATTAATTGATTGGAAACTTGTTGGAAAGATTTTGCATGTGTGTTTGAACAAAGCATGCTTATAATTGGTTATTAAGCATTCTAATAATTAATTAGTAATCAAGTTGCAATTCTAGAGTTTTAAGCCCACTCATTTATAACCTATAATTATTCTTAAGTTATTTCAAGTGGTGAGACTTGTTTGGTGTGTTAAAGAATTGATTAAGGTGTTGAATTTATTCAATTTAGTGTAAATTGATCAATTGGAGTAATTTATGAAATTATGGTTCTTAACCGAATCCAATTTTTTGGCTTTTCATATATGTGATGTACTATGGTGTGTATATAATGCATATTTAATTTTGGGTTGATTGGATTTGATTTTGACAAGTTTTGTACAAATAAAGAGCAAAATGCACAATTTTCCCAAGTATAGGGGCTCACGATAATTTGATGAAATTAAGGGTTCATGTTGCAATTTATAATCTCATGTGTTGGACATGTTGGAAATCATTTTAGAATTGATTTGGAATCATCCAAAAATTATTTTGATAATTTAGGACTAAATGAACAAAATATAAAGTTTAGGGGTCAAATGATAATTTTCAAGAAATATTATTTCTTGGGTTAAATTTCCGTTTTTAAGTATTAGGTTATTAAATAAATAAGTTTATTTAATTGATCCAAGAAAATTTATTGAAATCGAAAATTTTTGATTTTCTGCGTTCTGCTGCGTTACCAGGTATTTCCTATAAAACAAAACCTAACAAAATGGTATCAGAGCGAGTCTGATTCTAAACACTCGATATGATTATGCCTTTAAATTAAATGTTTAATTAATCTTTACTTTATGCATGCATGTGTTTATTTAATTTGATTAAATAAAGTAAAAGCATCTTTTGCGGAAAAATCCCTATTTGAAAATAAGGTTTTTTTATTTAATATGTATTTGATGCATATTACTTGGTCCGTCTTATCAATACCACTTATGGATAAATAATTTATGACTATATCCTAGAACGTGCCAAAACTGTGAGGATATGACCGGTAGAAATTTATCTGTACTGGATGTATTTTGATATTAGGTGAAATCAAGCTAAAGCGAAATCCTGAACGTGCCAAAACTAGCAAGGTTACGCAAGTATCTTGAATTTATCATTGAAAATTTTAACCTTGGTACGCCTCCTTTTGAATGTGCCAAAGCTGTCACAACGAGAAACAACCAATACCGAAAACTCAGGAGCCACTAGTGAGTGATCGATAATGAGTTGTCTACCTAATGAAGATACGTAGGCGAGAACGTGCCAAAGATGTGAGCTGAAATATATTCATGGGTCCACCTTTCAATATTATATTATGATTTGATTATCGTATGTTTTGTATTATGTCAGGGGATTACAGTTTTGCATGAAAAAATAAGAGGGGAATTTTTAGATTAAAAATCCATAATCTATTTAACGTTTTTGATATAATATGAAAATGTATAATCTACTCATTATTTATTCACAATCTATTTGATAGATTTGTGATGGCAGCACCTATGGCCAACCCCTTTACTCATATGCTTGATACGAATAAGCTGAGGGCGATGAGAATTTTTCCGACTAGGATATGGATTTGAGGATCGTCCTCGGATCCAAGAAGCTGGGATATATTTTGGAAGGTCCATTACCGCTTGTTATATCTCCATATGCATTGCCTGAAGAAGTTGAAACTTTCCGTAGATGGAATGATGATGATTTAAGAGTTAAATCATACATACTTAGTTCTCTTTCTTATGAGCTCAAGAAGCAATACTTTGAGATGCATGATGCTTAAAGCATGATGATAGTACTTTGTGAATCGTTCATTAACCAGGAACAGATCGTGGTTTATAAAGTTGCAATTGAACTAATCCATTCTAAACTTGATAATGGACAGGTTGTGAGTCCATATGTGCTTCATTTGATCTATTTGATCGAGCAATTGAGGCGTATTGACTTCCCTCTAAATGAAACTCTAGGACTGAGTGTCATACTTGGTTCTCTTATGGCCTCGTATCACCAGTTTGTCATTTACTTCAACATGAATGGGATTCACTGCTCTTACCATGAGTTGTATAAGATGTTTCTCACAATGGAGGAAGATTTAAAAAATAGAGTTATGACTCGCCTTCTGAAACCCACTTCACTTTCGGCTTCTTCCTAATCCAAGTTGAAGGGGAAGAAGATAAAAGGAAAGAAGAATAAAGGTTTCAATGTTCCTCCACGGGCTAAGGTAGTGAATCCCAAGAGAACTTCTGAAGATAAATGCCATCACTGCCAGAAACTCGGACACTAGAAAAGAAACTGTTCTGACTACCTTGCACAGATAAGGAAGGAAAGAACATCGACATCAGGTACTTTTATTTTTCCTATTATTGATATCCCATTAGGTTGTGAAGCTATGACATCTAATTGGATAATAGATTTTGCTTGTTCTATTCACATTTGCAATATTAAGAATCATTCTTTGTATTTATATGATAGAAATAATATTCAGATCCTTTATTGTCCAAATAAGCATGGTCTTTACATATTGCATACCTCACAAGATGTCTTTAATATTGGAATTAATAAACGTAAACAATCTGATATAAATATTAGTGAACTGTGGCATATTAGGTTGGGTTATATAGGCGTGAAACGCCTAACCCAGTTGGTTAGGAATTGTTTGATACATGATCTCACCATTGAACCTTATCCAACTTGTCAATCTTACATTCGAGGTTAAAAGACCAAAGTCTCATTTTCAGGTGTTGGACACAATGCCACTGACTTATTAGAACTCGTATATTTTAATGTATGTGGTCATATGAGTCAGACTACACACACTGGTTTTTCATACTTCATCACATTTACCGATGATATGTCATGGTACGATTATGTTTATGTGATGAAACATAAATCGGAAACCTTTTAAAAGTTCAAAGAATTCTGAAATGAAGTAGAAAAACAAACAGGTCAATATATTAAATGTCTTTCATCTGATCGAGGCTGTGAATATATGAGTGGAGAGTTCACTAATTATTTAAATGACAATGAGATTTTCGCTCAATATACTCCCTCGGGCGCTCCGAAGCACAATGGAGTGTCAGAGAGGAGAAATCAGACGTTATTGGATATGGTCTGATCGATGTTATGTTATATAGTTTTCCGTATTACTTATGGGGTTATGCTGTTTTAATTGTCGTTCATCTTTTGAATAAAAATCTTCCAAAGTTATTCTTATGACTCCGTATGAGATATGGACCGGTAGGAAACTGAATATTAGTTATGTTAAGATTTGGGGATGTTTTGCATACATCAGGATGGCTCAACAAAATAAGCTTGTGCCTCGGGGGCAGAAGTTTAGGTTTGTTGGATATCATTCAAATACAAAAGGATATTTATTCTGTGATACTGAGCATAGAAATGTGTTCGTAGCTCGCTTCGCAAAATTTCTAGAGATAGAATTTTTGTCTGAAGGTGGTGATCATAGACAGGTTGAACTTGATGAAGTATAACCTGATACCAATAAACCAACGGAGGAACCTGAAGTTCAAGAAGATGAGGAACCTTAATCACACACACTTTGTAGTATCTAGACCTCTTAAACGCTTATATATGATACAAGAAAAGAGTCTCGATGTTCTCTTAGTTGAAGAGAATTACCTTTTTACCTATAGAGAATCGATGTTAGATATTGACTCCGTGAAGTGGAAAGACGCCATGAAATCCGAGATAGACTCAATGCATGAGAATCAAGTTTGGAACTTGGTTCCACTTCTTGAAGGAATTGTTCATATCAGTTGTAAATGGATTTATAAGAGTAAGAGTGGGCCCAATGGAAAAGTTGAAACCTTTAAGGCTCGATTGGTAGCTAAAGGTTACTTGCAGCGACCTAATGTCGACTATGTTGAAACGTTTTTGCCATTTGCGATGCTAAAGTCTATAAGGATTTTGTTGTCTATTACCGCTTACCATGATTATGAGATTTGGCAAATGGATGTCAAAATGGCTTTGCTAAATGGATTTCTTGATGAAAAAATCTATATGGAACAGCCGGAGGGTTTTGCATCCCATGAGAACTCGGGCATGTTATGCAAGCTGAAGAAATCTATTTATAGACTTAAATAGGCTTCACAAAGTTGGAATCTTTGATTCGACAAGATAATCAAATTGTCTGGTTTTCTCAAGAATCTGGAAGAATCTTGTGTGTATAAGAAGGCTAGTGGGAGTATATTGGTATTTTTAATTTTCTATGTTGACGACATCCTGATCATTGGGAATGATATCGGGATGATGCAAGGCGTCAAAGCTTAACTCTGTAAGAATTTCTCCATGAAGGACCTGGGTGAAGCTTCTTATATCTTAGAAATAAAACTACATAGAGATAGAGAAATGAAACTTATTGGGTTATCCCAATCAACATACATAGATAAGATCTTATAACGGTATAATTTTGGTAACTGTAAGACAGCAAACGTATCGTTCAGACATGGCTTACATCTTTCAAAGAAGATGTGTCCACAAACAGAAGATAAGAAGATTAGAATGTCTAATCAGCCTTATGCTTCATGTTTGAGCAGCATCATGTATGCCATATTATGTACAAGGCCTGATATAAGCTTCGCAGTCAGTGTGACCAGCAGGTATCAGTCCAATCCAGGAAATGACCTTTGGATGGCCATTAAACATATCCCCAAGTATCTTAAAGGTAATAAGGATAAGTTTATTATATATGAAGGAAACAAAATGCAAGTTAATGGTTATACGGATTCTGATTTCCAATCATATCCTTATGATAGAAAGTCTACATCAGAATTCGTGTTTACCCTTCACGAAGTTGTAGTTTGTTAAAAGAGTTCCAAACAGGGGTCAACAGCTGATTCCACCATAAAAAAAAAAAATATATATATTACAGCTTCTGAAGCTACAAAGAAAGCTGTATGGGTTAGGAACTTTAACACATAATTATGAGTAGTCCCAAGTATCGAGAATCCAATTTTGTTATACTATGATAACACTAGAGCCACTACTAAAGCAAAGGAACTAAGGGCGAATCAGAAGTCAAAATATGTGGAACGAAAGTACCATATCATTCGAGAGATTATTTCGCGAGGGGCATTGTCGTGTGCAAGGTATCGAATAAAGATAATGTAGTAGACCCGCTTACCAAGGCCATTCCTCCGAAGTTGTTTGACAAACATGTTGAGTCGATGGGTATTAGATACAATCGATATTCGCACTAAATCAAATGGGAGAATTTGTTAGGATTGGTACTTAGAGCGCCAATTTTATTATATATTTCCCTATAAATACTAATTTAATATTTTATTATGAATAAAATAAATATTTTCTATTATATAACATCTCTTTATATATGGTAAAGACGCAACAGACCTTATAATGATTAGTTATGATACTGTTACAAAAATGTCGCAACTGACATTAAGTTGTATCTTGACGTTGTCATTCTTAGACAGTTACTGGCCAATGTTTACACTACTTGGTCAGTAAAGTAAACCAGTTAAGACTAGTACATGTCGTATAATGGAATATAGGATTCCAATGGTTTCTCAATGAACCATGAGTCTTAGAGACTCATATAGACGTGTAGGTATTTATAGCATATAAACAGTGAATGACTCACCGAATATTCTTAATGGATGATACACCAATGTCAATAAGAATCTTCTCGCATTAAGTGAGCATAGTGATTCTTTGACTTGAGATACCAGTATGGAAATATAAGTTATCCTCCACACTTAGATGGTAGTCACGTCACCGATCTATTTAGATCATACCTCTGTCTGTTCGTTGGGTGTGGACTGATGCTCAGGATATCTTACGTGTATCAAGATAGGATCTGTCAGTTTTGTGTACAAATCATAGGTATTCAATATGGAATTAGTAATCTGTTAAATCCATGGGCTCGTGGTACACTGTAGAAATTAGTTCTAAGTGTTATTTAGAGATTGCTAATAGAAATATCGACGTGATTATATCTATAGAGATTTGACGTTTATATCTATCTCTTTGGAATAATCTGGATACCTGTGACAGAGGGATTATACGTATACAATGACCTCGACCTGTATGGTTCAGAGAGTTTATCCTTGTTCATCATAATTTACGGGTGGGTGAATTATGGACAAGAAATTTGATTTCGTGATGGATATGCCTGAATATAGCGAGTCTCACTCATGAAATATACTTGTAGAGTACTAGGATAATTTTTATGATTAATATTAATTATTTATAAATCGTTTAACGGTTAAACGAAAAATACATGCAAAGGGACCTAATGGACATTTCGTAATTAATGTGTATTTGTATTTAATATTTGATATTATTAAATACACATTAATTAATTATCAAATTATGATATTTGACATATATCATTAATATATTTTTTTAAGATATTTCATATAAATGTAATGCATATATTAAAATATTTGTATTTATTTATTTAATTATTTAATTATTAAATAATTAAATTAATTAAATAATAAATATATTTGTCATGATTATGGTTGGGAAATAGCATGATTTGGTTGGTAACACTTGTTGGATTCACTTTATGATGAAGGTTATCAAATAGAACAAGTAATTTGAAAGCATTTACCATTTACTGACTTGAAACAAAAAATGAAAAAAAAACTTGTATTTTCTTTTTAGTAATTCTCGGCAATTTGAAAACGTATATAAGTTTTTTGTTCATGTTTGTTTCACAACACAAGTTACCAAATATTTTCTAAGGGAAAAGTTTGAGAGAAAAGATTGAAGGATAAAAGAAAAGCTTAAGGAAAAATTATTTCGCAAGTATTTTCTCATTTTCTTCAAAATGAAATTATTTCCATGTTTCTAAGTTTCAACATGTGTTGCTTAGAATTTTATCTACCCTTTAATTATGTAAATTAATTGATTGGAAACTTGTTGGAAAGATATTGCATGTGTGTTTGAACAAAGCATACTTATAATTGGTTATTAAACATTCTAATGATTAATTAGTAATTAAGTTGCCATTCTAGAGTTTTAAGGCCACTCATTTATAACCTAGAATTGTTTTTAAGATACTTCAAGTGGTGAGACTTGCTTGGTGTGTTAAAGAATTGATTAAAGTGTTGAATTTATTCAATTTAGTATAAATGGATAAATTTGAGTAATTTGTGAAATTAGGGTTCTTAACCTAACCCAATTTTGGATCTTTTCATATATGTGATGTATTATGGTGTGTATATGATGTATATTTAATTTTGGGTTGATTGAATTTGATCTTGACATGTTTTGAACAAGTAAAGAACAAAATGCACAATTTGCCTAAGTGTAAGGGCTCACGAAAATTTGATGAAATTAGGGGTTCATGTTGCAATTTATAATCTCATGTGTTGGACATGTGGAAAATCATTTTAGAATTGATTTGGAATCATCCAAAAATTATTTTGACAATTTAGGACTAAAATGAACAAAATGCAAGTTTTTGGGTCAAATGGTAATTTTCAAGAAATATGATTTCTTGGTTAAATTTTAATTTTTAAGTATTGTATAATTAAATATGTAAGTGTATTTAATTGATCCAAGAAAAATATTGAAATCGAAAAATTTTGATTTTCCGCTGCGCTACCACATATTTCCTATAAAAAATCGTAACTAAAAGTATGACGTATATATAGGTATATGTATAAATAAGTAATGTGAATTCAATGTGTCTTGAGGTACGAGACATTCTATGATGTTGATAGTCTAAATTATAGACTGATATTTTGAATTATGTTTTGAAAACTTGGTATCTGATTTTTGGCATAAAATTGTTTTGAAGAGAAAAAATAGGAAAGAATAAATAAAGAAAGAAAGTTTTCTGATGTTTTGATTTTGATTATAAAGGATAAATAAAATATATCCGCCTAGACGGTTGATTCACGTTTTCATGTTTTAAGATTTATCAATATGTTTCTGTCGAGGTACTTGATAATATGTTTTTGTCTCGACACTCGAAAAAAATTTGATGTTCTTAAACTGTAAATTTTTTTTCCCGTAAGAGAGTTTTTCAAATGCGTTTTCAAGAAGGTTTTGAAAAGGATTGACTTACGTTTTCCATTTTAATTATATTAGAAACTATCAGATTTCAGACTATCAGCATCATACGATTATTATGTTATGTGTCACTTCTGGTTGTGACGATAGATGTATTATTTGTATAAGAGTTTATGTTTGCTATAAGAGTGCATATGTAAGTTTATAGATTAGTCACATATATTTTAAGTATCGTGATGGTTATGTAAGCTATGTGGTTAGCCATACAATGTTGTAGGTGCGATTGGATATGTACGTATGTAACCTTTGATATTGATGCCGTTTACATATATAATATGAAATTACATGATGTGAAATGAATAGGTTCCATTTCAGATTATGGACGAAATGAAAATGAAATCTTTATTAAGTTTCTGTCTTGATACTGTATTTGATTGCCTGTAAATAACTCGTGTTATGTTCTTCGTTTCTAATGATACATGTGATTGACTGCATCGAATTCGTGTTCAACTTATGTTTCTATGATGGAAGAACTTGAAATGGTTTGGGCGTGTTCTTATGAATGAATGTGAATTGAAATGACAAGTTTGGCTTGATTCTGACATGAAATGTTTGATTCGATGTGTTTTGTTTTGAAATAGCATGAGTTGTAATGATGTATGAAATACGTGACTTTTGAGGATGTGTAAAGTAAGGAATTCTCGAATATTGGTAAGATTATAACGTACGTGTGTTTGATCTGAATGATTGTTCATAGGGATAGAGAAATTTCGAGAACAAGATTTTTATAAGGAAAATAGAATGTAATATTCCGAATTTTTTTAGAACGGTTCTGGAAGCTTTCCGAATTGAAGTTCAAAATTTGGAACTGAATGATATTCATAAGTAGGACTTTATGTGTTGGAAAACATAATGAAATATTTTTAAGTAAAGTTTAGTCGTGTTGAAAAACTCATGGTTTCGAGAACCAGTTAGGTGATTCATGTTTCCATCATTATACGCAGAAACGTTTCTTGTTTCGACTATAAAATTAGCAAATAAACTCCGATTAAGCTGATTCTTAAACCATCAGACTCATATTTTCGAGATGAATAACTTCGTATTGAGCACCTTTTTACATTTATATTGGAAGGGCTTCAAAAATACCATTTTTCGAGAAAGCCTCATGATAGATACTTAATTACAATTTTCGGGGGTCAAATTATAATTTTTAGAATATTTTCTATAAATACCCCATAATTTTCAGAAATTGTAAAAAATGTCATAATTTCTCCATCTCCTTAAAATGACCCCCCATCTCCATTTTTGGATCAGTGATTTCCAGGTCACGCTGACGGTTAGCCGGCCTCGACCAGTTGTCATTGAGGCACCAAAAGAGGTGTCTGGCCACACTGCGTCCAACGGTGGCCGGTGGTGACGCTGAAAATGCCAGATACGATGATAAAAGGGAGAGAGACACGTGATTTTTCTTTTTCCAGATCCCATCCCATTGCTTCGTTTCACGATCCGAGCAAGCCACCCGCCAAATCAAAGCTCATAGAGAGTACTACAAGTTAGCGGTGATGGATTTTCCATTTCGTTCATGGTTTCACACGAAACGAAGAAAAAAAGATTAAGATGAATAGTGACCCACTATGAATAGTAGCTCTGATCGGAATTATGTCGATTCTAGTGCATTCGTGGGATCGTTTGGAGTCCATATATGCCCTTCAAATCTCGATTTGATTAGAATCTGGAGCCTTCGCGAAGCCAGGTAAGTAACTTATGTGATGAGTGATTGAATAATTTATTGGTGAATTATATATATATTGAAGTGTTTAGGATAAGACGAATTGAAGTGTTTAGGATAAGACGAAGATAGTTGAGGGATATTCTTGAGAATAAAGTTTGAGATTACGTATGGTTAGGGTAATCAATCACCATGGGTATGGATATTTGTAATGCTATGATATGAAATGAAATATTTGGTGATATGGATGTCTATTTATGTATGTCAATGTATGAACCCGTAATGGTATGAATAAGTATATTTGAATGAATATGTTTATGTATAAGTATATGATCACGTATTTATATATCTATGAAAATATAAAGTAATGTATGATTTGAATTTATAAGATCGGTAAGTGGGAAAAAGAGTTGGTTTTTAAGATTGTATAAGCGTTTATGTGTACAGTATTTCGATAAGTTCATTATTAACTATTATATATAATTTTTCTGTTTGGTGTTTGGGTGATTAAGTGTGATGATAAGTTGATATATGCTAAAGCTTTTCCTGAATGGCTAAGATACATGAGGGAAAAAATGCATTTTATGAATAGACAAGTCTTAAGTAGTAAGTTTCTATGTCAGGAATGTTTCCTGATAAGTATTTTAGAAACTAAATATGTTTGATCAATAACTAAAAGACATTAAGATTAATATATGGTATGATATCTGAATTCGAAGAGAGGTGAACGTTCATATGTGATAAGTGCACGAAAATGTACATTGAACATCGCTAATTCGGCTTGATTATCATGTATTTAATCTTAATTATAGTTTATTTTGTGTCTTATTTTTAGGGAGAAATGGAACATGAAGATTGGAGCAAATACACATGTTTCGAGACATTGCGGATGCATCGGAAGCACACGGGAAGAGCTGAATCGCAGAATTGGAGAAATTAGAAAAATGGCCACGCGTCGCGACGCACATGCGTATTCCAGGGTTTTTTGTTTAGTTCATTTTTACGCAAATAAGGCCACTAGGACTTCTCTATATAAACCCAACTTCGTCCAAAACCATAGGTAGGGAGAAATGAGGAGAAAAAGAGAGAAGAAACACACAATAAAGAGCCACAAAAATAATTTCGAGATTGAAGAACAAAGAAACTTCATAACAGACATGATGCTGTTGCAATGTCTTCAGGTTGTGTCTCTCTTCTACATGGAGAGCTAATCTCCTAGGCAATGTGAAGGATGAACTATTGTATTTGATTTCTTATATTCATGTTGTTGATTCCTATAAACTCTTAAACATTAATACAATTGATGTTTGTTATTCTTTATTATCATTTGATTATGTGAATCCAGAAACTGTTTTTATCAAATTTACATATAGATCCAGCCATACTTCTTCTATGTGTGATTTGTGAACCCAGTTGTGAATGTTAAAGTTGTTTTATGATTTGGTGTTCTGCCATAGTATTGCCTGAGGGTATATTGTCGACGTTAGATAAGTCGTAACGATGACTTTATGTGCTGTTAACATAGAGAAAATAAATCATCAATTACCTTAGAATTCGATATGCTTAGAATTGAATATTTTCCAATTGTTGGTTTGGGATATGAAACCTTCAATTGAGTAATAACAAGAATCAATAACTGGACATAGGAATTGGATATAAGAGGGATTCCTGATGCTTTACTGCTTCTCTCCAATGATATCTTTTAATTGTTTTTATTAATATTTATTTTATATTATCAATTCAATCTTTCTATTTTATTAAGTTATTATTAACGTTTTGTTTAAGTAAATCAGTTCTTTGTAACCATCTCTCTAAGGAATCGACACCCCAACTATACTGCGATAGCCGCAAGTACTTTTTGGGCGTAATCAAAATTTGGTGTCGTTGCCAGGGAAACGGTTTACAAGCAAAAAAAAGCAGGTTTTCTTGGTTAACAATAAAAACAGTAACTTCGTTCCATCTTATTTTTATTATTATTATTTACTTATTTATTTTATTCTATTTTATTTCAATTTCAGTTTTGTTTTGTTTATTCATTCATTTTTTTACTTATTTCATTAATTTTATTTCAGTTTTAATTTTAATTTTGAATTTTTATTTATTTATTTATTTATTTTTAGTTTATTCTTTTATTTTTGTTTCTAGTTTTATTTGTGTTTAATTGCATGCCTAGACATATGGATAGGTAAGAAAGATTTGTTAGGATTGAAGAGGAAGACTCAGACTCTGAAAGTTTATTTGACAATCTCTTTGCCACACCCTCCACGTCCACATACTTTGAGTGAATATGAGAGACCACTCGTGAGGAATCTTGAATAGTACCTCCACCCCATTCGCACAGCTTCACCATCGTACATCATGTTTCCTCATAATGCACCACATATAGACTTTAAGCCTCGAATGATACAGTATCTCCCAACCTTCCATGGTTTGGAGAACGAGAATCCCTATTTGCACATTAGAGAGTTTGAAGAGGTCGTAGCAACCTTCCATAACCGATTTGGGACCATGGACACAATTAGGCTTAAGTTCTTCCCTTTTACCCTTAAGGATCGAGCTAAGAGCTTGTTGTATTCTATGAGACCGTGATCAATAGGATCATTGGACGAGATGACATAAGCATTCTTTAATAAATATTTCCCACATCATGAGACGAATGCCTTGAAAAGATAAATCTCCACCTTCTCCCAAAGAGACACTGAAACCCTTTATCAAACGTGGGAGAGATATAAAGAGTTGTTAGCTACTTGCCCTCACCATGGGTATGAGAGTTTGCGCATAGTGAATTATTTTTTATGATGGACTAACCCCTAGAGAGTGCCAATTCGTGGAATCAATGTGCAATGATGAGTTTATACGAAAGGACTCTGATTAGGCATTTGAGTACTTAGATGACCTAGCTGAGAAATCTCACACATGGACTGGACCTAATGCCCAGGATAACACTGACAAGACACACACTCCTTCTGGCAGAGGCATACACCACTTTAGGGAAGAATATAGTTTTAAAGCACAAGTTGAGCTATTGACTAGAGAGATAGGAGCCTTAAAAGCCAAAGATATCAAGACTATGCACGTGGTAGCCCATTTAGAACCTTGAGAGGTATGTTTTCTCTGCAAATAGATTGACCATCTAGCCCAAGAGTTCCTGGTATATGGTGAGGTGAGGGGAACATATGAGGAGCAATGTAATAACTTAGGGATGTACAAGAAGCCGTATACACCTTATTCAGACACATATAATCATAGTTCACGGAACCATCATAATCTTAATTGGAAACATGAGTCCCATCAGCCTAGTTAGACACCACAACCTAGGAGTTACAATGCCCCATAGTATCACACATCTATCATTCATAAGAATTTTTTAGATGATATTATGCAAGCATTTGTGGAGGCCTAGAAAATATTTGTAGATTCCCAAAGCAAAACCAATCAAAGGTTTGAGTCACTGATAGCTCAAGTAGTTGAAGACAATAAGGAGATTAAGAGTCAAGTCTCTAAATTGACGAATGCCCTGTGTGTACAAGAATAAGGAAAATTCCCATCTCAGGCTCAACAAAATCCACAATGACAATACATGGCATAGGCTGATCATGAGGTATCCAATGTAAGATATGATAATGCCATAATCATTAGGAGTGTTAAGGAGGTAGGCTTGCAAGACACTTCTAACACTGTATGAGCTAATAAGGATAGTAATGAAAATACCCCTCAGGCAGATCAAGAGACGCATTTCCCAGTTAGAGTACCCTTTCCTAAAACACTTACGCTCATAGTGAGAGCTACAAACCCAAATGGTGAGATCCTAGAACATTTGAAGCAGGTAAAGATCAACCTTCCGCTGTTACATGTGATAGAATAAGTTCCTACTTATGCGAAGATTTTAAGGGATCTATGCAACATAAAGAGAAAACATAATGTCAAGAAGACTACATTCTTGACACAGTAGACAAGTGCAATAATTGAATAAAGTACTCCACCAAAGTATAAAGATCCAGGATGTCCTACCATTACCTGCCACATTAGCACATCGGAGTTTGGTCAAACATTATTAGATTTAGGTGCTAGTATTAATCTCATGCCATATTCGATCTATATGCAGTTAGGGCTTGGCGAGATTAAACCTACATCTGTAGTTTTACAATTAGCTGGTTGATCCATTAGAGCACCACGAGGAGTAGTTAAGGATGTTTTAGTTCAAATTGATAAACTCTACTACCCTGTTGACTTCTTGATTTTGGACACTCAATATGTGGTTAACATCGAGTCCAAGATTCCTCTAATCTTAGGTAGACCTTTTCTTACTACAGCTAATGCCCTTCTTAATAGCAGGAACGGTCTCATGAAGCTATCATTTGGAAATATGACACTGGAGGTGAATATTTTTCATGTCGAGAAACAACCACGAGATGATGATGAGTGTCATTACTCATACATACTAGAAACAGTCCTGCCAGAAACAGCTTTTGTACAACCTGAATCGAATCCTCCCGAAGTGAAACTTACCCCAAGTAACCGTAAAAGGAGTAGAAGGAAAGTTAGTGCTCAATTAAAGATGAAACCTGAGAAGTTAAAAATGAGGTTGCACCAATTGATAAAATCTTAGCCATCAGTAGACCCTGGCAGATCAATGCATACATTGCCGCAGCTAGATAAATATTCTTTCTCATTCATCGGTTCGCAACATGGAAGCCACCATGACAACCTGAGTGGTTACATCTGGCTGAAGACGTTAAAATTAACGATTGCGGAGAGGTTATCCTTGCATCTGTATTTATTTCATTTATTTCATTTCATTTTATTTATTTTATTTCCTTTAGTTTTTTTTTATTGTGTGTTAATTGCATGTTTATTTTTTACTTTGTTTGCATGAGTAATTATGGAGGTCTAGAAAAACCTACACAGCCACACAACTAAAGTCACACCAGCAGGAACCTGATCATCATTGCGCCTGGTAGTAATGTTCCTTAATCCTTTTTCTTTATATTTATCTTACATTGAGGACAATGCAAGTTTTAAGTGTAGGGGTGTATGCATGCGGATGATAACAATACCTGTTATAAAAAATATTTGTTTTGTTTATTTTTAGTCCTTAATAGTAAAGCATGAGTCCAATGATGATATTGTTTGCTTTAGGATGAAAACTTAGAAATGATAAGTTTTTGATGTACTTTTATCTGATACATTGAGTAATTGATCTTGGTTAGACTCGTAAGCACTTAATTATAAGTTTTTAATAGTGAAAGTCCAAGCAGTTGGCAAGGTGACTAGTTGAAGAAATTGCATGTCAATGATGACTGTTTATTCATATGTCTATCCTAATTTGCTAGTGTTATGATGTATGGTATAAAAATAAAAAGAGAAAGTCTCAAAAGAAAGAAATTAAACCACCTATAACTGATAAACGTGAAGCTACACATGGGCGAGTGTTAGGACCACGATGAGGAGAAATGTTACCTTAAAGGGTAGGTGTGTTGAAGAAAACAATTAATAAAATAAAAAAAAAGTTCAAAAGAGAAAGAAGAAAAAAATTATCATACTATACTGAGCACAGAAAGGCAATTATAGAGCATAATTGAGATATCTAGGTTGGTTTGACCCATCGGATCCAAATTTTTAAACAAAATCATTGAGTTGGCTTACCTAGGAATCAAGATGTGAATGAACCTTTCCACACACACACACTGTGAGTCTGGCTTAGATGATTTATTCAAGGACTTGGATTTGAGTTGCATTGAGTACTTTAAATGTTCTCTGATTTCATTACTAGGCATTCGTTGAGGACAATAATATTAGTAACTATTGGGACTATTTTCATTTTGTTTTTGCAAGATTGTATATGTTTTAATTGACGTTTAAGGGTGTCGTCGATGTAAGCCCTCAAAAGATTATAACTCGCCCACTAGGGCCACCTAGGGGTTTAAAGGCTTGTTGCATATGCTAAATGCAATTGTGATCCCTACAAAAGTGACTTAGATAGTTTTATTTATTTATTTAGTTCTTATTTTATTTTTGCATTTGAATTTCTATGGACTAGCAATAAGCTGGTTGAGGGTTTTGATAAGTGCATGAAAGTGCAATTTGAATATCGCTAATTCGGCTTGATTATCATGTATTTAATCTTAATTATAGTTTATTTTGTGTCTTAATATTAGGGAGAAATGAAACATGAAAATTGGAGCAAATACACATGTTTCGGGACCATGCATACGTATTGGAAGCACACAAAAATAGTTGAATTACAGAATTGGAGAAACCAGAAAACTGGCCACGCATCACGATGCGCAAAGGACAACCATTGCGATGCACATGCATATTCCAGGGTTTGTTTAGTTTATTTTAACGCAAATAAAGCCGCCGGGACTTCTCTATATAAACCCAACTTTGTCCAAAACCCTAGGTAGTGAGAAAATATGAGAAAAAGAGTGAAGAAACACACAATAAAGAGCCACAAACACAATTTTGGGATTGAAGAACGAATAAACTTCATAACAGACAAGATGCTGCTGCAATCTCTTTAGGTTGTGTCTCTCCTCTACATTGAGAGCTAATCTCCTAGGCAAAGCTAAGGATGAACTCTTGTATTTGATTTCTTATATTCATGTTGTTGATTCATATAGACTCTTAAACGTTAATACAATTGATGTTTGTTATTCTTTATTATCTTTTGATTATATTAATACAGAAACTATTTTTTATCAAACTTGCATATAGATCCAGTCATGCTTCTTCTATGTGTGATTTGTGAACCCAATTATGACTGGTAAAGTTGTTTTCTGCTGCAGTATTGCCTGAGGGTATATTGTCGACGTTAGATACGTCATAATGATGACTTTATGTCTTGCTAACATAGAGAAAATAAATCATCAATTACTTTAGAATTTAATATGCTTAGAATTGAATATTTTTCGATTGTTGGTTTGGGATGTGAAATCTTGAATTGAGTAATAATAGGAATTAATAATTGGATATATGAATTTGATATAAGAGGGATTCCCAATACTTTGCTGCCTCTCTCCATTGATATCTTTTAATTTTTTTTATTAATCTTTATTTTATATTATCAATTCAATATTTCTATTTAATTAAGTTATTGTTAACATTTTGTTTAAGTAAATCAGTTCTTTGTAACCATCTCTCTGAGGAATCGACACCCGAACTATACTACGATAGCCACATGTACTTTTTGGGCGTAATCAATATGTTGATATGTATATGAGTATTGGAATGATGACTTGATGAGTGTGTCATGTATATGCTTACTTATGAGAAATCGTGGTAGAAGTTGTGTTATGCGATATGTGCCCATGTGTGTATGTTTAATTGGTTGATAGGTTCATGGTATAACAGCTGAGCTAATTAGGAATCCGTTTGGACGTCATTCATCTCATACCTATTCTGAAATGGATAATAAGTCTCGTACGAACATTGTATATATAAGCCAGTTCATGTGTATGTGTTTCTTTGGTTGTAGTTTACTTGATGTTTTGACTGTTGTGTATGCTTCATCATCAGTTACACGAGGATTGTATGCATACCTCTGAATATATGTGTGTGTATGATAAGATTGCTAATGTAAATATATTGTACTGAATATGTTTCAAAGTCATAGGTAATGAAAATATTTCCAAGTAAGCATTCTGAAAATAAGATTTGCATGAATATATGAGAAGTGTGTTATGGTATGTGTGAATGCAAGTGAACCCCTAGTGTTTAGTTATTGTTGTTGGATAATATGACCCATAGCGTCACTATTTGCACAGATCATTGTGTTGTTGTAGCAAATTAACTATGTAATAAGGAAATTGCACTCTCATCATTTGTGATTAGATCACCATAGATATATAAATGAAGAGAGGTCCATATGATTAGTTCCTGGATTGAGATGATATGAGACAGTATCAGTCCACGAAGGATTAATCATTGAATATCCCTAGCCGTAGTATTATCGAGACTGGACATCGATAATGCGGAATAGGCTAGTATTGCACTTGTGTGCGTTGTGAGGGCACAACGGCATAGTTCTCATATATATAAGTGATGGATACTTATGCAAGTGCGATAGGAGGTCGTGTTTCACCGATGGTACGGGAAACAGCTTCGCTCTGGATAGACCCCTCGGAATCCCATTGGTATTATGACTATGTGTCTATGGGAGGCCGAAATCAAGGTAGGTGTGTATAGTCTTAACCTGAGACTTGCATCGCTAATACTTACGATAATCGATAAACTTTGGTTTTGGTGGTAGGGGACTTTAAACAGGTTCTGAGTACACCACTTCTGGGTTTATCAGAGAGTCGTAGAGTATTAGGTGTGATGTCAAGACGGAAGTGTCACTTCAGTCATATTTGAGTTGATGTCAAGCAGGATACGGTACTAGTTCTCTTGAGTGTTGCGAAACCAATCGGGATATTGTGACCAGGTCATGTATATCCGATTATAGAGACTATGTTACCAGACATCCGATATGTGCTTCGGACGGGGTAGACACTTATCCAGCCCCAGCCCTAGCACGTGATTATCCGATACTGGACCGATATGCACAATACAATGGTATACTACGCTTGATATAGATCTTAATATTCTTATAAGGATATGTCCGGAGAATGGGTAGACTTGGTGCTTTGCTAGGAGTCGACCTTGTCTCGTAAATCGGTAGAACGTAGTACTTGGTACGTACGTGATTCGGATACTCCGTTGACCGTATTTACTACCAACTTATCCGGAGATCTCATGGGTCGCTTCCCGATAATCCACCGATGACGCACAACTCGCACTCTTGAATAATCTGGGATTATATAGAAGAGAGAGAGAAAATTAATCTAGGATTAATTACGGAGATATTTTATCTAGGATAAAATATCATCTAGAGAGAGATAACGATTAATTTGGAATTAATCAATAAATTAATATATTCGATATATTAAACGAAATTAGATTTCGACGCGGAATTAAAATTAGATTTTAATACGGGCGAACGAATTAATTTAGAATTAATTCGTTAGCGATGTGAATAGTGAATTCGCTAGGCGTAATCATTTAATTACGACGCGACGGAAAAATCGTTAATTTGGAATTAACGAACCCGAGCCCGAGTGTGATTGCGAGCGCATTCGTATTTCGAATTCGAGTGCGGCGACGCAAGTCACATCAAGCGTCAAATCATTCGTCACATCAAGCGTCAAATCAAATGTCACTTTGAGTGATGTTATTGATTGATGTGATTGATGTTGGTTAAAATCTAGGTCCCAAGATCAAACAAGCAATGAAAATCATGCATGAATACATCAATAGAGATAGCGGAATACTCACATCGATCGGTTGAGTCGATTTGGAGACGAATGAAGGCCAAAAACGCACTGCCTTGCTCACGCCACTGCAACAGTCCACTGTCCACCAAATCAGAATTTTGAGCTGAGAAACGGAGCTCCGAGCTTCGTCCGATGGATCCCGGCTCATGGGCGAACCTCCCTACCACCTTCGCAAGACTCGTAAGTGTGCTAGCACTTGAATTTTCACCATGAAAACCCACTCTTAGCTTCCCTTTAGTGTCACGTTTTTCTGGTTCAAAACCAGTGAAGAAATGTTCCATTTTTGCGTGAGAGGAAGAGAGAAAATGGTGAGAGACAGAGAGATGAAAATTGTGTAAAGACTTATTACAACAAAATGGTAATAACATTTGTTTATATATTTTCCAAAAATTAACAAATGTTTTACCATTTAATTTGCTTTTAAAAACAAATTAAATCAATTGTAATGACTTTGAGTGTTCCACACTCCAAGTCAAAAGTCCATCAAGTACACATCATGTCCATCAAGTCACATCTACTTTATTAAAGTGACATGTTGAGTGTCTTTCACTCAATCCATTAATCAAATCAATCAATCACTCAAAGTGATTTTTGATTTGACGCTTGATGTGACGATTGATTTGACGCTTGATGTGACTTGCGTCGCCGCACTCGAATTCGAAATACGAATGCGCTCGCAATCACACTCGGGCTCGGGTTCGTTAATTCCAATTAACGATTTTTCCGTCGCTTCGTAATTAAATGATTACGCCTAGCGAATTCACTATTCACGTCGCTAATGAATTAATTCTAAATTAATTCGTTCGCCCGAATTAAAATCTAATTTTAATTCCGCGTCGAAATCTAATTTCGTTTGATATATCGAATATATTAATTTACCGATTAATTCCAAATTAATCGTTATCTCTCTCTAGACGATATTTTATCCTAGATAAAATATCTCCGTAATTAATCCTAGATTAATTTTCTCTCTCTTCTATATAATCCCAGATTATTCAAGAGTGCGAGTTGTGCGTCATCGGTGGATTATCGGGAAGCGACCCATGAGATCTCCGGATGCATTGGCAGTAAAAGGGTCGTCGGAGTATCCGAATCACGTACGTACCAAGTACTACGTTCTACCGATTTACGAGACAAGGTCGGCTCCTAGCAAAGCACGATGTCTACCCAATTCTCTGGTGATATTCATCCAATGAATAGTAAGATCTGTATCAAGCGTAGTATACGATTGTATTGTGGATATTAGTCCAGTATCGGATAATCACGTACTAGGGCTGGGGCTGATAAGTGTCTGCCCCTTCCGAAGCACATATCGGATGTCTGGTAACATAGTCTCTATAATCGGATATTCATGACCTGGTCATAATATCCTGATTGGCTGCACAGCACTCAAGAGCACTAGTACCGTATCATGCATGACATCATCTCCAATATGACTGAAGTGATACTTCCGTCTTGACATCACATCCATACACTACGACTCTCTGATAAACCCAAGAGTGGTGTACACAGAACCCGTTTAAAGTCCCCTACCACCAAGACCAAAGTCTATCTATCGATTATCGTAAGTATTAGCGATGTAAGTCTCAGGTTAAGACCATACACACCTACCTTGATTTCGGCCTCCCTTAGACACATAGTTATATTACCAATGGGATTCTGAGGGGTCTATCCAGAGCGAAGCTGTTTCCCGTACCGTCGGTGAAACACGACCTCCTATCGCACTTGCATAAGTATCCAATACTTATATATATGAGAACTATGCCGTTGTGCCCTCACAACGCGCACAAGTGCAATACTAGCCTATTCCGCATTATCAATGTCCATTCTCGATAATACTCCGGCTAGGATATTTAATGATTAAACCTTCGGGGACTGATACTGTCTCATATCATTCTCAGTCCAGGTACAATCATAGGGACCTCTCTTCATTTATATCTATGGTGATCTAATCACAAATGATGAGAGTGCAATTTCTTTGTCACATAGTTAATTTGCTACAACAACACAATGATCTGTGCAAATAGTGACGCTACAGGTCATTTTGTCCAACAATCTCCCACTTGGCACATAGCCAGTCACTCAAGTGTCCCCACCCGAACTATGTACGGTTCACTCAAAATTGCTGAGGAAAGGTTTTCGTCAGCGGATTTGTTTAATTATCGTCTGACGCGATTTACACGATCGATCTCACATCGCCACGATGTATGATCCGACGAATCAGATGATATAGAAGTATATATCTGGATCGTCGATGAGACCTTTAATTCCTTAGCCTGTGCTGACGCCTAGCTCAGCCGCTAACAGAACTATATCTCTAATCTAATTAGATTTATTTTCAACCCAAATGGCTTTTATTGCTGCCCATCTGCAGGCAATAATCCGCATTTGTTGTTTATTCGGCAACATTAGTCTTGCTCGGAAGATTTCCAGCTCACTGTCCCGTTATGCAAACTTTATAGTACCGTAGTATTTAATTGTTTGGAAACTGTAGCTCAGTGATCCCAATCACTTCAAGTTCTCCTTCTCCATAGTTTAAGACAACATCTTTAGTTCTCTAAGACTAACAGATGTTCTTAACTTCAATCCAGTGACTATCACTTGGATTGACTCGATTGTGACTCCATATGCTCGAAGCTTATGAGACACCAATACAAGTACATTTTAAATGTACAATTTCCCAGAGAGTGTTAACAACTCCAAATCTATCCCAGTAGATCTTTATTCCTTGAATAAAGGTTGTTACTCCCTAGAATTCTACGGAGAATTTCTATTGAAAGAATATCTATGAAAGCCAAGCTTTTACCAATTGTTTTATGGGAATTTCACTGTCAGTGTGCTCCCACTAACCTCCTTATATACACAAGAATCATTTCGTTTTGAATTAAATCATAAACCATTATGATTACATCAAAACGTCAGTTCCAAGAACCATATGCTTGCTTCAATCCAAACATGGATCGAATAACCCGCAAACCTTGTTTGTCGGTTATACAAAATCGTCAGGATGTTGTAAACATCCTCCAAAAGGTTTCCTTTTAAGGAAAGTGATTTGATCTGTAACTGACATATTTCATGAATGAAATACGCAGTTATCAACAAGCATCTTCAAAATGGATTTATCATGGCCACAGCTAAAAGGTTGAACCGTTATTAACATAATGTTGATAACGATACCTTTCCGTCATAAACCCAGCTTTGTACGTTTGTATGTTCCTTCCATGTATGTCTTCCTTGAAGACGTTTAATGTACCAATAGTCACAATGCCTTGTGGTACAACAACTAGTATCCATAATAGTTATTATACATGGACCATTTCGGACTCATGGCACTTTTTGCCATAACAGGGAGTCGATACCTCGTATCACTTCCTCAAAACGTAGTCGGTGGATATTACCTTCATAAGATTGACATCTTAATGAGGTTAGATCAAAAACCCATACCCTAGGTTGTTTTCTGACTCTATCCGATCTACGAAGTTTTTTGTGTATTTGAAGATTAATGGTACAGATTCATCATTGATGAACTGTTTGTGTTCCATTAAGGACTTCGTGCTTTGAATTGTATTACTCCGATTTTCATCGAGTATCACTATCCTCCCACTGACCACTACATATCGGTATTCCTCTCAGGAAAAACCGCATGGTGAGCAACAATCACATTGTTCTCATGTGAGAATTACAAGTACTATACTTAAGGTTTCCCTTAGGAAAACCTATATTGGCACTTATCCAATTTGGGTCTTTTAGTTTGGTATCATTCAAACGTCATGCCTGGCATACCCAAATTATCAGGAATGAGAAACCCCGTTTCTTCCCTGTTCATATCCTATATGACATCTGTCAAACAGATTTTCATGGAACCTTATTCTAAATAAGTTTTGCACTGTTAATACATATCCTATTGAAGGAAACAATAGCTCAAAGCGACTCATGATAAACCTTATCATGTCCAACAAAATTCGATTTTAGTTCGGACACACCGTCTAACTGACGTGTTTCGGGAGGAGTCCTCATGTGAAAGAATACCGTACTCTTTCATGTACGTATGAAACTTACTGCTTAAGTATTTACCAATACGGTCTTACCGTAGCGGTATAATACTATAGCCGATCTGTTTGTATACTTCGTGTCGAAACTCAAAGTTTCGGATTTGTGTTCTTCAAAAGAAACACATAACCATAACGTGATGCCACATCCGTTAAGGTCACGAAATATTCATGTTCACATCTAGCCTAGCTAGATATGGGCCCACTAACTTCACCACCATGAATAGGGCTTACAGATCGGTGGCCTTTACATTATTACCTAGTAAATAGTATTTTAGGTACTTTACCTAGTAAACTAGAGATTCGTAGACCTTATTGAATAGTCAAATCAGTCCTAGTACCCACTCTTCAAAAGTGTGGATATACGAGTCTCGTTTAATTGTGTCCCAGACAACAATGCCACAAATAAGTCTCTATTGATCATCAATATGAGCTATTTATTTGTCATTTTATTTGTTTGAGATTTTATTTATATTCAAAATATAAATTCTGTTATTTACATCTAATGTGTTTATCTCAGTGTCGTCTTTATATAATAAAACACTTAGTGTTCTAGAATATAAAGGTTTTATCCGCAACGGATTAAACATTGATATAGATATATTGTATCTAGTCAAACTAGTTACATTATAACAGTTCCTAATTTAAGTACATACCCGAAGGGTAGTTCCTAAACTTAGGTATCCAAGGTCGAAACACAGCGACTTTCGTCCCGTTTCCGATTCGCAGAGAAATCTCGGCTTGAAGTCGGTATCCTGCTCATAGCGGATTAACATCAATACATATATATTTTATGTACCACACTTAAGTATTTAAAATCTAATTTCAATACTAGTAGTGAACATAACTTAGACAAATATATTTAAAGTCAGAGCCTCGCCCTTTCTTTAATTCTTCGTGTCTTCCATATCCAAATGGTAGTCACTTTTGGGATATGTCAATCATCATTTTTCAATGTTCCACAAACCTTTGGCCAAGCCTTGGGTTTCGGAATGTCGAAACGATGTGCACCTTGTGCTACATGCCCAATTGCAAACTTTAATACTTTTAAATCCAAAGATAGATTTATTATAAGTATATTAATTAAGCACTAAAGTCATCATCACATAAATCTTCCAAAGATTTTATGCTCTACTATTGCTTAATTATGGGTTTAGTAATAATAAGTTATTTTATCCAATAAAGTAACCCATTTATTTATTCCCAATTGAAAATTAAATCATTTAAAACATTTAATCCAAGGATTATATATTTTAAATATTCAACCTTTTCAATTCTTTACTTGATTTTAATAGTCCAACTATTTAATCAAATTATTAAGGTACTATTTATTATAATGATTACAATAATCCAATTATTTAATCAACTATAATTTTAATATTGATTACTATAATCCCATTATAAAATCAACTATCATTTAATTCAATTATATTGATTACTATAATCCAATTACAAAATCAACTATATTTTTAAATGGGTGTGTATATAGTCCAACTATATATTTTTTAAAACAACATAAAATATTAGTCCGACTAATACTTTTGATTAATATGACGAGTAAAATAAAATGAGCGTGTTTAGCGAGTATTCGAACGAATGTTGCAAATTCAATACTTGCCTCCCACTATTTTTCGTCGAGTCTCTAACCCTCTGTGAGTACTCGGGAACCATGTTCCTAGTGGGCTAGGATCCCGTTAAAGTATCATACAATCCTGACTTTGGTCAAACAAAAAATTGTATGAAATCAACAAGGTAGATGTCGAAGATCAACTGGATCCCATCCAACTCCTAGATCCAGTAGGTGGACATCCAAGTCCGAAACATATATCTAATATATGCCTATATCGAATATATACCCTACCCGTTTTCCTCTGAATCAACTAGGCCTTGGCTTTGGCACAATAACAAACCTAGTGATCCCAGTCAAGCGTGGACCCATTGACAGGGAAGCTTCGTAATCAAATGTCTATGGACAAGAAGTGGTCTTGACTTTGGCCAAACAAACCACAACTTGGACACGACTGTTGGTTTCTATTATATGTCCCAAGGAAAGATTAAGCATATCAAATACAACAATTGAATATATATAATAATCTTGAAGCATGGCGGAATCATACTTACAAAGCTTTTGTGATGAGAAGTGATGAAGAAAATCTTTGAATCTCCAAGCTTCAAGTTTCGGCCAAGGAGGAAGAAGAGTTGAAGCTCCAAGCTTTGTGTATTCCAAGCTCTTTGATGGTTTCCCTATCACCTCCTTTGATCCTTCAATGTGCTAGCAAATGGAGAAAATCAAATCAAATCTTCTTTGCCCTAATGGAAGTCACGGCATTGTGAGAGAGATAGGAGAGTTGAATGATTTTTTGTTACAAAAATCAATTTATATTTATGCCATAAATTTATTAAATTAATAATAAACTTATGACACAAATCATGCAATGGCTTAGAGTGTCAAACACTCAAACTCCATGCAAAACCATTGAGTGTATTGTACACTATCACCATGCAATGCATTAACAATTAAATAATGCATATAATGACATGTGTCATGTGGGCCCCACACATTTCCAAATGAAAGTGGGCCCACGTGCACTCACGCGTTCGGGTTCGATATTTCCGAAATACCGAACTTACGTCGCGACGTTAATTAAATCGAATTTAAATAAATAATTGCGCCTAGCGAAATTATTATTTACGTCGCTAACGAATTAATTCTAAATTAACTCGTATGCCCGAATTAAAATCTAATTTTAATTTCGCGTCGAAATCGAATTTCGATTATTATATCGAATATAAAATTTTATCGATTAATTCCAAATTAATCGTTCTCTCTCTAAATAAGGCACTTTATCCAAGATAAAGTTTCTCCGCAATTAATCCAAGATTAATCAAGTCCGAATCAAATATCATAGGTGAATCTTCAGGAAGCGACCCAAGAGATCTCCGGATATGTTGGCAGTAAATACGGTCGTCGGATAATCCGAACACACGAACGTACCTCGTACTACGTTTTACCGATTCACAAGACAAGGTTGGCTTCTAGCAAAGCGCCATGCCTACCCAATTCTCCAGAAATATTCTTATAGGAATATAAGATCTATATCAAGCGTAGTATACCGTAGTATTGCGTAACATCGATCCAGTATCAGACGATCACATGTTAGGCCTGGGGCTGGAGATGTGTCTGTCCCGTACGAAACATATATCGGACATCAAGCAACTAGTCTCTTTAAATTGGACAATCCTGACCTGGTCATATTGTCCAGACGGTTGCAACCTTTTATAGAGAACTAGTTCTGTGTCCTGCGTGATCATCACCTTCATATGTCTGAAGTGATACTTCCATCTCGACATCACATCCAGTACACTACGATTCTCGATAAACCCAGAAGAGGTGTACACAGAACCGGTTAAGGTCCCCAACCACCAAAACCAAAGTTTACCGATTGTCGCAAGTACTAGCGATGTAAGTCTCAGGTTAAGACCATATACACCTACCCTGATGCGGCCTCCCATAGACACGCAGACATACTACCAATGGGATTCCGCGGGGTCTATCCAGAGCGAAGCTGTTTTCCGTACCATCGGTAAAACACAACCTCCTATCGCACTTGCATAAGTATCCAATACTTAAATATATGAGAACTATACCGTTGTGCCCTCACAACGTGCACAAGCGCAATACTAGTCTATTCCGCATTATCGATGTCTGATCTCGATAATACTCCGACTAGGGATATTTAATGATTAAACCTTTATGGATTGATACTGTCTCATATCATCTCAATCCGGTATTAATCATATGGACTTTCGCCATTTATATATCAAAGTAAATAATATTACAAAATGGCAAAAGGCAATTTCATTATCACATAGTTAATTTTGTACAATAATACAATATCATTTACAAACAGTGACGCTATGGGACATAATGTCTAACAACGACACCGATATATAACAAAGCCTCGTGATTAAAGCACATCTTTGACTGACAAGGGCTTGACTTTGGCCAAAAACACCCCTGACAATCTCCGATCTTGAGCAAGAATCACTCAATGGAAGGAAATGACGCATGATATATATTGAGGGATTTTCGCGTGCAAATTGGCTACCAATTTAATTATCTTTGTTAAGGTCTCATCATCATACACCCTTAAACATGCATTCTAAATACATAATAAAGCGTATATGAAAATAAATAATAATGATATGCGGATGGATACTTACACATTGATCCTAGATCAATCTCTCCCTTTCTCACTAAAGCTAGCACTTGTATTACTTCTACCCGTTACACTACACTTCTAAAGAAACCTCATATACATAGAGTGGAATAGGTGAGAAGAGAATACAAAGAGAATGAAGGTGATAAGGCTGGACACGCAGGTCCAATTTAATAAATCGAATTTATTACAACAATTTCTAAAATTGCCCACCCAACTAATATCCATCCGATATTACATTATTCATTCAACACAACCACGTATTCACACACATAAGCATGCTATCAATCAATCTAATCAAATTAATTAATCTGATAATTAAGTGATCATCCAATGTTCAAACAACGATTTGATTTTGATCGAGTCAACTCGTTTTTGCGAATAAGTACTCAAAGTACGAATTCATGAATTAAATTAAACTACATAATTAAATCCAATTTAACATGTATTTAATACTAATTCACTATTCAATTCCAAATTAAATATTTCACTTTATATTAATAAACCTTTTACGATTTAAATTCCAATTCAATCGCGTCGGGACTCAAAGTCTGATTAACGTCCAACGTCAATTTAATTTAAGTCTAATGGGCTTCAATTAATTTCTTTAGGCATGGGCTTCGGCAACCAAAGCCCAATAGTGGAATCACCCAAAATGCCTTAGAAATCAATTTCGGCCCATTAGGCCCAATTAAACATTAAAGGTTTATTAGTCGCATTTGGGCTTTATGGTTAAGGTTTTGGGCCAATTGGATCCAATCCATTTGGCCTAAACCAAACTTGATAAATCAAGCCCAATAGGCCCAATTACAACTTTAAATTCTAATTTCCAAAATTAGGCCCAATTAATTAAATCCAAAAATCCAATTTTCACATTCAATTAAACTAAAGTGTATTACATGATTAATCAACTAAATCAATATTTCTAAAACACCATATTAGTCCAATTAATCATGCTTAATTCATTATTACATGTCCAACACACAAATTGAAAAATCAAACCCATCTACATGCTTAAAAGCTCTCGGTCAAAGAGGGATTTTGTGTCCGATTCGGTTTCGATCCAATCGAACCCACAATCGACATTAAATCAACATCAAATTTGATTTCATACACATCCAATGTCACAAAATCAAAAAAATACCAAGACATTCAAGGGTTATTATATTCGGCCAAGGTGAAGCAAATTGGGGATTTTTGTTCAACTCAAAATTCAATCAAATTGACTTCAAATTAACATCATCCTTTATCATTATAACTCATCCAATGAATTAAAATGAAAAATTCCAAGAACTCCAATATGAATCACAAATTCGGCCAAGGTAAGATTTGGGGAAAATAATTCCAAATCATTTTTCAACAAATTGGTCCAACCAAAATGAAATTAAACATGTTATATGCATACTCAAACAATCAATTAATTCAAATCATGCTCAACAAACATTTACCCAAATTTTAAGCCCTACATATTCATGCTTGAACCTAAGGCTCTTGATGCCATTGTTGGTTAAAATCTAGGTCCCAAGATCAAACAAGCAATGAAAATCATGCATGAATACATCAATGGAGATAGCGGAATACTCACATCGATCGGTTGAGTCGATTTGGAGACGAATGAAGGCCAAAAACGCACTGCCTTGCTCACGCCACTGCAACGGTCCACTGTCCACCAAATCAGAATTTTGAGCTGAGAAACGGAGCTCCGAGCTTCGTCCGATGGATCCCGGCTCATGGGCGAACCTCCCTACCACCTTCGCAAGACTCGTAAGTGTGCTAGCACTTGAATTTTCACCATGAAAACCCACTCTTAGCTTCCCTTTAGTGTCACGTTTTTCTGGTTCAAAACCAGTGAAGAAATGTTCCATTTTTGCGTGAGAGGAGAGAGAAAATGGTGAGAGAGAGAGATGAAAATTGTGTAAAGACTTATTACAAAAATGGTATAACATTTGTTTATATATTTTCCAAAAATTAACAAATGTTTCTACCATTTAATTTGCTTTTAAAAAACAAATTAAATCAATTGTAATGACTTTGAGTGTTCCACACTCCAAAGTCAAAAGTCCATCAAGTACACATCATGTCCATCAAGTCACATCTACTTTATTAAAGTGACATGTTGAGTGTCTTTCACTCAATCCATTAATCAAATCAATCAATCACTCAAAGTGATTTTTGATTTGACGCTTGATGTGACGATTGATTTGACGCTTGATGTGACTTGCGTCGCCGCACTCGAATTCGAAATACGAATGCGCTCGCAATCACACTCGGGCTCGGGTTCGTTAATTCCAAATTAACGATTTTTCCGTCACGTCGTAATTAAATGATTACGCCTAGCGAATTCACTATTCACGTCGCTAATGAATTAATTCTAAATTAATTCGTTCGCCCGAATTAAAATCTAATTTTAATTCCGCGTCGAAATCTAATTTCGTTTGATATATCGAATATATTAATTTACCGATTAATTCCAAATTAATCGTTATCTCTCTCTAGACGATATTTTATCCTAGATAAAATATCTCCGTAATTAATCCTAGATTAATTTTCTCTCTCTTCTATATAATCCCAGATTATTCAAGAGTGCGAGTTGTGCGTCATCGGTGGATTATCGGGAAGCGACCCATGAGATCTCCGGATGCATTGGCAGTAAAAGGGTCGTCGGAGTATCCGAATCACGTACGTACCAAGTACTACGTTATACCGATTTACGAGACAAGGTCGGCTCCTAGCAAAGCACGATGTCTACCCAATTCTCTGGTGATATTCATCCAATGAATAGTAAGATCTGTATCAAGCGTAGTATACGATTGTATTGTGGATATTAGTCCAGTATCGGATAATCACGTACTAGGGCTGGGGCTGGATAAGTGTCTGCCCCGTCCGAAGCACATATCGGATGTCTGGTAACATAGTCTCTATAATCGGATATTCATGACCTGGTCATAATATCCTGATTGGCTGCGTAGCACTCAAGAGAACTAGTACCGTATCCTGGGTGACATCATCTCCAATATGACTGAAGTGATACTTCCTTCTTGACATCACATCCAATACACTACGACTCTCTGATAAACCCAGAAGTGGTGTACACAGAACCCGTTTAAAGTCCCCTACCACCAAGACCAAAGTCTATCGATTATCGTAAGTATTAGCGATGTAAGTCTCAGGTTAAGACCATACACACCTACCTTGATTTCGGCCTCCCATAGACACATAGTCATATTACCAATGGGATTCCGAGGGGTCTATCCAGAGCGAAGCTGTTTCCCGTACCGTCGGTGAAACACGACCTCTTATCGCACTTGCTTAAGTATCCAATACTTATATATATGAGAACTATGCCGTTGTGCCCTCACAACGCGCACAAGTGCAATACTAGCCTATTCCGCATTATCGATGTCCATTCTCGATAATACTCCGGCTAGGGATATTTAATGATTAAACCTTCGGGGACTGATACTGTCTCATATCATTCTCAGTCCAGGTACTAATCATAGGGACCTCTCTTCATTTATATATCTATGGTGATCTAATCACAAATGATGAGAGTGCAATTTCTTTGTCACATAGTTAATTTGCTACAACAACACAATGATCTGTGCAAATACTGACGCTATGGGTCATTTTGTCCAACAATTGATTGATTGAAAGACATGTCACTTTATTAAAGTTGATATGACTTAAAGTTGATGTGAATAGTTGATGCAAGTTGTTGGAAAACATCTTTTGCTTTTGGCTCCAACTTTTACTTGATTTTGAATTAAAGTAATTGGTAAATCATTTTGTATTTTTGGAAAATATAAAAAGGATAATTGATTTACACTTTTTGCAACCAATACACACAACTTCATCTCTCTCAAATTTCTCTCATCTCTCACGCCCAAAACAGAAAAATAGGGACTGGTTTTTGAAGCTATTTTGGCGTGAATAAGGGAAGCAAGAGTTGGGTTTTTGTGGCAAAAAACCGCAAGTGCTAGCACACTACGAGTCTTGCGAAGGTGGTAGGGAGGTTCGCCCATGAGCCGGGATCCGTCGGACGAAGCTCGGAGCTCCGTTTTCTCAGCTCAAATTCTGAAAATGGAGGCAGTGAACTGCAGCAGTTTGGCGTGAAGGGCAATGGGTTTTTTTGGCTTGATTCGTCTCCAAATCGACTCAACCGATTGATGTGAGTATTCCGCTACCTCTGTTGATGTATTCACACATGTTTTCATGTCTTGTTTGATCTTGGGACCTTAATAAAAACCAACAATGGCATCAAGAGCTTAGGTTCAAGCATGAAATTTGTAGGGCTTAAAATTTGGGTAAATGTGATTTGAGCATGATTTGAATAAATTGATTGTTTGAGTATGCTTATAACATGTTTAATTTCATTTTGGTTGGACTAATTTGACGAAAAATGATTTGGAATTATTTTCCCCAAAATGGACATCATGGCCGAATGTATATGTATTTTTGGGATCTTGGATTTTTGAATTTTAATTCATTTGATGAGTTAGAATCGATTAGGTTGACGTTAATTTGAATCGAATTGGATTATATTTCGAATTGGACAAAAACCCCAAAATACTTGTGTTGGCCGAATGGTGCCTTTGCCCTAATGTCTTGGTGTTTTTGGTTTTGTGACATTGGATGTGTATGAAATCAAATTGGATGGTGATTTGATGTCGATTGTAGGTTTGATTGGATCGAAACCAAATCGGACACAAAATCCCTCCTTGGCCGAGAGCTTTAAAGCATGTAATGGGTTTGATTTTTCATATTGTGTGTTTGACATGTGATAATGAATTAAGAATGATTAATTGGACTAATTTAGTGTTTTGGAAAAGTTGATTTAGTTGATTAATCATGTAATGCACTTTAGGTAATTAAATTTGAAAATTGGATTTTTGAATTAAATTATTTGGGCCTATTTTTGAAATTGTGCTTCTAATGTTGTATTTGGGCCTATTGGGCTTGATTTTATCAAGTTGGATTTAGGCCAAATGGATTGGATCCAATTGGGCCCAAAACCTTAACCATAAAGCCCAAATGCGACTAATGAACCTTTAAAGTTCAATTGGGCCTAATGGGCCAAGATTGATTTATGGGCTTATGGGGTAAATCCCGGATTGGACTTTGGTTATCGGTTTGACCCGAGTTGACTAAAAGTCCACGCCATAAGAAATCAATTAAAAGCCCATTGGACTTTAATTGAATTGACGTTGGACGTTAATCGGTCTTTGAGACGCGTTACGATTAAATTTGGAATTTAAATCGTAAAAGGTTTATTAAATAAAGTGTAATGTTTAATTTTGAATTGAATAGTGAATTAGTATTAAATACATGTTAAATTTGATTTAATGATGTAGTTTAATTTAATTCATGAATTCGTACTTTGAGTACTTGTTCGCAAAAACGAGTTTGACTCGAACAAAATCAAATCGTTGTTTGAACATTGGATGATCACTTAATTATCAGACTAATTAATTTGATTAGATTGATTGATAGCATGCTTATGTGTGTGAATACGTGGTTGTGTTGAATGAATAATGTATATCGGATGGATATTAGATGGGTGGGCAATTTTAGAAATTGTTGTAATAAATTCGATTTATTAAATTGGACCTGCGTGTCCAGCCTTATCACCTCTATTCTCTTGTATTCTCTTCTCACCTATTCCCCTCTATGTATATGAGGTTTCTTTAGAAGTGTAGTGTAACGGGTAGAAGTAATACTAGTGCTAGCTTGAGTGAGAAAGGGAGAGATTTGATCTAGGATCAATGTGTAAAGTATCCATCCGCATCATTATTATTTATTTTCATACTCGCTTTATTATGTATTTAGAATGCATTTTTAAGGGTGTATGATGATGAGACCTTAACAAAGATAATTAAATTGGTAGCCAATTTGCACGCGAAAAACCCTCGTTCTATATTAAGCGATTATCCTTCCATTGAATGATTCTTGTTCAAGATCCTATTGGCATTGGTTTGTTGGCCAAAGTCAAGACCTTGTCAATTATGGATGTATTTGAATCATGAGGGTTTTGTTCCACATCGGTGTCTTATCCAAGTTGTGATTTGTTGGCCAAAGTCAAGATCACTTCTTGTCCAACGACATTGATTACGAAACTTTCCTTGTCAATGGGTCCCGCTTAACTGGAATCATTAGGTTTGTTGTGCCAAAGCCAAGGCCTAGATGATTCGGAGGATAAGGTTAGGAAAATGTATTAGATACATTGGCATAAGTAATATGTTTAGGACTTGGATGTCCACCTAACCGGATCTAGGAATTGGATTGGATCCAATTGATCTGTGAGATCTACCTAGTTAAATAGCATACAACTTGTTGGCCAAAGTCAAGGTTGTATGTTATTTAATAGGATCCTAGCCCACTAGGAAACACGGTTTCCCGAGTACTCCACAGAGGGTTAGAGGCTCGACGAAAAATAGTGGGAGGTAAGTATTGAATTTGCAACAATCGTTCAATTACTCGCTAAACACGCTCATTTATATTTTACTCATCGCATTAATCAAAAGTATTATTGGACTAATATTTTATGTTGGACTATATACAAACTCATTCAATATATAGTTGATTTTATAATTGGATTATAGTAATCAATATAATTGAATTAAATAATAGTTGATTTTATAATTGGATTGTAGTAATCAATATTAAAATTGTAGTTGATTAAATATTGGATTATTGTAATCATTATAATGTATAGTACCTCATTAAATTGATTAAATAGTTGGACTATTAAAATCAAGAAAGAATTTAAAAAGTTGAATATTTAAAATATATAATCATTGGATTAAATGTTTTAAATGATTCAATTTTCAATTGGGAAATAATAATAATAGGTTAATTTATTTGATAAAATAACTTATTATGACTAAGCCCATAATTAAGCAAATAGTAGAGCATAAAATCTTTGGAAGATTTATGTGATGATGACTTTAGGCGCTTATTAATATACTTATAATAAATCTATCTTTAGATTTAAAAGTATTAAAGTTGCAATTAATAATTCTTGGAGAATTAATTGACTATTCTAGTGGAGAAAAGTCAAAGTTTGCAATTGGGCATGTAGCACAAGGTGCACATCGTTTCGATATTCCGAAACCCAAGGCTTGGCCAAAGGTTTGTGAAATATTGAAAAGGATAATTGACATATCCCGTAGCGACTACCATTTGGATATGGAAGACACGGAGGAATTAAAGAAAGTGCGAGGCTCTAACTTTAAAAATATTTGTCAAAGTTATGTTCACTACTAGTATTGAAATTGGATTTTAAATACTATGTATGGTATATAAAATATATGTGTTGATGTTCAGAATCTGCTATGAGCTGGATACTGACTTCAAACCGAGATTTCTCTGCGAATCGGAAACGGGACGAAAGTCGCTGTTTCGACCGTGGATACCTAAGTTTAGGAACTACCCTTTGGGTATGTACTTAAATTAGGAACTGTTATAATGTAACTAGCTTGACTAGAGACATTATCTCTATATCAGTGTTTAATCCATTGTGGATAAAACCTTTATGTTATAGAACACTAAGTGTTTTATTATATAAAGATGATACTGAGATAAAATACATTAGATGTAAATAACAGAATTTATATTTTGAATATAAAGAAAAATCTCAAAAAATATAAAATGACAAATAAATAGCTCAAATTGATTTGATCAATAGAGACTTATTTGTGGCATTGTTGTCTAGGACACAATTAAAGAAGACTCGTATATCCACACTTTTTAAGAGTGGGTACTAGGACTGATTTGAATATTAAAATAAGGTCTGCGAATCTAGTTTATTAGGTAAGGTACCTAAAATACTATTTACTTTGTAATAGTAAAAGTGCCACCGATCTGTTAGCCCTATTCATGGTGAAGTAAGTGGGCCCATATCTAGCTGGGCTAGATGTGAACATGAATATTTCGTGACCTTAACAGATGTAGCATCACGTTATGGTTTTGTGTCTCTTTTAAAGAATACAAATCAGAAACTTTAGAGTTTCGACACGAAGTAGACAAACAGATCGGCTATAGTATTATGCCGCCACGGTAAGACCGTATTGGAAAATACTTAAGCAGTAAGTTTCATATGTATATGAAAGAGTACGGTGTTCTTTCATATGAGGACTCCTCCCGAGACACGTCAGTTAGACGGTGTGTCCAAACTAAAACCGAATTTTGTTGACATGATAAGGTTTATCACGAGTCGCTTTGAGCTATTGTTTCCTTCAATAGGATATGTATTAACAGTGCAAAACTTATTTAGAATAAGGTTCCATGAAAATCTGTTTGACAGATGTCATATAGGATATGAACAGGAAGAAACGGGGTTTCTCATTCCTGATAATTGGGTATGCCAGACATGACGTTTGGATGATACCAAACTAAAAGACCCAAATTGGATAAGTGCCAATATAGGTTTTCCTAAGGGAAACCTTAAGTATAGTACTTGTAAATCTCCACATGAGAACAATGTGATTGTTGCTCACCATGCGGTTTTTCCTGAGAGGAATACCGATATGCAGTGGTCAGTGGGAGGATAGTGATACTCGATGAAAATCGGAGTGATAACTGTTCTAGGCACGAAGTCCGTAATGGAACACAAAACAGTTCATCAATGATGAATCTATACCATTAATCTTTAAATACACAAGAACTTCGTAGATCGGATAGAGTCAGAAAACAACCTAGGGTATGGGTTTCTGATCTAACCTCATAAAGATGTCAATCTGTGAAGGTATATCCACCGACTACGTTTTGAGGAAGTGATACGAGGTATCGGCTCCCTGTTATGGCAAAGTGCCATGAGTCCGAAATGGATTCCATGTATAACAACTATTTTGGATACTAGTTGTACCATAAGGCATTGTGCCTATTGGTACATTAAAAGTCTTCAAGGAAGACATACATGGATGGCAACATACCAACGTACAAAGCTAGGCTTTTGACGAAAAAGGTATCGTTATCAACATTGTGTTAATAACGGTTCAACCTTTTACCTGTTGCCATGGTAAATCCATTTTGAAGATGCTTGTTGATAACTGTATATTTCATTTATGAAATATGTCAGTTACAAATCAAAATCGCTTTCCTGAAAAGGAAACCTTTTGGAGAATGTTTATAACATTCTGACGATTTTGTATAACCGACAAACAAGGTTTGCGGATTATTCAATCCATGTTTGGATTGAAGCAAGCATAAGGTTCTTGGAACTGACGTTTTGAAATAATCATAATGGTTTATGATTTAACTCAAAACGAAATAATTCTTGTGTATATAAGGAGGTTAGTGGGAGAGCGCACTGACAGTGAAATTCCCATAAAACAATTGGTGAAAGCTTGGTTTTCATAGATATTCTTTCAATAGAATTCTCCGTAGAATTCCGGGGAGTAACAACCTTTATTCAAGGAAAAAGATTTACTGGGATAGATTTGGAGTTGTTAACACTCTCTGGGAAATTGTACATTTAAAATGTACTTGTATTGGTGTCTCATACGCTTCGAGCATATGGAGTCACAATCGGGTCAATCCAAGTGATAGTCACTGGATTGAAGTTAAGAACATCTGTTAGCATCTCTGAGAACTAAAGATGCTATCTTTTACTATGGAGAAGGAGAACTTGAAGTGACTGGGATCACTGCCAAAGTTTCCAAACGATTAAATACTACGGTACTATAAAGTTTGAATAACGGGACAGTGAGCTGGAAATCTTCCAACCAAGATAACTGTTGCCATAAAAAAAACAAAGACGGATTATTGCTGCAGCTGAGGCAGCAAGAAAGTCTTTTGGATGAAAAAAAATCTAATTAGATTAGATATAGTTCTTTTAGCAGCTGAGCTAGGCGTCAGCACAAGCTAAGGAATAAAGGTCTCATCGACGATCCAGATATATACTTCTATATCATCTGATTCGTTCGGATCATACATCGTGGCGATGTGATGATCGTATAAATCGCGTCAAACGATAATCAAACAAATCCGCTGACGAAAACATTTCCTCAGCAATTTGAGCGAACCTACATAGTTCGGGTGTTGGACACTTGAGTGACTTGCTATGTGCCAAGTGGGAGATTGTTGGATAATATGACCCATAGCGTCACTATTTGCACAGATCATTGTGTTGTTGTAGCAAATTAACTATGTAATAAGGAAATTGCACTCTCATCATTTGTGATTAGATCACCATAGATATATAAATGAAGAGAGGTCCATATGATTAGTTCCTGGATTGAGATGATATGAGACAGTATCAGTCCACGAAGGATTAATCATTGAATATCCCTAGCCGTAGTATTATCGAGACTGGACATCGATAATGCGGAATAGGCTAGTATTGCACTTGTGCGTTGTGAGGGCACAACGGCATAGTTCTCATATATATAAGTGTTGGATATTTATGCAAGTGCGATAGAAGGTCGTGTTTCACCGATGGTACGGGAAACAGCTTCGCTCTGGATAGACCCCTCGGAATCCCATGGTATTATGACTATGTGTCTATGGGAGGCCGAAATCAAGGTAGGTGTGTATAGTCTTAACCTGAGACTTGCATCGCTAATACTTACGATAATCGATAAACTTTGGTTTTGGTGGTAGGGGACTTTAAACAGGTTCTGAGTACACACTTCTGGGTTTATCAGAGAGTCGTAGAGTATTGGGTGTGATGTCAAGACAGAAGTGTCACTTCAGTCATATTTGAGTTGATGTCACGCAGGATACGGTACTAGTGCTCTTGAGTGTTGCGCAACCAATCGGGATATTGTGACCAGGTCATGTATATCCGATTATAGAGACTATGTTACCAGACATCCGATATGTGCTTCGGACGGGGTAGACACTTATCCAGCCCCAGCCCTAGCACGTGATTATCCGATACTGGACCGATATGCACAATACAATGGTATACTACGCTTGATATAGATCTTAATATTCTTATAAGGATATGTCCGGAGAATTGGGTAGACTTGGTGCTTTGCTAGGAGTCGACCTTCTCGTAAATCGATAGAACGTAGTACTTGGTACGTACGTGATTCGGATACTCCGACGACCGTATTTACTGCCAACTTATCCGGAGATCTCATGGGTCGCACAACTCGCACTCTTGAATAATCTGGGATTATATAGAAGAGAGAGAGAAAATTAATCTAGGATTAATTACGGAGATATTTTATCTAGGATAAAATATCATCTAGAGAGAGATAACGATTAATTTGGAATTAATCAATAAATTAATATATTCGATATATTAAACGAAATTAGATTTCGACGCGGAATTAAAATTAGATTTTAATTCGGGCGAACGAATTAATTTAGAATTAATTCGTTAGCGACGTGAATAGTGAATTCGCTAGGCGTAATCATTTAATTACGACGCGACGGAAAAATCGTTAATTTGGAATTAACGAACCCGAGCCCGAGTGTGATTGCGAGCGCATTCGTATTTCGAATTCGAGTGCGGCGACGCAAGTCACATCAAGCGTCAAATCATTCGTCACATCAAGCGTCAAATCAAATGTCACTTTGAGTGATGTGATTGATTGATGTGATTGATTGATTGAAAGACATGTCACTTTATTAAAGTTGATATGACTTAAAGTTGATGTGAATAGTTGATGCAAGTTGTTGGAAAGCATCTTTTGCTTTTGGCTCCAACTTTTACTTGATTTTGAATTAAAGTAAATGGTAAATCATTTTTTATTTTTGGAAAATATAAAAAGGATAATTGATTTACACTTTTTGCAACCAATACACACAACTTCATCTCTCTCAAATTTCTCTCATCTCTCACGCCCAAAACAGAAAAATAGAGCTGGTTTTTGAAGCTATTTTGGCGTGAATAAGGGAAGCAAGAGTTGGGTTTTTGTGGCAAAAACCGCAAGTGCTAGCACACTACGAGTCTTGCGAAGGTGGTAGGGAGGTTCGCCCATGAGCCGGGATCCGTCGGACGAAGCTCGGAGCTCCGTTTTCTCAACTCAAATTCTGAAAATGGAGGCAGTGAACTGCAGCAGTTTGGCGTGAAGGGCAGTGGGTTTTTCGGCTTGATTCGTCTCCAAATCGACTCAACCGATCGATGTGAGTATTCCGCTACCTCCGTTGATGTATTCACACATGTTTTCATGTCTTGTTTGATCTTGGGACCTTAATAAAAACCAACAATTGTAAGGTTATCGTCGTTAAAGAAGGATGAATGAAGTATGTTTATTTTATCAATTTGATGATATTTCAAAGATATTGGATCTTAATAAAGTATAATAAATCTAACTTCACGTCTTATATGATGGAAATGGATTCGATGTAAAATGACTTTTCTATCATGTTCGAGTTTATGCTTTGTGAGATTTGAATGTTTAGCTAATAAATTGGCATATATAAGAATTTTCCATGTTAAAATATAAAGGATAATAAAAATTGATAAATCTAAACTTGTAACAATTTAATAATTCTGATAAATTACTGATATGTTAGATTTGTTTGTTTGTTATATATGTTTAACTTGTTTGTTGTAATACTAGCATGGTTACTTACTAAGTTTTTATAACTCTTACCAAGCCAATTTGCTAGTTTTGTTAGTTGGATTTCAGTTTGGTCAACCACAACTGCTTTGGAAGTCATGCTCGAGATGTAGATCTCCCAAGCGGCAGTCACCCTCGCAAGTGTCCTGGGAAGAGTCTTAGAGGTCTAAGATTTATGATCAATATTCTATTTGTCATGTTGAGCACATTGTTTGTATTATATTAAGTAAATGATTTGATTGCTTATGATGTTATGGGCACATATCCATTGAATGTTGATAGATGATATGGGCACAGAGCTATAAAGATATGATTTTGATAAGTTTTGTGTGGACGTGAGGTTATTTTATTTGTTTAATGTTTTCTTATGTTTCTGTTTGATGCTGGACTATGATCCATGTTATCCAGTTTTAGGATACATCATACCGGATTTTCAGTAAATTTATAGGCATATGGAGATGGTTCAATCCTGTCTCATGTCGGTAGCATCCTACCTCTGGCGGGGTGTTATAATATGCCTGGATTATTGCTTGGTTATTTGTTGAAATGAAGAAAACTCTAAGAAACCGAAACAAGTCCATTTGCAACAAGATCCATGTTCCAATGCTTCCTTCAATAAAACATAAAAGAAACTACAAAATACATTAAAATGACATGGAACCTAACAAAATAATAAGCTAAGAATGTAGGAATAAGTGGGTATAAACCGTACTTATCAAACACCCTAAAACATAAGATTCTATTAGTCCCGAGCAGAAGACTAAATAAAAACTAAATAAAAAATAAACAAACATAATTAACAAAATTAACTAGGCCACTTTCGTTGGAATCACGATTGTATTTAGCATATGCAACAAGCCCTTAAACCCCTTGGCAGCCCTAGAGGACGAGTAATAGTCTCGTGAGGGCTTACAACAACGACACCTACAAACGTCATTCACACATATGTAAAAACATAAAACTAACAAAATAAAATAATCCCAGGAGTTACACATAATATTGTCCTCAAAGAATACATATCAATGAAATCAGAGAACCTTTAAAGTACTTAATGCAACTCAAATCCAAGTTCTTGGATAAATCATCTATGCCAGACTCACTGTGTGTGTGTGTGTGTGTGTAAAGGTCTGGTCATAGCTCGACTCCTAATTAAGCTAAGTCATTGATTTCGTCTCAAAAATTGGGATCGGATGGGTCAAACCAACCTAAATATCTCAAAAGTACTATATATTTGCATATTTTGTGCTCATTATGGTATTATTTTTTTCCATTTCATCATTTTTTTCTAGGCAGCATTTCTCCTCATGGTAGTCCTAACACTGGCCCATTGGTAGCTTCACGAGTATCAGTTATAGGTGATTTAACTTTTTTTTCTTTTTTTCTTCTCTTATTTTGTTTTTAACCATACCATACATCATAACACTAGCAAATCGAGATAGATGTCTAAGCAAATGGTCATTCATCGGCAATCAATTTCTTCAACTAGTCACTTTGCCAACTACCTATGTTCTTACTGCTAAAAACCTATTGTTAAGTGCTTACAAGTCTAACCTAGATCATCTACTCAAGGCATCATATAAAAGTCAATTGGGAACTTATAATTTCATAGATTTCATTATAAAGCAAACAAAACTCGTCATTTGGACATATGCTTTATTATGTAGGACATAAAAAATAATATATATTTTTTAAATTAATAGTAGGAACTATCACTACATGCACACACACCCAAACTTAAAACTGACATTGTCCTCAATATAAGATAAACATAAAGAAACAAGAGTAAGGAACAACATTACCGTAGAAGGAGTTGATCAGGCTCATGCAGGTCAGAATTTGGCTGCTCGGGCAGTACTAATAGACACATGCAAACTAATAAACAATCAAATAGCACACAATCAAATAAAACTAAAGTAAAGAAAAATAAAAATAAACAAATTCAAGGGTTCCCTCCTTGCTAGCGCTAAGTTTAACGTCTTAGCCAAACGCAACCACCCAAATGGTCATGGTGGCTTCAATATAACGAACCGGTAATCTCATGTGCTTTCTTCTTTGGTATCCACTGGTGATTATGACTTGAAAAAGACCGCTTAACTGTGTGTGGTAATTTATCCATGGATGCCCCCCCAGGGTCTACTGATGGTTGAAATTTTGGACAACACATGAGGAAAAATTGGTTCGACCACATTTTTAGCTTTCCAGGGATCATCTTCAAGTGAACACTAACTCTTTATTTCCTCTTTTTATGGCTCTTTGGGATTAGTTGCAGTTCTGTCTACGGAGGATCTTCTTTGTTTGGCTTAACTGCGGGTTCACCCACTGTGTTGGTTAGAATAAATGGAGATGGGTCTAGTACATAGTCATTATCTATTGTAGCTAGTTTTTCTACAATGTATACCTACGACATTCTTCATCACCTTAAGGACTCGACTTGGCTCGGAAAACACTGAAGGTGACTTCTTCATCTTGAAATCTTATTTTCAGTTCACCATTCTGCACATCAATGATTGCTCAACATGTGGTCAAGAAAGGTCTCCCAAGGATAATTGGGACGTCATGACCCTCCTCCATATCAAGAATAAGAAATTCCACAGAAAAGTAAAACTTGTCCACTTTAACCAACAAGTCATCTACTATTCCTCATTGGTAGGTGATGGATCAATCTGCTAACTGTAATGTGACTGTGGTTCTCTTTGCCTTACCTATGCTCAACTATTTGTAGATGGATAAGGGCATGAGATTGATACTAGCACCCAAATCGCATAGCACCTTACCAAAATGTTGATTCCTAATAGTGCACGGTATGGTAAAGCTACCAGGATCCTTCATTTTTGGAGGAAGCTTCTTCTGTATAATGGCATTACACTCCTATGTGAGTGCTATTGTTTTAAATCTTCCAGTTTCCTCTTCTAAGACATCATCTCCTTCATAAACTTCACATAGTTTGGCATTTGTTCCAAAACATCTGCGAATGGGATATTTATATGGATTTTATTAAATATGTCCAAAATTTTGGCGAACTGATCATCAAATTTCATCATTTGAAAACGTTGAGGGAATGACAAAGGTGTCTCCGAGATGAGAGGTGGCTTATATAGAGGAGTTGTTGCTCTATTTTCTTCTTCTGTTATTGTTCTTTATGAATTTCTGCCTCTTTGTCTTGACTGACTTGGTCCTTAAGGGCATCTCTAAACTCCAATCCACTTCTGAGGGTAATGGCCTAACACTGTTCCTTATGATTGACTTGGATATTGCTAGGAAACACCCATTTTTGTTGATTAGCCACGGAAGAGGCAATCTGCCAATTTTACCCATCTAATGACATCATTATTGCCCATATATCGCCCATGTATGTTTCGATGTTGTTCAGTTGCGACTCATTATTCTCAAACCTCTCTAAGGTTTTAGCCAAAAATGTGCTCAAAAGGACCTCTAAGGAAGGTTTATGCTCAGCTCTTTGATTGTTAAACCCAGAGAAAGGTTGCGAGACATTCTTTCTGTTAGCATATGATAAGTTCAGATGATAATAGTTAGGCATATGATTGCCATTATAGTTGTTGATGTTCCGATTATTCAAATATTGGACTTGCTAATATCTTCTGTCATGTAAGATCATTCTATTAGCAATAACAGCTTTAAAAGATGGAAGGCCATTTTGATTTGTCAATGCTGATAGATGAGTCGTAAAAGATGAAACCTGAGCTGTAAGTGCAACAATAGAATCTACCTCATATATACCAGCCACTATAGTCATATTAGAGCGTTCACTTGGCCATTGGAAATTATTAATAGCCATCTCCTCAAGTAGAGCATAGACATCTTCAGCAGATTTCTTGATTAGGGTTCCTCCAGCAGCTACATTGACCATGATTCTATTACACCATTCACCTCATTGTATAATAACTAAATCTGAATGCAGTCTTCGAAATTATGACGTAGGCATCTCTTGCGTAGATTTATAAAGCGCTCTCATGTCTGATACAAGTTCTCGATCTCTAACTGATTAAATAAATTTAGCTGGTGGAAAGAATCTTGCAAGAAATTTAGTGGCAATGTCCTCCTATGTCATTATGCTCCCCATCGGTATAGATTGTATCCAACCCCTTACTTTGTCTCTTAAAGAGAATGGGAACAACTATAACCTTATGGTCTTTTTAGTCACACCATTCATCTTTATGGCATCCGCCATCTCCAAGAACATATTTAAATGCACATTAGGATCCTCTACAACTGAACCCCCAGATTGGTTCTTTTACACCATATTGATCAATGGAGGTTTCAACTCAAAATTATTGGCATTGATCGGTTGGTGTTCAATCCTAGAGTAGTTATAGTCAATGAGTGGTTTAAAGTGATATTGAATTGCCATATAATGTGGGTTGTTCTCTATATTTTCAGCCGTCATTGCTTATTTCTCAATTTTACTTAAAAGAAAGTAAATAAAAAATCTAAATCTAAATCTAAATTAAAGTCAAGGTTACTTGGTAATAGTATTAATGTGAATTAGATTAACAATCCCCAACAACGGTGCCAAAAACTCGTAGCGAGATTATCCTACCGTAAATATACGGTGTCATGTTTTAGTAAAAGATAAGTATGAGTAACGAACCCACAGGGATTGTAGTCAAATTCTCACTAAGTACTATAATTGATAAATTAACTTTATTTAGAAAGCAATTTAAAAGAAACTAAATTGAAAATAAAAACTAAGAAATAAGAAATATAAACTTTTAATTTGAGAAAAGACAATGATGAGAAGTATTCTAGAGTTTGATTTCACCTAGCTATCCCATATGTATTTGTTATGCCAACCAATTAGTACTCACTTTCTTAGTTTATAAGCCAAGGACACTAGTTATTCTAACTCTCTCTTTCGAGTGCCGAGTGAATATATTATCAATTACAGATTTCGATATCCCCATAAAAAATCTAGTAATTAACAACGCATTACGCTTTGTGATTCTTTGTTAACGACTTCAAAGGGATTATAGGTTCTTCTGAACTCTACAAATCTCATAGGTTATATTCTCTAGATCCTATTCAAAATTCTCTCTCTTGAGTGATAGATTATAAATATGCATCATCTTAATTTGTGGCTAACAAACTAGAAGCATTAAACACAAGAGAATATAAATAAACTGAATTAAAACTTTATAAAAGATAATTTGGCAATCAATACATAGGTTTAATAGAGTTAGTTCATGACCAAAGATAAAAACAATGAAAATATGGTCATTAATATATTAGAAATCATTAGAGTTTGAAGAAAAAAACTATAAGATAAAATCTGAATCGAATCCCTTCATCTTCTCTTGTCGCTCTTCAATATTCCCCATTGCTCTCTCTAAAATATGTGTTTAGAACTTTTTATTTTGTATTGGTCTCCTCTTTAGGGTTTTGGAGGTGACCCTATATTTATAGGGAAGTCTTAGAGTCATTGTACGTGTAGAATACTGATTTCTGATGATTCTAGACTTCTACCGCAGAGTCGTGAAGCCAGAATTGATGATGCGATGCCAATTCCTCAGGAATAATGTATGGAGTCTATATGGGCGTCGTAACGCTACAATGGGCATCGCGGCGCTAGGCCAAATTTTTAGGATAATGATTTCTTCATATTTATCCTTCCAGCGTGCTTCCGATGCGTCATTAAGTTCCCAAAACAAATCTATTTTCCCCAAGATCTATATTCGAGTGCGTTCTGTCAATAAAACATAAAAGAAACTAAAAAATACATTAAAATGACACGGAACCTAACATAATAAAAAGCTAAGAATGTGGGAATAAGTAGGTATAAACTGCACTTGAGGACCCTAAATCTAGTCGGATGTTAGCCAGTTGTCAGTGAGTGTGCTGATTGTCAATCCCTGAAATGATAGACCTAATTATGTCCGACCGGACATACAATTCAAATTTTACAATCGGTCGGACATGTATCGAGTTGTCATCAAGTGTGATGATCTTCAAATTCAAGAAATACGAGCATGATATGTACTTCTTATGTCCGACTAGATATATATCACTAGATATACATCTGATCGAATATGTATTGAGTTGTAACTGACCCAGCAGATTGACAATCATTGGATAATCGAAAGATTTTGTTCCCCTATTCCATTTTTATCTCTTGTCATTTTCACTATAAAATAACCTCACCCCTTCATGTTTTCGACCGGAGGGAACTATCTATCAAAGGCTTGGAAATACCTAGATATTGTTGAGAGAGTGAGAGACAATCAGTGGCATCACTAGAGTTTTCTTCCTTTCAACAAACAACCAAGCAATAATCAGGGCGTCCAGAGACGTCTTTCAGAGCCAAAACATACACATAAATATATGACCTGAGGATACTCTTTTTTAATATTTCTTAGTTTTGGAGATTTTATTTATGACATAGAATCTACATGTGGCCGGACATGTACATATTTTTGACTAACTGCGTATACATCCGATTGCACTTACTGTTCTACGTACGTTATTGAATGCTTAGTTATTTCATCTGTTAATCATTCTTATTCCCTTATACATGTTTAGTCGCTTTGTTATACTGCTTTAATCTATGATAAGCATGTGTTTACTTTGTTATCCAAAATAATATAAATATTGCGCTATGCTTAATGTGATCTATGAATTATCTCCAGCCTGACATGCATTATGTCAAGCCTAACATGATTATTATTCGGCCGTGTGGTCTTAGGTATATATGATGGAAACCGAATGTAAGTTCCATAGTCAATTTCAAATAGACGGTAGTATGGTCTGCACTCTGGATACAACTCCACGTACCATTGGGGGATGGCCATTTCATTATGAATGTACCCACAATGCTTATTTATTGGATTTACTATCATTAGTATATGTTTCTAAGTTTCTGGACCATGCAATATGTTCGACCTGACTCTATTCAAGTTCGGCCGGACATGAGCAGATATACCCGACCAAGCCTCTCTAAGTCCAGGCCTACCGAAAGTATGTTTTAGCCTGCCTAATTGTTTTCATAGTATTTTAATTATCGTTGTTACAATCGATATTATTTCATCATTGCAATTATTATTATTTAATGTTTATCATGCAAACTTTTCTTGTTGTTACTATGATCTTGTGCCTCTAAGTTACATGTTAAGTACGACTAGACTTCCCGCAAATCCGGCCAAAATTTGAACATTATATCCATCCTTCTATGGTTATGATTGGTCGGCCACTCCAAGGCGAGGTCTGTTGGGAAACGGCCGTGAGTGCGCAGCGGAAAAGTATATAATTAAAATTTTGATACCGCTTTCCCTTTGCCCAATACCCATTTGTTTTTATTATTCTACAAACCTAGGCATGTTACTATATATTCTAAGCATAAAACTCATAAAACATACAAAGAAAATAAACCTAAACATGCTAACTATCATAAGAACTCTAATTAAAATAAAGGAAAAAAAAGACTTACTTGAACCGTAGACTCCTCCAGTCTTCCCTCCAATCTACAAGCTTTTCTCGAACTCAGCAAGCTCTTCCACGTTCCAAAGAGCCACCCAAGTGTGTGGCCTCCAAAGATGCACCCAGTAAAGCCAAAACTCAACGGCAAGACTACGCCTTGAGTGCACGGGTATTTTGCCTTTGGTGCTAGCCCAGGCAAATACCTCAAAACTTTTAACTCGAGGTTCCTCTAGTCAATCAGACTTAAGGATCCTCAAAATCAGTGGCTTACTCTTAAAACTTTAGAGTTGCTCACTTATATAAAGCCAAGATTTGAAAGGTTTTATGCAAAAATTTGTGAAGAATTCATTGGGTTTATATAGTGCTCCAAAGACAACAAAATTAATTAAGAATCTGATGTGGGATAAAAGCCAATTAAATATTAGCCATTGGATCTTAATTTAGTGGTTTAATGAGATTGTAAAACCCTAATAAGAGTTTGGGACGAATTGGAATTCAAAACAAATAACAAAAAAAAATATTACTATTCACGAGTTACTATTCACGCATTACTATTCATGTGAACCTCATAAAATCTATTTATTCCAATTCCCAAAGTGCCCCTATCGTCATTAACCAATCCCTAAGCCACTATGGAACCTCATAAATGATCTGTTCAATAATTAAACACATTGAACCATTTATGAACAATTCCTACACCTTTCATATATGTTAAATATGTATTGTGCACTGTTAACCATTGATTTCGACTTTGTTGTGTGTGACCTTTTGGGTTCCCCTCAAGTTGGACATGAAATGAATCGTGATAATTTAATCCAACATAAATTATCCTCTGATCAAATGGTCGTTTGATTTCAATGACCAAGGTTGACATCTAGTAATATGTCGAGACCCCCAAATGAGAAGGAAAGATATATACCCATTTTGTATGCGATTTACATATGATACGGTCTCTCGCCTCATTGTATCCCCACCTATTGACCTAGGGTACGGAAAGTGTCTACCCATATGGTAAAAGGTATGATGTTGATAGTGTCATGAATCGTGCTAACCCAAGAATCTCACCTAATTCTTCCACTGTGGCCACAGTCTCAAGCACTGATCACACATATCAACCCGCGAACTGGAATACTACTCTTATAAGCAAATTTTATCCGAGAGAGTGGCGATTCTCTGTTGTATCTTTACAAACTTCATATGTTTCAATAAATGACCCAATCATACCCTTATGACCAGATCTTTTGAACCGGGGAAGGAGAATGTCAAATTTTTTGATCCACACATAAGATTGTAAGGACCTCAAGTCTAAGGACTAGTCATATAATCGATACATGAAAGTTCTCACAGAAACATAGGATAAACACTCCATAAGAAAACTTTCGGCGGTCAGTTCGATGGACACGAGCAACTCATGCATCCATGTGATACACCAAGTGGACGGATCTCCGCTAGTAGCCTATGAGATCGGCTACCCCACTTAAGGGTGGATCATATCATCATGCTAGTCTCTCCGCTTTGTGAACGTCCAGATTATTCATAAAACTATGACTAGGAATATTTAAGAGTAATGATTCTCCTAATGCGTGGAAGCCATCGTCTTATTACTCCAATGGCTTTATTACAGTGTTGATGATTCATATAAGTTATGTAAGACACGTATAATAAAGATTGCCATTTTATTAATTAATAAAATATTACAAATACATGTACATATAGCCTATCCACAAGTTGGGTATATGGCATATCCCTAATAACCTCCCACTTGCACTATAGCCAACTAGTATGAATCTGGACACCATACTCTCGGGTGTACCTATCATGCTTTTGTTGAGTCAGCCCTTTAGTCAGAGAATCTGCAAGATTATCTTCTGTGGGTATTTTCTCTGTAATAACTTCTTTTCTCTCAACAATCTCCCTGATGAGATGAAATTGCCTAAGTACATGCTTGGATTTCTGGTGGGACCTTGGTTCCTTTGATTGAGCAATGGCACCCGTGTTGTCACAGTACATCATGATGCCATTCTTTATCACAGGAAGAACTTCCAGTTCCGTGATGAACTTATTTATCCAGAATACTTCTTTAGCTACCTCAGATGCTGTAATATACTCGGCTTCAATGGTGGAGTCCGCTGTAGTTGACTGCTTTGAGCTTTTCCAACTGACAGCACCACTATTCAAAGTAAATAGATATCCTATTTTCGATCTGCTGTCATCCCTATCGGTCTGAAAGCTTGCATCATAGTAACCAATGACTTTCATCTCAGAACAGTCTCCGTATGTCAAAAACACATCCTTAGTTCTTCTTAGATACTTGAGGATTGTTTTTACAGCTGCCCAGTATTGCGTACCAGGATTTTCCTGATACCTGCTCGTTATGCTAAGAGCATAAGAGACATCAGGTCTTGTACATAACATGGCGTACATGGTCGATCCTATTGCTGAAGCATAAAGGATCCTACTCATACGCTCTCTATCTGAAGGAGTATGTGGTCATTGCTCCTTAGATAATTTGATTCCATGACAAGTAGGTAAATTACCTCTTTTGGAATCTTCCATTTTGAATCTTTTCAAAACTTTATCTATATACGTAGTTTGAGAAAGTCCTAACAACCTCTTAGATCTATCACGGTAGATCTTAATGCCAAGGATGTAGGCTGCTTCTCCCAAATCTTTCATGGAGAAATTCTGAGATAACCATTGCTTGGTGGCTTGCATCATGGGAATATCATTCATCGACATATAACACGAGAAATACAACAGCACTCCCACTACTTTTCATGTAAACACAAGGCTCGTCTATATTTTTTATGAAGTCAAATTCTTTGATTGTCTCATGAAATCATATATTCCAACTTCTGGAGGCTTTTTTGAGTCCATAAATGGATCTTTTAAGCTTGCATACTTTATTATGATCATCCTTAGATGCAAACCCCTCAGGTTGTGTCATATAGACTTCCTCTAGGAGGTTCCCATTAAGGAAAGTTGTTTTGACATCCAACTACCAAATCTCATAATCAAAGTGTACAGCTAGTGCCAGTAAAATTCGAATGGACTTTATCGTTCCAACAGGGAGAAGGTTTCCTCATAGTCAATTCCTTGAATTTTTCTATAACCTTTCGCCACCAACCTAGCGTTATAGGTTTGGATGTTTCCTTCTGCATCAGTTTTACGCTTGTAAATCCACTTGCAGCCTATGGTTTTTACCCCTTCAGGTGCATCTACCAAGTTCCAGACTTGATTCTGATACACAGAGTCTATTTTGGATTTCATGACCTCAAGCCACTTGACTGAATCAATGTCACGCATTACTTCATCATAACTGGTGGGATCATCATTATCAATGACCTGATCATGTTCCTCATCAATATGGAAACCATATCTTTCAGGTTCATGTCTTTCATAACCTTGTGGTTGTTCCGTCGCTGCCTTTTTGAGGGGCTTGAGGTTTAGTTCTATGTTAGTTTGTTCTTCGCATACCTCATCGAGGTCAATTCTACTCCCACTATATTTCTTGAGAAGGAATTCATTCTTTAGAAATTTAGCATTTCGTGAGACAAATGTTCTTTGTTCATTTGGGACGTAGAACACATATGCTTTTGAGTTCAAGACATATCCTACAAACTTACATTTAACTGCCCTATCATTCAATTTGTTAGTTTGTGTGAGCTTGATATATGCGTCACATCCCTAAACTCTTAGATAACTAAGACTAAGAAGTTTCCTAGACCATAACTCATATGGTGTTTGACTAACAGTCTTGGAAGGAACTTGGTTTAGTAGTAGTGTTGCTGTTTCTAAAGCAAGACCCCAAAATGAAATAGGTAGATCTGTGCCAAACATCATTGATCAGGCCATATCTAATAATGTCTGATTTCTCCTTTGGAGACCCCATTATGCTATGGAGTTCCCGGAGGAGTCCATTGGGAAACAGTGTTATTTTCTCTCAAGTAATCTTGAAATTCATTGCTTAAGTATTCACCACCTCAGTCAGACCTTAGTGACTTAATATTTTTATTAAGATGGTTTTCTACTTCAGCTTTGAAGTCTTTGAATTTCTCAAAGGCTTCAAATTTTTACCCATAAGGTAAACATACCCATATCGCGAGTGATCATCGATAAAGGTAATGAAGTAGGAGAATCCACCTCTAGCAGTGACTGACATTGGTCCGCATACATCAGAGTGTATGAGTTCTAATGTCTCCGTTGCACGCAGTCCTTTACCTTTGAAGGGTAATTTGGTCATTTTACCAAGTAAACAAGACTCACAAATTCCATAAGGTTCATATTTGAAGGGTCTGAAATACCCATCCTTATGTAGGTTAGTTAATCTTGTTTCATTGATATGACCTAAGCGACTGTGCCATAGAAGTGATTCATTGAGATTATTCAAGTTAAGGTTGTATATATTAGAGGTTGAACATTCTTTGTTAGTTTGTAAGACATAGATACCATTATTCAAAATATCATCTCCATATTTTATTTCATTGTACCCTATTTTGGTGGGATTGAGTACATGTTGGAAGATATTTATAAAAATAACTTGAAGTCCTGAAGACACAGAACTTGTTTGCAGAGGCATTTATGAAATGTTTTGGGTATTGAATGCTCAAGTGTTTCAGAACAAAATGATGAGTTGTGAGATATATGGGGCACCCACCCTGGTGATCATTGCATATTAAACAACAACCCAGAATTGGAAAACTACCCTTACTTTGCTTGGATTAATACTATTGGACAAGGACAACAAAAAGACACAATCCTCCCCTAGGATGCCAACAGCAAAATATTAGAAAAGGTATGAGAAGAAGTAAAACTTGGAGGAAATGATCGCATACATGTTCAAAAAGCAAGAAGCTAAATATGATATTCTTTTTTAGAGTCAAACAACAACCTTAAAGACACTCGAAGTCCAAATAAGACAACTAGACAACAACCAAATCTACAGACCTCAAGGAACACTGCTAGGTGACACTGAAGAAAACCCATGGATTCAAGAGATTTACAAATACACCATAATGGGGAAAGAGACAGAGCTTTATATAGAGATTGAGAAGTCTATTCAAGAACCTAAGTTAACATTCTAGAATTGGTCGAGAGAATCCTCCATTTATTGAGAGCATATATGAGGAAGTTGTGGAAAAAAATTGGGTAAAATCATATGTGTGAGCCTATTGAAAATCTCATAATATAGGGGAACACATGACAACATGGGAAAGTTAGCATCCTTGATATAGTCTATAATCTTGACAGAATAGCACAACCATTCCAAATCAATCATTTTATAAGACCTTATGACAGTCTATCTTTCCAATACCTTTTAAAGATAAAAGTTTGAAGAATGTAGCAAGAGTACAGAGTAGAGAAGAATTTTATTTGCCATCTTATGTTCAGAAGATGAGCTTTAATAGTAATGCTAATGATACTATCCTATCTAGGATGTCTAAAGCCACATTGAAGCCTCTTGAAGGAAGTTCTTCAAAGAAAGTCTAGCTAAAAATTATAAACTAAGCGCTTCTTGGGAGACAACCCATACGTTGCTATTTTTTCTTATAATTTTTTTGAATTTGTTGTGTTATTTATGTTTTACTTGTATTTTTATTTTTATTTCGATATAGCTATGTTTTAATATAAATTTATGAGTCGTGACTTTGGCTTAAATCTCCAATAGATAAATTACGATATCATCATCGTTAAATCTAGGGAGTATCTATTTCATTTCCCTTTGTTTTCATTTTTAGATATTGAAGATAATGTTTATTTTATGTTTGGGGTAAGGATTAGAAATTTATGGTTTTATTTTAATTTTTTTGAATCATGTCATGGTTAGAATATCACATGTCTGTGATATAGATTTCATATGCTTTAAAAATGTAGTTATTAGATAATGATAAATGTTGATTAATGTCAACGTTAAATCCTTAAACTGAGATGAGTCTTTGCATATTCAAACACTTATATATCAATTCTATTTTAGTTTAGACTTGAAATTTGAGATGAAGACAATTTGAATTGAGATAATTGGATTAAATGAATGATTGTTGGCCTACATATCTATTTATATCTTAAAATTGCATGAAGGCTAGCATATCTACATCAACATCTATATTGCGTCTGTGTGTTGGCAAATTCCGAAATAAACTTAGTTAAATTGCATTTTAATACGTCTTCAAGTATGGGGTGTGTCGTCATTGCATGTTGTAGTTCTATGTTGTAATCACGAAAATTTATTTGAAGAGTAGTAATTGTGTGTTGTCGTTTCAACATTGATTCTTAAAATAATAGTTTAAATGAGGTGCATTAGTTCATATTCACATTTTTGGTTCCATCTATGATTAGGTTCTGTTATTTAGATTTTTTGTGTTTATGTTGTGATTGGTGGTTGGGCCTGTTGGACAATTATGACCCATAGCGTCACTATTTGTAAAAGACATTGTGATTTTGTACAAATTAACTATGTGACAATGGAAATTGCATTTTATCATTTGTAATTTTATTACTTGGATATAAATGATAAAAGTCCTTATGATTAGTTTCAAATTGATAAGATATGAGACAGTATCAATCAAAGAACGGTTTAATCATTAAATATCTCTAGTCGTAGTATTATCGAGATTGGACATCGATAATACAGAATAGACTAGTATTGCACTTATGCGTGTTATGGAAGCGTAACAACATAGTTCTCATATATATTAAGTATAAGATACTTATGCAAGTGCGGTAGGAGGTCGTGTTTACCGATGGTACGGAAACAGCTTCGCTCTGGATAGACCCATCGGAATCTCATTGGTAGTATGACTATATGTCTATGGGAATCCGATTCAGGGTAGGTTTATTTGGTATTAACCTGAGACTTACATCGCTAGTACTTGCGACAATCAATATGCTTTGGTTTTGGTCGTCCAGGACTTTAACAGGTTTTGTGTACGCCTCTTTTGGGTTTATTGAGAATCGTAGTGTGTTGGGTGTGATGTCAAGACGGAAGTATCACTTCAGTCATATGGAGATGATGATCACACATGGATAGAGAACTGCCTCTCTAATGTGTTGCAACCATTGGGATAATATGACAAAGTCATGATTATCCGATTAAAGAGACTAGTTGCTTGTGATCCGATATATGCTTCGTACGGGGCAGACACTATTCCAGCCCCAGGCTTTGCATGTGACATCCGATACTGGATCGAAATACGCAATACTATGTAAACTACTCCTGATAAAGATTATATATTCCATTAAGAATATTTCTGGAGAATTGGGTAGGCACGGCGCTTTGCTAGAAGCCAACCATGTCTCGTAAATCGGTAAAAATATAGTACGAGGTACGTACGTGTTCGGATAGTCCGACGACCGGATTTACTGCCAACATATCCAGGGATCTCCTGGGTCACTTCCCAAAGATTCACCGATGATGTATGATTCGAACATAATTAATCTTGGATTAATTACGGAGAGATTTATCGAGGGTAAAATATTATTTGAAGAGAGAGAAAGATTAATTTGGAATTAATCGATAAAATAATATATTCGATATATTAAATGAAATTAGATTTCAAAACGGAATTAAAATTGGATTTTAATTCGGGCAAACGAATTAATTTAGAATTAATTCATGAGCAACATGAATAGTAATTTTGCTTGGCATAATTATTTAATTAAATTTGATTTAATTACGTCGCAACGGAAAATTCGTTAATTCAAAAATTAGAGAACCCGAGCCCGAGATGTGTTGCGGGCCCACTTGGATTTTGAATCAAGTAAGGCCCACATGTCACATCACTTATCACATCACTTGTCACTTTAATTAATTTTTGGTGATGGGTTTTGGTGAAGGCATGATGATGACTTGTAAAACATATTTCGCAAGTAATGATTGAAAGACTTTTACCAAATGTTTGGTATATCTTTCATTGTTTTTTGAAATCAAATAATTCATTCATTCACTCTCTCTCTCATGGTTTCATCAAAAAGAAAACACTCTCCCTCATTTTTCTTCTTATTGCCGAGAGTTGCAAGGAACAAGAAGAAAATTTGTTGCAAATTTTCTAAGTGCTAGCACACCAAAGGAATCATCCAAGGTGATAGCGAAACCATCCCAAAAGCTTGGAATCAAAGTATAAAGCTTGGAGCTTGGACTTCATCCCCAAAGTGGAGCTTGGCCGAAAACTTGGAGGAGGAATTTTTGTATTTGACGCATCTTAAATTCGTTTAATGTAAGTGTGATTCCGCCATACTTCATTTTGTATTCACATGTTTTATGCTTGAATTTGATCTTGGGAATGCCTTAGAAACCAACAGGGCCTAAAACAAAGTTTGGTGAGGCACAAGTTATGCAATAGATATGTAGTATTTATTTGAAGTGTTTGTTTTGTGTAAATAAAATTTTTTGATTATTATAGTTACATAGGAAACTTTGTAGAAATTTTCGGTAGATTAAATTGTTATGTTGTACATATAGGTTAAAATGAGTAATTGCGGTTGAAAATGTATTTATATAGTTTAAGATTATCTACCAAATGACTACTTCAAAATTATCTCAATCTCATTTTTCCTCAGTTGGAAGTTCTGAGGCTCCCAATAAAAAAAAAGTTGAGAAGAAATACCATATATATCGTATGGAATCGGTAAGATAGAAAAAAAATGAACGATTTGTTTGAAGCTTACTTCAATTAAACTTAGTTTACATATGTTTAATTGAATTATACATTTGAAATATGCATTATGATTGTGTTGATGAACTATTGTAATCATATTAATGTTAGTAGATAGTTAGTTTGACTATGATGAATTTATACAATCTTATTCTGATTATATTCTTACAGATATGGCTAAAGATACTGATGTATGTCTTCTCCATGGGGAAGAACTACATCTGATAGGTCTATTAAGATCCATGATAGTGAGGCCAGTCCCTGCTTGGATCAGCCTTAGACTCAAGTACCAAGTCCTGATTAGACTCCACTTGTATAGGATCTGATGACATCGTAGCAACATACTGAGATTGATGTCGCAGGTAATGACAGCATTGTGTTATCAGTGACATTCAATATTGGGTCAAGGCAATGTCATCAGCTCACTCTACGTGAGTCATAATAAGTTTCATTCACTATGAAAATATTATTATTATTATTATTATTATTATTATTATTATTATTATTATTATTTAATATATGTATATTTCTTACATTTGTTTCATTTTCAGCGGGCAGATTGAGCAATCCAACATTTGCGCACACAAGGTGCATAAGAATTTTGAGGAACAAATTTCAGAAGAAGTGTGCTGGAATAAGGTTCCCTCAGAGACTAAGAAATTATATTTTAAAGAGTTTAAGGAATTTAGAAAATTTAATTAAATACTTAATATAAAGATTTATAGTTAAAATATAATATTCATAAGTTATTTCAATTTTTTTGCAGAAATAATTTTGTAGAAAGATATGTTGACTGAGATTAAGCAGAAAGATAAGTAATCATGTTTCATAGATGATCTGTTATGGAATAATTTGAAGTAATACTGAGAATATCTCGATTTTCTTATACGTTCAGAAGAGGCCTCCCGTAACCGATGGCATTCCGCCTTAGAAGGAATAGAAATGGTCAGACATATGGAAGGCACCTAATCGCATTACAATCATGATCACCATCTTGTAAATATATAAATTGTAAGTAATAAATATTTCATTGAATTTCTTGTTAATTTTTTAAAGTTAATTATTATTACATTATTTGCAAATAGATAGGAGAAATAATTGAGCCGTCAACCCAGTGTCTTTAAGCTCTTCGTGCATACACACATGAAGAATCATGACAGATACACGTTAATTGATCAATAATATTAGGCGTGCATGTAAGGTTTTATATATGTTTATGTTCAGTTGTATTTATTTTACTTATATAATTTTAAAAATTTTATATTATGGTCTAACATAAATTACATTTCTCACAAGATCGCTATATAGTTGTTTAAGACCAGTTGCTGCAGATTGGGGAGTCAATTGATGACGACCGACTGTTTATTTAGAATTCCATAGGTGAAAGGAAGAAACATGTCTATGGTTTGGGCTGCTTATTTAGACCTGAGTGTAGTTACTCGTCTTTTGCCACCTTGGTTTCACGGATGGTAATGTAGGAGGAGATCACTATGCTGAGACAATAGTGCACTGAGAAGTAGGAGTATATGCCGCAACAGCATGTTAGACAATTATGACCCATAACGTCACTATTTGTAACAGACATTATGGTTTTTGTACAAATTAACTATGTGACTATGGAAATTGCTATTTTATCATTTTGTAATTGGATTACTTAAACATAAAGTGATAAAAGTCCTTATGATTAGTTCCGGATTATAAGATATGAGACAATATCAATCCACTAAGGTTTAATCTTTAAATATCCCTAGTCGTAGTATTATCGAGACTGGACATCGATAATGCGGAATAGACTAATATTGCACTTGTGCGCGTTGTGGGAGCATAACGACATAGTTCTCATATATTTAAGTATTGGATACTTATGCAAGTGTGATAGGAGGTTGTGTTTAACGATGGTACGGAAACAGCTTCGCTCCAGATAGACCCCGCGGAATCCCATTGGTTGTATGACAATGTGTCTATAGGAATCCGTTTCAGGATAGGTGTATTTAGTCTTAACCTG